>OY294067.1:111409616-111809373 GCA_958510875.1 Endomychus coccineus | reverse complement strand
CTAAGTTTAAAATTACAAGTTCTACCTATATGAAAGTTATCACAGTCTGGATAAATTAGCTTATAAACTACAAGTTTTCTATATTTATTAGTTTTGTCTTCAGCATTATATATAAGATGGCAGAGTTCAGTTTGTGGTTTGAAACTGATTTTAAGATTATACCGTGATAAAATGTTAGCAATATTTTCGCTTTCGAAGTCAAAATACGTTAGAGAAATAAATTTTGTTGATATATCAATGTGTTTTATAAACGGGTTAATTTTATAATAAGTTAATTGTTGTTGTTTGCTGTTAATTAATTATGTTATTTGATCTACCGAAAATCCATTATTGATAAATATTCGTTCTATTTTGTCCAATTCGATAATAAGCTGCTCTTTTGTCAATGGTGTTGAAAATGCTCATGTATCATTGAGTGATATGCTACACGTAAAACACTTGACATAATAACGTATTGAAATATGAAGCTTGACTAATTGATGAGAATTTCGTTGCTCACACTATACTTTAGGGGTAATCTGCAACCCGTTTAACGCAAGTCAATCCATCTGCAAATGTTATAACGAATTTTTTGCAAATAATACAGAAAGTTATACCAAATAATCACCGAAAAGTGTCACCAGCTCTCCTACAATTCGCATCGCATAGCAATATTAATTCTATTCTCTTCCAATAATTCAAAATCCAACTATTCCGCATCCGAACTACATCAAATAGACGAGTTTTCAGCTTAACGTCTGTGTGTTTCCTGAACATTTCAGTTTCCAGGTGTTTTTAGAGTTTACAGTTGCAGTTCAGTAGTCCATTTAATTCAATTATAGATTGAAGCCGGGAACACATTGTTCTGACGTATTGTGTTGTGTTGTGATGCTACCATCCTTTATAGTTCACTCGGTCTCCAGGGTATCCATTTTTAGTCCCTATTAAATACTATTAGTCCATGGCCATGATACGAATATTGACTGTATGATCAGTTTGTAACTTATCACAAATTCTCCCTTCTGTATATCCGGTGGTCATCCAAAGTCACACAATAATTTGCAATATCCCACTGAGAATGTCCAGTGAATGTCCTAAAGATATCCAAAGGGAAACGTACGGATAAGGGTACTGGCTAAATATACCGGGGAAGTTCGCTGATACATATTTATTCGAATATTCCATTCTGGATGCAAAGGGGTTATTCCATTTAGGACATGTAAACAAATTTACCTCAAACAATATCCATTGAAGGTTCAGAGTATGATATTAAATTTGTGTGTCCCATCCACAACGTTCAGTGGATATCACATTCCCGACACGTTATGAAATGTACTTACTGGTAGAAATATTCAACTAATCTCGAATAGACCAGCTGAATAGAGTCTAGGATATTGAATATCTAGTACTTATATGGACGTTACATTATCTTTCAGTAACAGTATATGAATATTATATCGACGTCCAATAGCTAAAACTTCATGATGTAGTTTTTTTCACGCTGTTGAACTGGATGTACATCTGGAAATGTGCGATCTAGAATGCTGAACGAATCTCCAATGGACATCTTCTTATTGTGGATATTTATACGATACGAATATCCTCGACAGGACGTTCAATGAATGTTACGTTCAAGATATGTTATAAAACGTACCTAGAGGATATCCACTGAAAGTCTAGACATGACGCTAATTTCCATTATCCTATCTGGATCATCCAGTGGGTGTACATTTGGGAACCTGCTAACGATGGTACTGATGACTGAATATCGCATGGGTGTGTCAATTGGTGGTTAATAGAATACTTCCTTAGGATATCCATCACATGCTCAAGTTCAGACATATTATAAGAATGCTTTCTGTTCACTCTGATAGCGGCGCCTATAGCGTAGTTGCCCGAAAGTGAAACCGATACTAGATGGCGACTCTTTCCTTTATTTGCGATACGCCATCCGCCATTATTTTTATTAAATTGTTTTAATGTTTTGAGTGTGTCTTGCGTTCTGAATTTACATTATAATTCAAATTTTTTTAGTGTTATTTGGAGTCATTCATTGTAAGCTTAGTTGACAGTTTGTTGTATAAGTGTAGTGTCTAGTTATCATAAGTGGTGGACAGAGATCTGATGAGTCATTTTATTGGAAATATTTTACCTACAGGTGAGCATTTTGAAATAAATTGCAATGTGCCTTTCTCTACATCCACTAGGAGTTCAAACTAGTGTCATTTGTGTATGTATGGATTATTGTAATCCATTATCTTTATTTGTATCACTGGATGTAGGTACATGCAGCATTCTTGTGTTATATGGGACAAGTTTACATAAGTCATACATACTCCAGGCAAATTAGACATTTTCCACAGACCTCTATGTACGGCGGGATTTTTTGGTGGACAAATGTAGGTTTTGACATCTAAAAACTGATGTCACTGACGCGAAGGCTGGCGCGGGGGTGCGTTGTGATATATAGATATATATATATATATATATATATATATATATATATATATATATATATATATATATATATATATATATATAACTTAAGAGATATAGAATTAAATTTTCTGAATTATGAAGATAACTTAGATAATTTAACATAGGATTATAAAGATGAATAAACGTAAAAGATTGAACCATAGGCGGGATTCGAACCCACATTTCTGGATTTCTAGTCCAGTGTGTTTACCAATTACACCACTTCGGTCCTGTTAGATTTTTATATTTTTGTAAATATAAACCTCTGAAAGGATAGTAGATCATTGATGAACACAATGCGATTCGATGCCCTACCATAGATCAACTATTCACGCACATCCATCTGAAGTTCAGTCGTTTTTTGAAGTAAGGATTGTAGGTTAGTACTGCTATGGTTGGCAGTTACTTGACAGTTCTTATTCAAATGACAGCATCCCGGTTCTTATATATTTCAATAGAACTGACTGAGAATTGTTCTGGTTAATTATAAACAAATTTGAAGTTTCTTTGCCTAATTGGCCACTATCGTGTATGTAACTTAAGAGATATAGAATTAAATTTTCTGAACTATGAAGATAACTTAGATAATTTAACATAGGATTATAAAGATGAATAAACGTGAAAGATTGAACCATAGGCGGGATTCGAACCCACATTTCTGGATTTCCAGTCCAGTGTGTTTACCAATTACACCACTTCGGTCCTGTTAGATTTTTATATTTTTGTAAATATAAACCTCTGAAAGGATAGTAGATCATTGATGAACACAATGCGATTCGATGCCCTACCATAGATCAACTATTCACGCACATTCATCTGAAGTTCAGTCGTTTTTTGAAGTAAGGATTGTAGGTTAGTGCTGCTATGGTTGGCAGTTACTTAACAGTTCTTATTCAATTGATTATAACCATGAATTCGAATACAAAAGATTTTATATTTTAACTAAGGAAACCAATTATTATGGAAGATCTATTCTGTAGATGATTCACATAAAACGTGACTCCAAGTCTATAGATCGTAGAACAGATATTAAGTCAGATTTATTCTAATTTAATTAATTGGATCCCTTGCAAATTCCTACATGCGTCTTTATAATATCAAAAGTATATTTTAGGTAGAGTGCTGGAAAGCAATATTTCTAACAAGGTTTGTGACAACCTTTTTCTATTACCTCATAAATCTTCAACATCTGATTGGAAAGTGTTTTCTCGAACGTTATATTTTTAGTTCAGCTCTCCAATCGTAAACAGACCGTGATTCGATATGTTCATTATAGAGTTTATAAGGATATTGCTTAGCAGCGGATTCTTAATTTATATACTTGAAACATTAATCTGCTATAATTTCGATTGTTCATGTTTCTATTCGCTTCGGAAACTTGAGCATTTTTATTTGAAATTTGTGCAATAAGGAAGCCTTGTAGTCAGCCCCGTAGCCAGCCGTAGGGCCCGACGGGCCCGGCCCCCCCCCCCGAAATTCCGTGAACCCTAACATGTGAATCATGTTTTAAAAATATGTCTATCGATAACAAGCCATATTTTTTATGACAACTCCACGCCTGTGAGATATATATAATATCTCTATTAGAACATTTGAACAGAAGATTACTTTTTGATCTGGATCGATTATCTCGAATCCGATCATCAAAAATTGCTTGTGAAACATAAAATACACTTTTACTAGACAAGTGTTGGTTTTCACACAGTTTACTGGTGTTTGAAATTTCCCGCGCAATTTTTCGTGATCCAATTCGAGATATATCGATCCGAATCAGAACTCACACTCAGTTGCAGTTTCGATAAGCAACTGTTACCACGGAGGTATTCATTTTTTCGAAAAATTCCGGAAATAAAAAAGTCTTATTTTTAACCAAAATATCGATATATTATAAGATTTCAAAATTATTTAAATGATGGGTCATTTTCGTATGGGGCCAATATAGAAAAAGGGTCTATTTCGGGGTCAACATTTTGAATCTGAAATTCATAACCGATAGCCAAAGAACAGTTTTTCTCGTTTCTTCAGAATAACTCGGGAAATATCGTTCGGGGGAGAAAAGTTGTGATTCAAAAAAATATTCATTTTTTACAATAAGCAATTTCCAATTATAAAATTTGGAATTATTTCATTATTGGATTTGGGTTTTAATGGTCTATTTTCAGAGAAATATTACGCGAAAGGGTGCATTTTCGAAAAAATGACAAGGGCATTCTGTTCGAAAAAATACGAAAATACAATTTCTTTTCAAATTTTGCCCTTTTTTGACCGTTTTTTGCGGTGGGCACGTTTTTGTGCCTCAAAGGACAGGAAGTAAAAGGCACACCTTGAAACTAACCAGAAACCTTCTAGGACATAATTTCGAAAAGTTTGAACCTGTGTAAAAAATATTCCTGGGTGCGCCTGTTGTCCATCTCTATTTCAATATGTTTGCTGATTGCAAGCGAAAACGGCTAATAGTGTTCACACTGTCATTAATTAATATACATTAATCAATGACACTGTGAACGAATATAAGGTAACAACATATTACTACGTTTTGGCCCCCCCTAACCAAATTTCTGGCTACGGGCCTGCTTGTAGTGATACAATTAGTTCAAAGAATCTACGTTTATACAGTTATAAGTCCTCTGATGATGATCGTGAGACCGAAACGTACATAACGACGTACTTAAATCATTTACAATTCAAGATTATTTTCCTCAATACATATCGAATACATTTCTTTCTATTAATTCAATGATAATTAATATTCAGAATGTAATACAGTTACGAACATCAGACTCTAACAAAACCATATTTCATCAGTGCAAGAAGTTGAGCTGAATTACGTAGATGAGAAGACTACTTCCGATAGACTAAAAGGAGACCATTCTGAAGAAAATTGTTTCATGAGTGCTCACATTCGAAAGTAAGTTCTAAATTCTCCAATTCCTAGTATTTTCACTTTTGTCGAGTGTAAAGAATATAATCAAAAAATGTTAACATTCCTGAAACAACATTCCAATTTGTTTCTTCTGGTGAACTTCATATTCCTGGAACAAACACAACAATGGACAATATTGGAGGGCCTAGCTCAAGAGTTGACATTATTCCAGCTCGTACCTCAATAGAAGATACTCAAGAAGATATTATATTAAATCATACTTTCTTGCTTGTGATACGTAATTTTGTTTGTTCAATTGAATTAGGTGAATATTTTTATTAAATAACTTTGAGAACACCACTCCTTCATGCTTGATTGTGGCTATGCAAACTGGTCACAAGTTTCTTACAACCTTATAAAGCATATAGCAGGAGAGGACTATCTTCAAAATGTTGTTGTTTGTGAAAGTCACACACAAAGAAGGATACTACTTACCTAATCATTAAATGCACAAGTACTACTTTGTTGAATAATTATTTAACTTTTTTGAGAAAAAGTAGTAAATTAGGTTCATGTAGGCAGTAATTGTCAATCACCATAATACAAGTTGTATTTATTACGATAATAACTCGTATATTATATGCACGGTTTTTCTTTTGACATTCAATTTTTTCTATTAAAAAAGAAAATGAGGTGCAACTAAGGACTCAGTTCACGTCTGGTAACCTCATTTAAATAGGAAGTTCTGATATATATCGTAAAACGTGAATAAAACTTTTGTTTCACTGTCGATATTTCGCCATTGTACCGTATAACGTACAGGTGACCGGCTGCAACATAACCTCTAGCTTTTGACGTTACGATCAAACGTTCAGGCCTTGTACTATAGAGGTAATCAGGGGAGTTCCATTGAACATTTCCTTTTTGCGCCATTGATACTAATGGATGTGCTTATAATTTGAGCCAGCTAATGTACCGACTAACTCCATTTACTACATTAACTGATCCGTGATTATTATAATTCACTGAAATATACAACTGCTAGAACTTGACCTACTTTCAATGTCATTGATTCATCAGTGTCGTGTTTGTAAAGTTAGTTCGAGAATAGTAATGTTTACTTGGATAACAAATTGAAGCATTCGTGTATATTTATCTTTTGAGCTTCTGGAAGTTGCAGTTTTTTATTCGTTCATGATGATAAATGCTGAATGTTTCAAAATCCTGAACCAACAAATCTCAGTTGTGAATGATTTTCATTTGTTTTTTCAAACTACAGCAATTACCTACATGTCTGGAATAGATAAATTATCCACGTGAAAAGCATAATTTCATCACTGAAATATATGAACTATACATATTGTGGATTTTAGTTAGTTCGTCATTGTATTCCTATGTGCTCTACCATGAATAACTATATCAGTATAAGTCTACGAGGGCAATGTGGAAAGTCCCTAAAAAATAAAACTATCCTATGTGACAATTGTGATGTAACATCTTTAACTAGAACGCTTTAAAATTTTCAGGCTGATATGTTATTCAGTCCTGTTTTGATACCCATCAGAAGCAAGCGATATTGAAGATTTTCGTGAACATGGAAAAAAGTGAATTTCGCCTGTTGATTAAGCATTATTTCTTGCGTGGAAAAAAATTTTGCAAAGCATCATGGGGACTCCCCAACATTGATTGGAACGATTCACAAGTGGTTTGCTGATTTTCGATGTTTTAGTATGTCCATGAAGGGTTGCTAACGTTCTGATTGTCCAATTGAGATTACAACGCCAGAAATCGTCTATAAAATTCATGGTATGATATTGGACGATCGGCGAGTTAACATGCACAAGCTTACTGAGGCTATGCCACGGTCGTACATACAGGTCTGGAAACTCGAGGTTGTTTCCTATGTGAGAAGTGGGACCGCTAAGCGTCGACTTTCGCGTAGTACCAAAAGACGCCACGTAGGAGTATTCTCTGACAACTGTCAGTTGACTTGTCAATACAAGGAATACCTGCGTTTTTAGAAACAAATTAAGGAAGTGTGCCGGAATGCAAAACGGGGTACAAAAGTGTAAAGCAAGAAACTTCTGTTTTTAAAGTGCCGAAAGATGCGGAAATGCGAAAAAAGTGGATGCTTGCGATTCCGGATAGAAATCGTTTTAACGAGGTCTTTTATGAAGTTATTTTTAAGGTGAGTTTGACAAGAGTAACAGTTATATTCCTCTCTCAAATCAGAATAGTAAATATTGCGTTACGAGAAAAATTGGCAGTGCCAACATAGCCGAGGTTTCCGGACCCGTCGAGTGTACAGTACCGGAGGTTTTAGTGTATAATGTATATATTGTAAACATAATGAAATACAACATACTAAACTAGTATACATGTATTTTGATTTTAAACATAATGAAAGACAACATACTAAACTAGTATACATGTATTTTGATTGTAATTCTAATTTAATTAAAAAAATGCTTATATGCGATCGATTATTTTCATACATTTCCTTTTTAAATTACTACCAAAAAAAGCATTAGATCATAAGTACATACTCAGGAAATAATGTGTTTTAACGAGGTATGTGTGCGAAAAAGGGAAGTTATTTTTAAGGTGAGTAATACATTTTGACAAGAGTAACAGTTCTATTCCTCTCTCAAATCAGAATACTTAGTAACACTGCTTGCGATTCCGGGAAGAAATCGTTTTACCACTTCGTGATCCAAGCGCTAGCTGGTGACTGAGCGAGGGACTACGAGTTTGGCGACGCGTAAGAGACCCATGTCAAACCTAGAGTTTCCAGACCTGTATGTACGACCGTGGGCTATGCGCATCTCAACCGAATGGGTACGGGACATTTTGCAAGAAGCTATGAATATGAGAAAGCTATCTGCTAGATGAGTGCCGCATTTGCTCTCTGTTGACAACAAACTCGACCGTGTAACAACTTCATAAGAGTGTTTGGCGATGTTCAAGCGCGATGAGAAGAAATATTTGCGCCGTTTCGTAACAGTGGACGTAAACATGAATCCATCACAATACACCAGAGATCAAAGAACAGTTGAAACAGTGGGCTAGTCCAGCCAATCGAACCCGAAAAAGGCCAAAGTGAATTCATCGGCCAACAAAGTCATGGAATAGACAGTTTTTGAGATGCATACGGTATCCATATATCCATATCCATATCGATTACCTTGAAAAGGGCAGAACGATCATCGGCATATATCATGCAGAGCTGTTGAAAGCGACCGCATCTGGCAAACCAAAAAGTGCTCTTTCATCAGGACAACGCACCGGCGTACAGGTCCGCAGTCGCAATGGCAAAATTCCATGGATTGCACTACGAATTGGTTCGTCATCCACCATATTCTCGAAATTCTCTTGCGATCCCTATCTATTTACAAACTTGAAGAAGAAATGGCTCGTCGTAAAGAGATTTGGCTACAACGATGAGGTCATCACTGAAACAAATGCTTATTTTGGAGGATTGCCGGAATCGTATTATTTAGTAGGGATCGAAAAATTTGAAAAACGTTAGACGGAGTGTACCGGGCTACAAGGAGATTATGTTGAGGAATAAAAAAAGTTTTGACCAAATAAATCTTTTCTTGTTTCATTTTTCAGTTACCTTTCACCTTGCCCTCGTATACAGGGTTAAAGCATTAGTGGATTCAATGTTAACCAAAATTAAGAATTTTCCATTTCATCTAGAATTCTTCATATCTGCCTCACCTTAGCTTTTCATCCAGATTTCAAAAATTAACTACAATCCTCCGTCTCCAACAGCTATAAGAGGAAAATTTCGCTAGATTAGAGAATTGCTTCACAGATAAGCTGCACCTAACAACAACCAAACTTATACGCCTTCACTTCAAATGTTCAAGCGTCTCAGTATAAACGTAAAATGAGCTAACACTTGCATCAATTTGAAAGGGTTATCTCATTAACCAGGCGATAGCCTAGTATTGCATTGGTAAAATCTAGAAAAAGAATCTACATCTCCGAATGTAGTTAGACTGAACTACTATTTGGATAATATAATTGCGCCCTTAGCTATTCAATTCTTTTCTATTCCATTTGCCTGTTTCAACTTTTGATTTTATAAGTTAACATGTGCGATGAAAATGATGAGTTCTCTGCGCATAAGCTGTGGCAATGTCCAACGCTGTGTTGAAGAGGATAAAAAAGCTATTGATCAAGTGCCTTCCATCACTTTTGTTAGCAAAATATCTTTTGGACTCTCATGCTATTCAAACGTAAATTTTATTAAAGGAACAGAAAATATTTTGGAAATGATATGGAAGCCGCTAATGAAAACCGTTAAATCATATTTTATGTAACATCGGAATTTTATCCAAATGGTCTGCATAATGTTTTTCACAACTCTATGCTTCATACAGATATTTGCTTATAACATAACCTTGTGCTATACTGACACTCAATGCTACATGACTATCAAAATGCACCACAGAATCAAGAAGTCTAAGGACATATTAAAAACTATCTGGGATATTATAAGAAATGAAACAAAGCATTCGAACAGAAATCACATATTATTAACAAATGACCCTGACAATCTGCAAATTTTTTTTCAAGTAATAGGGCAGGAAGATTAAAGCAATCAAACACACCTACCGCTAGAACACTACCTACAAAGAAAGCAACACCTCATAGCTCCTTCTTCTTCAGCAAAGTTACTACAAAGATTAAAAGTAAAAGCAAAAGACATATGGCTATGATACACACATATTAAAACAAATAATCACGAAAATCATAACTCCTCTTCCTGAGTTAATCACAAATTCGTGCTTTACCGAAGGAATTTTACCAAGCTCATTGAAAATTGCAAATATTGTTCCATTTTATAAAAATTGATAGAAAAATGGTCCTCAAGACTTCAGGCCATGCTACCCGTACATCCTCAATCTTGGGAACAGTTATCAAAGAGATAATTCTTAAATATTTCGTAAAAATAAACTATTCACTCCCAGCCAACATGTCTATCGAAACAAAAGATCTACACAGCGATGGTGGACTTAATTGAGCACATAATTCATGCTTTTGCAACAAGTATGTTAGCAAAGTTGCTTGTTGTGACTTAAGTAAAGCCTTCGACAGTGTAAATCACAATATGATATTAACAAAATTACAATACAATGGAATTTGAGTACCAGAAATAATAAAATCCTCCTTTATGGATAGAAGTCAATGCGTGAACTTGAGTGACCGAAAATCGAGTCCAATAAAAACGAACACCGGTGTACCTCAAGGTTCTCTGTTTGGACTGGTGCTGTTCTTAATTTATATCAATGGAACATTTTATATACAGCAACGTGTCTATTCGCGTATGATAGTAGTGGGAAAACCCAAATCTTAATTGAACAGAAAAGACATCGCGACTTGATGAAATAAGCAGAAAATGGTTTTGCAGCAATAAATTACAATTACATAGCCATAATGTTCACAACCAATCCCTTAGCTGGAAAGCAGAGCATCAAGTATATTATCAACAAAACTAAAACATCGAATTAGTAACCAAGTCATTATCCTCAGCAATGTTCTCTCTACCACGAATAATGCTAATAGGTTCTACAGAATGCGTAGTCACAAAGTAGTAATTCAATTTCCATAGTACAATGCCCAAAAAACAAAGACAAATTCAAGCTAAACTGTGATATACATCACCACAACACTAGAATTAAAAACAGTATTGTAGTACCATCGCTTAGATATCAGTCAACATGGCATAAATCATTTATGTGTATTATATTGTAAAACAAGATTCCAAATTATTTTGAAAAATTGAGCACTAAACTTCTGTAAAAGAGTGTAACAAACATGCTATTACAGAAAACGATTTATACAGTGAGTGAATTTCTAGAAGAAACTATCTGAAACCTTCGTTACAAGATGTGTCAAGGTGTTTTTTTCCGATTTTTAATTCTTTATTTTGTGAAGTGTATTTCTATTTATACAATTTACCATTTTGGTTCTTCAGTTTATTTTATATCGTATCTGACGAGCGAGTACATTGCAAACAATGTCTACTAAGAATAAATCTATCTATCTATCATAGAATAGATCGTGACTTCGCATCGATGGCGTCACTTGAATCTTAAAATGAGAATTTCGGAAACTTCCGAGTGTACAGTACCGGAGGTTTTAGTGTATAATGTATATATTGTAAACATAATGAAATACAACATACTAAACTAGTATACATGTATTTTGATTTTAAACATAATGAAAGACAACATACTAAACTAGTATACATGTATTTTGATTGTAATTCTAATTTAATTAAAAAAATGCTTATATGCGATCGATTATTTTCATACATTTCCTTTTTAAATTACTACCAAAAAAAGCATTAGATCATAAGTACATACTCAGGAAATAATGTGTTTTAACGAGGTATGTGTGCGAAAAAGGGAAGTTATTTTTAAGGTGAGTAATACATTTTGACAAGAGTAACAGTTCTATTCCTCTCTCAAATCAGAATACTTAGTAACACTGCTTGCGATTCCGGGAAGAAATCGTTTTACCACTTCGTGATCCAAGCGCTAGCTGGTGACTGAGCGAGGGACTACGAGTTTGGCGACGCGTAAGAGACCCATGTCAAACCTAGAGTTTCCAGACCTGTATGTACGACCGTGGGCTATGCGCATCTCAACCGAATGGGTACGGGACATTTTGCAAGAAGCTATGAATATGAGAAAGCTATCTGCTAGATGAGTGCCGCATTTGCTCTCTGTTGACAACAAACTCGACCGTGTAACAACTTCATAAGAGTGTTTGGCGATGTTCAAGCGCGATGAGAAGAAATATTTGCGCCGTTTCGTAACAGTGGACGTAAACATGAATCCATCACAATACACCAGAGATCAAAGAACAGTTGAAACAGTGGGCTAGTCCAGCGAATCGAACCCGAAAAAGGCCAAAGTGAATTCATCGGCCAACAAAGTCATGGAATAGACAGTTTTTGAGATGCATACGGTATCCATATATCCATATCCATATCGATTACCTTGAAAAGGGCAGAACGATCATCGGCATATATCATGCAGAGCTGTTGAAAGCGACCGCATCTGGCAAACCAAAAAGTGCTCTTTCATCAGGACAACGCACCGGCGTACAGGTCCGCAGTCGCAATGGCAAAATTCCATGGATTGCACTACGAATTGGTTCGTCATCCACCATATTCTCGAAATTCTCTTGCGATCCCTATCTATTTACAAACTTGAAGAAGAAATGGCTCGTCGTAAAGAGATTTGGCTACAACGATGAGGTCATCACTGAAACAAATGCTTATTTTGGAGGATTGCCGGAATCGTATTATTTAGTAGGGATCGAAAAATTTGAAAAACGTTAGACGGAGTGTACCGGGCTACAAGGAGATTATGTTGAGGAATAAAAAAAGTTTTGACCAAATAAATCTTTTCTTGTTTCATTTTTCAGTTACCTTTCACCTTGCCCTCGTATACAGGGTTAAAGCATTAGTGGATTCAATGTTAACCAAAATTAAGAATTTTCCATTTCATCTAGAATTCTTCATATCTGCCTCACCTTAGCTTTTCATCCAGATTTCAAAAATTAACTACAATCCTCCGTCTCCAACAGCTATAAGAGGAAAATTTCGCTAGATTAGAGAATTGCTTCACAGATAAGCTGCACCTAACAACAACCAAACTTATACGCCTTCACTTCAAATGTTCAAGCGTCTCAGTATAAACGTAAAATGAGCTAACACTTGCATCAATTTGAAAGGGTTATCTCATTAACCAGGCGATAGCCTAGTATTGCATTGGTAAAATCTAGAAAAAGAATCTACATCTCCGAATGTAGTTAGACTGAACTACTATTTGGATAATATAATTGCGCCCTTAGCTATTCAATTCTTTTCTATTCCATTTGCCTGTTTCAACTTTTGATTTTATAAGTTAACATGTGCGATGAAAATGATGAGTTCTCTGCGCATAAGCTGTGGCAATGTCCAACGCTGTATTGAAGAGGATAAAAAAGCTATTGATCAAGTGCCTTCCATCACTTTTGTTAGCAAAATATCTTTTGGACTCTCATGCTATTCAAACGTAAATTTTATTAAAGGAACAGAAAATATTTTGGAAATGATATGGAAGCCGCTAATGAAAACCGTTAAATCATATTTTATGTAACATCGGAATTTTATCCAAATGGTCTGCATAATGTTTTTCACAACTCTATGCTTCATACAGATATTTGCTTATAACATAACCTTGTGCTATACTGACACTCAATGCTACATGACTATCAAAATGCACCACAGAATCAAGAAGTCTAAGGACATATTAAAAACTATCTGGGATATTATAAGAAATGAAACAAAGCATTCGAACAGAAATCACATATTATTAACAAATGACCCTGACAATCTGCAAATTTTTTTTCAAGTAATAGGGCAGGAAGATTAAAGCAATCAAACACACCTACCGCTAGAACACTACCTACAAAGAAAGCAACACCTCATAGCTCCTTCTTCTTCAGCAAAGTTACTACAAAGATTAAAAGTAAAAGCAAAAGACATATGGCTATGATACACACATATTAAAACAAATAATCACGAAAATCATAACTCCTCTTCCTGAGTTAATCACAAATTCGTGCTTTACCGAAGGAATTTTACCAAGCTCATTGAAAATTGCAAATATTGTTCCATTTTATAAAAATTGATAGAAAAATGGTCCTCAAGACTTCAGGCCATGCTACCCGTACATCCTCAATCTTGGGAACAGTTATCAAAGAGATAATTCTTAAATATTTCGTAAAAATAAACTATTCACTCCCAGCCAACATGTCTATCGAAACAAAAGATCTACACAGCGATGGTGGACTTAATTGAGCACATAATTCATGCTTTTGCAACAAGTATGTTAGCAAAGTTGCTTGTTGTGACTTAAGTAAAGCCTTCGACAGTGTAAATCACAATATGATATTAACAAAATTACAATACAATGGAATTTGAGTACCAGAAATAATAAAATCCTCCTTTATGGATAGAAGTCAATGCGTGAACTTGAGTGACCGAAAATCGAGTCCAATAAAAACGAACACCGGTGTACCTCAAGGTTCTCTGTTTGGACTGGTGCTGTTCTTAATTTATATCAATGGAACATTTTATATACAGCAACGTGTCCATTCGCGTATGATAGTAGTGGGAAAACCCAAATCTTAATTGAACAGAAAAGACATCGCGACTTGATGAAATAAGCAGAAAATGGTTTTGCAGCAATAAATTACAATTACATAGCCATAATGTTCACAACCAATCCCTTAGCTGGAAAGCAGAGCATCAAGTATATTATCAACAAAACTAAAACATCGAATTAGTAACCAAGTCATTATCCTCAGCAATGTTCTCTCTACCACGAATAATGCTAATAGGTTCTACAGAATGCGTAGTCACAAAGTAGTAATTCAATTTCCATAGTACAATGCCCAAAAAACAAAGACAAATTCAAGCTAAACTGTGATATACATCACCACAACACTAGAATTAAAAACAGTATTGTAGTACCATCGCTTAGATATCAGTCAACATGGCATAAATCATTTATGTGTATTATATTGTAAAACAAGATTCCAAATTATTTTGAAAAATTGAGCACTAAACTTCTGTAAAAGAGTGTAACAAACATGCTATTACAGAAAACGATTTATACAGTGAGTGAATTTCTAGAAGAAACTATCTGAAACCTTCGTTACAAGATGTGTCAAGGTGTTTTTTTCCGATTTTTAATTCTTTATTTTGTGAAGTGTATTTCTATTTATACAATTTACCATTTTGGTTCTTCAGTTTATTTTATATCGTATCTGACGAGCGAGTACATTGCAAACAATGTCTACTAAGAATAAATCTATCTATCTATCATAGAATAGATCGTGACTTCGCATCGATGGCGTCACTTGAATCTTAAAATGAGAATTTCGGAAACTTCCGCAAGTTAAATTCGTGCTTTATCGAAGGAATTTTACCAAGCTCATTGGAAATTGCAAATATTGTTCCATTTTATAAAAATTGAGAGAAAAATGGTCCTCAAGACTTCAGGCCATGCTACCCGTACATCCTCAATCTTGGGAACAGTTATCAAAGAGATAATTCTTAAATATTTCGTAAAAAAAAACTATTCACTCCCAGCCAACATGGCTATCGAAACAAAAGATCTACACAGCGATGGTGGACTTAATTGAGCACATACTTCATGCTTTTGCAACAAGAATGTAAGCAAAGTTGCTTGTTGTGACTTAAGTAAAGCCTTCGACAGTGTAAATCACAATATGCTATTAACAAAATTACAATACAATGGAATTTGAGTACTAGAAATAATAAAATTCTCCTTTATGGATAGAAGTCAATGCGTGAACTTGAGTGACCGAAAATCGAGTCCAATAAAAACAAACAACGGTGTACCTCAAGGCTCTCTGTTTGAACTGGTGCTGTTCTTAATTTATATCAATGGAACATTTTATATACAGCAACGTGTCTATTCGCGTATGATAGTAGTGGGAAAACCCAAATCTTAATTGAACAGAAAAGACATCGCGACTTGATGAAATAAGCAGAAAATGGTTTTGCAGCAATAAATTACAATTACATAGCCATAATGTTCACAACCAATCCCTTAGCTGGAAAGCAGAGCATCAAGTATATTATCAACAAAACTAAAACATCGAATTAGTAACCAAGTCATTATCCCCAGCAATGTTCTCTCTACCACGAATAATGCAAATAGGTTCTACAGAATGCGTAGTCACAAAGTAGTAATTCAATTTCCATAGTACGATGCCCAAAAAACAAAGGTAAATTCAAGCTAAACTGTGATATACATCACCACAACACTAGAAATAAAAACAGTATTGTAGTACTATCGCTTAGATATCAGTCAACATGGCATAAATCATTTATGTGTATTATATTGTAAAACAAGATTCCAAATTATTTTGAAAAAATGAGCACTAAACTTCTGTAAAAGATTGTAACAAACATGCTATTACAGAAAACGATTTATACAGTGAGTGAATTTCTAGAAGAAACTACCTGAAACCTTCGTTACAAGATGTGTCAAGGTGTTTTTTTCCGATTTTTAATTCTTTATTTTGTGAAGTGTATTTCTATTTATACAATTTACCATTTTGGTTCTTCAGTTTATTTTATATCGTATCTGACGAGCGAGTACATTGCAAACAATGTCTACTAAGAGTAAATCTATCTATCTATCATAGAATAGATCGTGACTTCGCATCGATGGCGTCACTCGAATCTTAAAATGAGAATTTCGGAAACTTCCGCAAGTTAAATACGTACGTGTGATATATATTTATGACCAGAGAAATACGGTTGTCCTCATGGTTTAATAAAATATAATATTTCCATTCGAAAAAATTAAGATGAATGTCGCAAATACCACTTGAAATGGGCTACCGCGCCCAAAAACAATACAGTACCTAATGTCACCACTTTGAAGCGGTCTGCATGGATCCAAATGTATACGACCGATAAGAAGGGCGCAATCGTTTCTGCGCTGGATTAACGCACACACACAAACATCATGTCAAAAATAGTCCAGATCGATTCGGAAATGCTCAAAACGGATAAATACCCGAAAATCCCGAAAAAAAATTTTTGTTGAATCACTATACTTCCCTTACGCTATACTAGGTATAGTGATGGAAGTAAAAATAAAACTTTCAGGAAGGGAAACACTTAAAACTTAAAATCTCAATGGAAATCTGAAGAGAATGTGGATGAAGAAAAACGTGGTTACCAAAGGTAACATCAGGATGTGATTAATATCCTGGCTTGTAATTGGAGTGAACTATGATTAATATTATCAAGTAAATGAAAGCCTCAGTCTGTTCTTGAAGTCTTTAGAAAAATAATGCCTCTTGAGAAATTTTAAAACAAGCAAAAATATTCTCTCATATATGAATTTAATGTTTTAAGTATTTAAATCCCTTTTTTGAATGTTTGGTCAGTTGGTGAACATAATCAGCGTGCATCTGTTGAAGATAACTACTATGCTGTGAACGCAATGAAATAATTGGAATTGATATAACATGATAACATGAATATCTATTGTGTTTATACATTGAAGTAGAAGCATGGATCAAATAGAATGGAAATAGAATCAAGTAGGTATCAAATGTATTGAGACATCAAACTATGATCTATACCATTTTGTATGACTAGTTCAGTTCCAATCAACGTGATACATCTTACCGCCTTGTTATCGGACAACATAGAAAAAATGAACAGTCGTGCGAAAGAAAGAAAGAGATACGCTTAGAAATAAATGACGACAGGTTCGTATCTTTATGTGAGACTTGTCTAAAGGAAAAGTATGAGATATAATAAACGTAAGCGGATGGAAATGTTTCATATAAATTGGTTACACGACATTGTGCTCTGCTGTATGCCATGACAGAATAATTATGCAATAAAATTTCATTGGATTTCATTGTACATTGAATAAGAAGATGCTATAATTTTTGAAATAACACTTCTATACACAAGGGGCGATTTTAATTTTATGTCCATGAAAAGTCGTTTATCGACACTTTGAGCTCTGATCTCATTTCAGTAGCACTGAGTCCTTAAAATTCCTGATATCGCGAAAATGGTGCTAGCAAAAGAAATGCTTCAGGGTAGCTATATAGATGTTGAGATTTTAGATGTATCTGGAACATTATTATAAATTCAAATTAGATCAACAAGACAAATTCACGTTTCTCATATGCTGCGTACTCCTTTTAAAGGTGTATTATTTTCTCATATCATCCGGAATTGTTATCCGAAATCCAAACAACGATGATACATTAACGATTCATCAAATTATCTATATACAAATGATGGTACACTCAAAGGTAACAAGGCACTGGTGATTACAGTACGTGTAGATGATAAATAGACTGTAGGTTAAACTAAACACAACTTACAAAGTAGAGATAGTTTGCTAGTTCTACTTATGCAGATAGAGATATACTAGTTACTAAGATGTTTTGAAAACTAAAATAAACTGAACAGATAGACGACTAGATCAGTACTGGCTGATGCAACCGCTTAGGAGGATAGACGTTTTCTAAATTTCCAACATTGGGCAAAACCAGCTACAAATTTGACAGCAAATAAGCAATAAAGTGATTGCTATCCCCTGAAAGGCTTGCTATGATGTACAAACATAAAGCTAATGAACTAACGAAAATATTTACAACTTAATACTAGTTACAAAGGAATTCTTGTGGAAATTAGACAAAACAAAATATTGTTCTACTTCATTTTATTAAAATGGATTTCCATAAGATAAATAGTTCATCACTATCTCCGACAATTAAGATACATAACTTCAATTATAAATATTCTTATCGGTAGGTAGCAAATGATTACTGTGGTTGATCATTCATGAACCTAGATGATTATTACTGTAGGATACATGGTGAGATTTCACATTATAATAATGACGAATTGCTAACAGCAAAGTATAGAAGCTAATCAGAATAATAATTTGTGAAATAAAACATTACGTAGCTTTAAAAAATGGTGAATAAATATATCTATGGTTTCGGCGTTTACGTAGTGTAAATTCATAATACTTCGGAAGTTGGAGAATAAAACTCAAATTTTACACAAAAACTTTTACCATTTAATTTAAAAATGCTGACAAATGGTGAATAAGTTAGTTCGGTTTGATCTTGAAGAAATAATGTATTGTTTTGTGTTCGTAAATTTCTAAAGATACCAGCATATTTAGTTCCGTGACTTTATCAGCTATATGTGAAATATGTAAGCTGTCTATTTCTGAGAAAGATTAGTACCTATTGCAATCAAATAGTGAGATCAACCTCTCCTTGGTCTGTAAAACGATTCCTTTCCGCTGTTCCCCGTAGTTATAATAATGGTAAACAATAATAGTAAATAAGTTTGGTAAGTTTAGTCAGATTGACATCAGAATTAAAATCATTATATCAGTCACAATTTGTATACTGAACGAATAAATAAATATCTGTTAAAAGAAGTAATTATTATACAGTCCACTATTACATCAAGAATAATCAATTGGCTGTACACAACAAAATGGTCCTTCGAGCCGAATCGTATGATAGAACAACTAAGAAAAGTCTGTATCCGCTCTCATTTCTTCGTTCTCAGAAGACAAATAGTTTTCCCAGGTTTCTATCGTTTCCATGGATCTGTTTCTACAAGTGTAAGGATAGAAAGAAAATCTTGTTCTCAAAGATCTGTCTCTACAAGTGAAAGTATAGAAAGGAAATCATGCTCTCAACACGAAGTCAGAACGTTTTGATATATCTCATCTGTTCATCTCATTATTGCGTTACAATCTACTTCTACTTCAAGTTAGTGGGCGCATTCATCGATTCATGGGCATGATAGTTTTATTTCAGTGAACGCTCTCAGTCAGGATAGGTTAGTTGAGCCATAGAATTGATTATTCATATAATAACATAAAAGAGGTTTGATGTATGTCAAAGTTCTGTCAAAATTAATAATTCTATATACAGGTTAGTTGATAAAACTAGATTTTAATTGATTTAAGGTAGGAATAATTTATTGTTTACTATCTCTGTAAAAGGAACGGAATTGTTCAGAGCAATCAGGAAAAGGAAATATGAACTCACTAATGAATAGGAGGCGCTATAAGAGAGTAATTACTTGTATAGAAAACTTCGTGAATTCACTGATGACTGATTCAAAGATAGATGTCAATGAGCTAGTTATTTGGGAATCTCTCCTGGTAAAAGCATTTGATGATTACGATACAGTTCAGAAAGAAATAGAAGATCCGATCGATGAAAAAGATGATCAAATTGCATTACAACTTCAAGATAGAAATGCGATAGAAAATCAATATATGTCTCTTCACAGCAAAATAAAACCGTACTATAGATTATATCAGAGGCCATTCAAGTGGTTTTGAAATGATTTCGCAAATCCCTCAATCATCTGTAAAAGTAAAACTTCCCAATATGAATATCCCGACTTTTAATGGAAATTACGGAGAGTTCATAACGATAATTTATTGACAAAATCTCAAAAATGTGTATACTTGGAATCATTTTTGAAAGAAGAACCGCTTCCTCTTATTTGTGAACTGAATATTTCTGATAACAACTACAGTAAGGCTATGAATCTGTTGAAAACTCAATATGACAAGAGAATGCCAGCAATAAATTATCGTATCATTGGGTTGTTGGAAGATACTTTGGTGAAAGAATCGAATGGACTACGAAAATTTACTAGTTCAATCAGACTACATATCAGCGCTTTGGAAGCATTAGGCGTAAAGGTTATAGGTTCTCGGAATTTATTATTGATTAATATTTTTTCTAGTAAGTTAGATACTAATAAATTGTTTGAACTAGAGGATCACAGCATTGGAATCATCTGTTCAAACCAATAACATAAAGAGGAATATAGAAAAAAACGTAATATCTCAATAGAGAATCATCAATTATACCTTCGCATACAATAACTAGTACTGCTACTCAGGGTAATAATAGGAAAAAATTTATTCATTGCAAGAAACTAGGGCATAAATATATAAATGCACGAAATTTTCCTCAGAGCAAAATTCAACGAGCAGGGACTTCATCTCAAAGGGAAGATTACGTTTCAATTGTTTTGGCAAACATTCAGTCTGTTCAATCTCAATCTCTTGATCATACTCAGGAATTGCTTCAATTCCAATCGCATAAACAAGGTTCATCTCAGCCAGCTTAAACATTAGCATGTACTCAAATAGAAAATGATAAACATTATATGATTTCTTCCACTAGAAATCAACCATTGTTAGCCACAGCAATAGTGATTTTATGTTCAGAAATCGGTGAAAGGATAAAAGTACGAGCATTGTTGGATTCAGCTTCACAAACTACGTTCGTTACCATAGAAACAATGGAACTATTGAATACAAAAACTTCGAAAGTTGATATAAGGGTTTCAGGGATATCGCACAGTTGGACTCAGGCTACTGAAATTGTTCATTTATATCTGGAATCCAAGAGGTCAAATACTGGTAAGGAAAGGTTTTTGGTGACATGTGGTATTTTGAATAAAATAACATGTGAACTCCCTCAGATTTCAATTATTGATACTTCCGAATTTAGAATTGATCTTGCTGACATTGAATATAATATTCCGAAATTAAAATAATCTAACTGAAATGGCAGTGTCACTAACTATAGCAATCATTCAGGTATTCGACAAACAAAGCAAAATTCACAAGAGAAGTGTTCTCTTAGACTTTGGCTCATATCGTACTCCATCACGGAAAGGTATCTAGAAATGTCAGGTTCACCAAAACAATCAGTTGATATTCCTGTCGTGAACATTATTCAGGTTTCAGAGCATAACAAATTTAATAGTAAAATCACAATATATACTATGAAAATCGATTGTCTTGTTCTACCCCAAATTACACAACATATTCCTTTACATAGATTTTCTTTCAAATATGCAAGTAGCTAAAAATATACCTACAAATTGCACATTCCAATTAATCACACAATATTTTATTCATTTATTTCAACGGAAAACTAATTGTATACAATATATATTATAATAGATAAATATGAAAAAATTAAATAATGGCAACATTAATATAATATCCCGAAGTTATGTGAATCGACAATAGGAAGACAAAAATTAAATAGGCTATACATACATAATAGATTACAAAATACGATGTAGTGTCTTCTTGAAGGTAGCATATGTTTGTGGAGATAGAACTACCAAATCTTGTACATCAATATAATCCAAGGGCTGTTCATTCCATAGTTTTGTAAGGAATGGAATACTGAACAAAGGAAGATTACGTATTCTTAATACAACATTCAGCTTCAACTGGCTCAGTAATTGTGGACAATAAGTATTTCCATTGACAAGTTTAAACAGAAACATCTGATCCAAAATTTTTCTGCGGTTACTGAATGAATGATTAATTTTACGGAACATTCTCAGGTCGTCGGCATATAGGAGAAAATAAAAATGAACACGGATATCAAAGAGTAATGACCCGCAATGGGATTCTTGGAGAAATCCAGATAGCACCGTAAATGCAGCTGAGAGATTATCATTGATGCATAGACATTGAAACCGATCCGTGAGGAAACTCTGTAACCATGCAACTACTAAGATATTCATATTGATCTATTGTCGCTATCTATCCTGGTCAGTATTGTGTTTGGGACAAATTCGGTTTACCTATGTGGCTAAAAACTGCATTGGGTAGGATCATAGGCAGTTCATTCCATTATTAAACATAAAATGAAAGAAAAATAATACGTTACATTTCACTTGACCATGCAGTTGTGAAATATAATGTAAATAACTTACATTACATTACTTATCGGTCGTTTTTGCGTCAAATTACCATTTGAGGAGGAATTCAAATCAATAATTCATTCCAAACTCAAGCCATCATCATAATTCAATCACTTGAACGTAAAAGTGATAATAACCAGGAATTTAAAGGATGTACCCTATTTATGTCTGAATATTTAACGTTAGGTACGTCATATCGAACTTGTACCACCACAATTAGCTTCACAATCAGGCCACATATTCTACTTGCGTATCATGGTGTTGTCAAAGGAACTAGTTCAACAACTTAGCTGCGGGTATGGATTGTTCCGGTTCTCCTAAGTGTTCCGAAGGGTCTGAATGATAATCTCAAGGTAGTGCCTACCTTTCAACACGATAGTTTTGACATCATTACAAGCTTTCGTTTCAGAAATACAATTTTATAACTGACATAGTTTTAGTTCACTCGACGCACATACAATTTTAAAGAAAATCCTAGAGATGAAATTCAAACATTACTTGAGGCAACGGTGGGTGACCTACTGCACTGCATCAGCACCTTATTTACCAATTTGTACTTCACAGACCCTAGCGTTTGAGGAAAAAACTCCAATAGCCTATACAATATTGATTACTCAGTAACAGGTGCAGATACATTTCAGAATTTGATTCAAATGAGAGATGTAAGCTCAGTTTTCTCAAGAGGATGATTGAAATTACAAAAATAATCAACATGTAATTTTGAAATCAAAATAATAATACGTCAAGGTCAATTAATCCTAACTATGAAAATAACCAATGTGTATGTCCCTATTATCATTGAAGAAAAATTACTAATACGATAATTATGAAAATCGGAAATAGGATTAGATGAAGCAGTTATTGTTGACATATTTTGGTTTTGGCAAATCTCACTTGAATTGTTTAAACGTAATGAGACATGTGGCTTCAGGAGAACTTAACACTTTACTTGACATACACGAATTTTGTGATGCAACCACAATAGCCTATGGTGCTGACATTTATATGAGAAGTATATGCAATGCGCCAATGAAATCACACTTATTATGCGCCAATCAGAACAATTTCAGTTCCCGGTCTAGAGCTGATTGAAACCTTACTCCTACAACGCTCATACAGACGGAAGCTTTGGTTTATTCAAATTTTACTGATACTTTTCATTGGGCTGATTCTACAATTATATTAGCATTTCCTTAATTCATTACTAAACGCATAACAAACCTTTGTTGCCAATCGAGTGTGAAACATTCAGTCACTTAGCCATATGGGAAATTTTTTTCTTATCCGTTTATTTTCGCGAGTGCTCTGTACAAAAATTGATTACATGTTCTTGCCAGTACTGTAAACACGTTTGTTGAGTGGTGAGTTATTATATATAATATCAATGTTCAGTAATGTCAATCCCCACTTTTTTCTTCTATATTTAGTATGTGTATAATATGAACTTAAATATTTACAAAATGGTATGGTAAAATCTCTTGAGTCTGTTTGCGGTAAGATTCATCCATTTAGTGTTACTGACGCGGTACTTTCTCTACATTTTGTTGATGTGACTTGTACCGATTTCGATTCATCAATGTTAATTCTCTTCATTATTGATCAGTTGTTAATTCTATGTAGGTGTTCCGGTAGGTACCCTACTTCTATAGTAGGGTCTGTGTGAGTAACCATTATCAATTCACCATCGGGGATGAGGCTTTAGTTATGTTTCTAATCGTGGAGAGATTGACAGTAAACAGTAAGTAGAGTATAGGTCCAAGCACACATCCCTGTGGTACACATAATTTTACTGCTTGTTTCTTGAGCATATTTTATCATGAAGTGTCTATCTTGGGTTTTTCTTTGAGTTTGCAAAGCAGATCTTGTCAAAGGCCAGACCTATATCTAGAAAAGCATCCACGGCAGCACCTTTCACTGAGGGCGGGTGGAAGTAACCCAACCCTAGAATTTCGTTCCAAATAATGATTAACAATACTATTCCCATTCTAGGAAGTTGATTACTTTGTTTTCCTGTTTTGGTGTTGTAGCCTGACACTTTTAGTAAGATTCAGATTATCTTTGATCATTCTATACACTTCAGAGACAGAACAGCCCTCTGTTACACCTGATTTTACTGAAAGGAAATTGTTTGTTCCTAGAGCATATTTTATCTTGAAGTATCTTTCCTGTGGGTCTTTTTGAGTTTGCAAAGTAGATCCTGTCAAAGGCCAGACTTATATGTAGAAAAACAGTCATGGCAGCACTTTTTATTGAGGAGAGGAAGTGGTCCAGCCGTAGAATTGCGTTACAGATAATGGTTGGTAATAATTTTCCCTTTTGAGGAAATTCCCTTAATCTGTTTTTTCTGTTGAGATCGTTGCCTGGGCTTTATCAAGATTCGGGTTAATTTTGATCATTGTATACACTTCAGAAACAGTAGTTGGAGTATGAGTTCAATCACAGACCCCTGCGTTCGGATAAAAATGAAAGGATTCAATTCTCTCATTCTCCATTCCCACCAAGAATCCAAATATAAGATATCCTCTCAAATTTTCTCATTACATGGAATGGCTGGTACCTGTATTCTTCTTCCATCTAGTGGAATAGGGCCAGTCGCAATCTTGGGAGATTTTGAACGGTTTCATGTGTACTCGTTTCAACTTCTTGCCATTTTTCCCCTTCAAGTCATAAATGATCGGCGATATTTGAAGCTACCTCAGCTGCAAAGTAGCGGACACTAGAACACAAATGATGCTTGGCTTTTCCTCGAATTACAATGCTTACTTCGACGGAGAGGAGATTATAGTAATGGCTTTGGTGGTTTGAAGCTCGGGATAATTGGATGTGTACCAATCGAAAATTTTCACGCAATTTATCTAGTCTTGAGGGGTGAACTCACTTGCTCAGGGTTTGGATATGACGGAATACGTTCATCAGCATCCACCGGAGTGGTAAGGAAACGCGCTATCGAATAGGCAACTTCCAGTTTGTTGCCAAAATTGAGGAATGAAGGTGAAAATCCAGTGGATTGATGTTGAGCAGTATCCACAGCAATCAAGGAATCGAGCTAGGGTTATCCCATTTTCGGTGATTGCAAATTTGTGCAATTATGGGTTTTAGGGTATAGTTCGTTCTCTCCATTGCAGAGTGTAAGTAGTAGTAAGACGGTGTTTAATTCCAAATTCCGTCAAGAGAGTCTTGGAAATTCTACTCTCATACTGAGTACCATTATCATTTAAGGTTTCTGGACAGCCGAAACGATTTATAAATTCTTCATAGAAGGCCTAGGTTACAGCTCATGCGGTCGCATTCCATAACGATTCAGACAGAACCCATTTCGTACATCTGTCCTGCATGACAAGTATGAAATTGTTCTTCTGGGAAGATCTTGGCACCGGTCCTACCAAATCTGTGCTAACAGTCTTCCAAAGAATTTATTCAAGGTCGTCTGTTTGCTGTTGAGATACCTTATAAGCTTGGCATAGCTCACATCCTCGCAAGTACTCCCCTATTGCGCGGAACATCGTACAATAATAATTGTGTGTAAATCGCCCAATGCTCTTAGTGATTCCTAAATGTCCTTCAGTCGGATTTTCATGGTTCTCTTTGAGAACATTCATCCAAATCGGTTTCGGAACACACCGCTTCCATGAATCTCTCATTTCTGGTTTGGACAAGTCACTCGAATCCCAAAAATTGCGATATAACTGATTATCTCGTATACTATAATCCGGATATGCGGCGAAATCCTTCTCGACTTCGTCTTTCTTTGAATTGTACCAGCCGATTCTCTTCTGCCTCCCCTTCATACGCCAAGAGTTCTCGCGACAGGGCATCAGCCACTCGGTTTAATACTCTCTTCCGGTATTCAATCTCGAAGTCATATTGCTATTGGAAGATACTTCACCGAGTCAATCTTCCACTCGGACTCTAATTTTTCTCAGCGGCTGTTAACGTTTGGCTAGCGCAGGAAATCTTTCTGTCGGCTCCTTCTATATTTTGAGTTAATGCCGCATCAGTTCCCACATTCGAAGCATCAGTCTGTAATATGAACGGTCTGTTGAAATCGGAACAAGCCAACACGGGGGCACTGGTCAACATCAACATCCAATTTGTTGAACGCGACTTACTGATCTTCTCACCAACTCGAACTGCGATGATTCTTCAACAACACAGTCACCGGACCGATTACATTTAAAAATGAAGCGCGGTACTACGAAGCTATTCCAAAGAAACGAGCCAGCGCACCCACTGTCGACGGACTCGGAATCTTGCTTGATCTTCTCAGGATCAGTATAAATATCCTCGGTGGTCCACATACTTCGTACAGGTACGACAGATATGACACTTCTCCGGATTTGTCTTGAAATTAGCCTCTCTCAAGTTAATGGAGTGTTCCTCAAAAGTCTCTCCCAAAACGATGATATCGCCTAGATATGGGAAACCGTGAGGATCCAAATACGGTCCAATCATGATGTCCATTAATCTTCGAGACATGTAAGCCAAATGGCATTACTTTTAATTGAAACAAACCTCGACTGGGAACAGTAAATGCTGTAATTGGTTCACTTTCTGTTGTAAAAGGTATCTGCCAATACCCTTATATCAGATCAATGCTAGTTCATAATATGGCACTTATTCACGGAAGAGGGTAAGCATCTTTCAAGGAAACTTTGTTTACAATGCAGAAATTGATAAGAAACATAGGTTTGCCATCTTCCTTCTCCACCACCACAACGAGTAAACTCGACGGATTGCTTGACGGCTCGATAACATCTTATTCAAGATGTGTATGACGTCAAACTTACGTCATCGACGTGTGATATTATATTCAATTGATATATACAAAGCCATGACATGAAGTAATATGTTTAGTTCTAATTAATAATGTTAATTGAGAAAGCTACTGAATATATATTTTAATCATACATTTAACCCGCAGAAGCGGAAAAGAGTGCTAACAAAAGGAGAGTGATGGAAATTAGTGATCCACGAATCGGTTAATCCTTGATATAGACGACCCAAGTTGATAGTATCTATTGATTCATCTGACTCAGAAAAGGTATATTCCAACGAGAACAACAGTATTGTAAAGATGGCCCATTCTATCGCTAGGGGAATGTTGTTCCCTTCTTCCCTAGAACGACAATTTGTCCCATTACCCGTTAAATTATTCTATGATAAAATTTTTGCTGATTTCAAACTTTTTCCCCACATTTCTGTCGAAATTATTATGCTGGAAAATAGAAAATATTCGATTCCTTAGATTCGGTATCTGTCAGCGCAATCATTTTAAGCAGCCATTCTCAATGAATGAATAATCTGTTTTGGGATTTGGAAAACTGCAAGTTCGAAAAATCGAAACGTACTAGATGATTGACTTATTATCCTTATAGATCACAATAACAAATTTCATTGTATTCATTCCAATTTGAATTAGAATCTTTGAAAGTTCATTATTTTCTGTTGTTAAGGAAATTTCAAATGGACTAACTTGAGGGTAGATTTGGAAAATATCCTCAAATAAGTGCTTTTAATTATCATATTTATGTTACTCAAGTTCTGGAATCCGAGAGAAGATTGAAAGCCCTTGGTATCCTCAAACACAGATGTTTTAAGTTCAGAAATTTTTCATTTAATAATTTGGGTCTCTCGGAATGCGAGGAAAGTGATATTGATTACATAAAAATTAGTCTTCGTATTACGATACTGTTGGATAGGAAATAAATGTGCCAGAAATTTCATTTTTCGAAGAAATGGTCATTTTGAAAACAACAAATTTTTACTCCTACAAATCATATTATGTAAATGTCAAGCATTTATAAACAAAATTTCATTCAATGTTTTCTAAACAATTATTTCAAAATAACTTACAATAATCATTCTTATCAAAACTAGCAGTACTAGAACACAATCGTCCCAAGAGAAAAAAATATAAATAAAATGATAAAATTAGTCAAAGTTTAGTTTCATTCTTCTCGATCTTTCTTTGGAATAGGGCTTCCGGCGGGTTTCCCACCAATTGCAAGCACGTTCCTTCAAGAAGTACCTCCTGAGTAACGTTAGCGTAATTTTAAATGTTATTCAAAGCGGAATGAAATTTGTTTTGCACGATCTCCCTGAGCAAACCTATTTTCTTTTCAATTTGATGAAAACTCAGCATATATGGAATCCAATTATTATCGAAAATTGGATATGTAAATCTCAAGAAACATATTAGAAAATAATTGTATTCCAATTTGCGACCTATGTAAAATAAAATGTGCGAATTGAAATTATGTTTCACATGCTCGTTCGATTGTGTTTACTACCAAGTTTATTACTACGGTAACGATAGTACACTAATGTAGTTCTGGATAATTATTTCTAACGATCATAGTAATTGTAGCACGTGAATTTACTGATTCGAAGGTTAATTGATAAATTAACAGAATTACGCTATAAAATATTACGAGCTCCAGTCAACAACCTAGCACTTAATTATAAATCTCAACACAGCAAAACAACACTCACAAAGTAGTCAATAATGTCGATAATATCGTACCTTGAATTCATGGTGTCCAATAATATAAAACTGACTATATCTTGAAGCCGCAATAATATCCAGAAACCTAAATACATATTTCAGCGAATACAAAAAGATCTGAATCGAATCAAACAGATAAGTGGTCGGATAATAT
Organism: Endomychus coccineus; assembly: GCA_958510875.1. NCBI lineage: Eukaryota > Metazoa > Arthropoda > Insecta > Coleoptera > Endomychidae > Endomychus > Endomychus coccineus. Next base: position 111,780,029 of record OY294067.1, on the reverse strand, counting down.
CCAGAGAATCCATCATTGATTCACTGATCATATTTCTCTCTTCCGACTGACCGACTGTAGATGGCAACTAAGTAGGCGAAATACGTATTCTGGTTCCAGACGTATTTAATTTTATATCAATATTCCATACAAACGATGAGCATCAGAGCAAATTCGGTTGTTTTCACTTCCCTAGACCGAGAGCTTCCGAATTTTCGGAGGAATATCCGTTTCCAAGTCTTTCTGAATGATCTAGTCAGTGGCGGCTCCTCGAAGGAGACTAAGGAGGCTCAGCCTCCTCACCAATTTATCTTAATGATCATTCTCCATTTTATTTCCTGTTTCTCTGATAATTCTTTAAATCTTACAATTAATTCCCCGTTCTCAGTAGTTATTTTCAATCCGGCAACAGTGGTCAGAGGCTAGATTCTCTATATATCTCAAACGCTGAGTTGTGTTGTTCAACACAGTTGCCGTTTTTCCGACCAGTCAATCGCCAAATAGCGTGAAACGGCGAAAACGGCACCATGGTAGGGAGGCTAGCTTTTCGTATCCATTCGTCGGTCGAATGAAATACGATTACTTGCGCTCCCGCCTACCGCTGCTAGAAGAATGCGGTTAGTTGTTATTTTTATTCCATGAGGCGTAGTAAGGTTAAGTAGTTAATTTTTAAGTTATAATTTATCTAATCGGAATCGGTGAACGTTAAAATTATGAGTGACTTAGTTGCAAAGTTCTTAGAAAATCCATTTAGTGGATTAACATATGATAGAAAAGTGTTCTTCAAAAACAAACGGCCTTTACCGGATTTGAAAGGATTAGTGATGGCAAGGAAGTATCAAAATCGATCGTTTAATACTGATAATTATAAAAAGTATGTATGGTTAACGGGATCTGATGTACACAATAAATTATATTGCTGGTATTGCTTGCTATTCACATCAGATACAACTTCATGTTGGGGGCACTTGGGTTATAATGATTTGAAAAATTTAGCTCGTGGCCTAGAAAGACATGAAAAATCGCAGGAACATATTACATCGTGTATTAAGTTCAAATTAACCGGTAAACAGAATATTGTTAATGCGATTGATTCTACACGAACACGCGAAATCGAAAATCATAATAATACAGTTAAAGAAAACCGCGAAGTTTTAAAAAAAATCATTGATTTCTTATTGTATTTATCATTTCAAGATTTGGCTTTTAGAGGGCATGATGAAACTGAAAATTCAGTTAATAAAGGTAATTTTAGGGAATTGTTAGATTTGTTTTGTAAATACGACAGTAAGCTTCGCGATTTCATGACTAACGCGTCAGTATTTGCAGGCACCTCAAAAACAATACAAAACGAAATTCTTGATTCAATAAATTATGTCCTCCGAAATCACATAGAGGATGAATTATTTAATGTCCCTTTTTTTTCGTGGCAGGTTGACGAAACAACTGATATAACGTGTAAATCACAATTATCAATAATTTTTAGATTTGTAAAAAATGGACAACTAGTGGAAAGATTTTTAGGGTTTTACGATGTTAGTTCGGGAAGAACAGCGATCAATTTATTTAATTTCTTAATGGAAACATTTCAACGATTTGACTTTGCGAATAAATTAATAGCTCAAACCTACGAGGGCGCATCTGTAATGGCGGGACATTTAAACGGTCTTCAAACAAAAATAAAATCAGTTCCGCCTCAGGCTATTTTCACCCATTGTTACGCTCACAACATGAATTTGGTTTTAAGTAATGCATGTAATTCCATTAAGGAAGTTAGAATTTTTTTTTCCAACTTATCGTCATTTTAAAATTTTTTTAGCAAATCCACCAAACGAACTGAAATTTTGAATAACATAGTAGGAAACAGAATTCCCTGTAATGCTCCAACTCGATGGAATTTTACATCACGTGCAGTGTTTACCATTCACAAAAATAAAGACAAATTAATTGAAACATTTGATTTTATATTAAACATTGATGACTTTTCGACAGATCAGGTTTCATTAAATGCTGCTGTTGGTTTAAAATCTTATTTAGAAAATGAAGAATTTTTGTTTTTTCTTGATACTTTTAAATTAATATTTGAACAAACTGATCTTATTTTTCAAATTTTACAACATAAATTCACTGATATAATTTATTCAAGAGATCGTTTGAAACATCTCATTGATAAAATTTCAAGTTTCCGTAATACAGAATTTCATTTTAATATTTTATTTCAAAATTTTTCAACTGATGAGGCTCCTCCCGCGAAAAGGAGGAAAACGTATAATTTGGTAGACAAGAAACTACATTATAAACAACTTTTTTATGAAATTTTAGATACCATTAAAGGTCAAATTGAGATTCGATTTTCCGATTTACATGAATTGAAGTTTTTCGACTTGACGAATAGAAGATTTTTCGAATCTTTTTCAAAAGAGTTTCCCAATACACTTTTAGATAACTTAGTTCTCAAATATAAATTTTTTGATAAAATAACACTGCACAATGAATTATGCGTTATATACTCGGATAAAGATATTTTAGGCCAGTACGACAGTCACGCCGATATGATAAAATATATGATAGACAATGATTTGCAACAAGTTTTACCTCAGTTTTATAAACTACTTTGTTTGACACCATTCCTGTCACGTCGGCATCGGTGGAGAGATCATTTTCTACTCTCAAACGAATTAAAACTTACATGCGAAATACAATGGACCAAAATCGTTTATATAATGTTAGTTTGATATCTATTGAAAAAGATTTAGTAAAACGCTTAAAACAAAATGATACATTCTATGATAATATTATTGATCATTTTTCGCAAACTAAAGACCGTAGAATTCCGTTAATATATAAAAAAAGTTAATAAAATTAGTAAAAAAAAACAAAATACGAAAAATTCTAAAAAAAAGAAAAAATATCAAAAATCAAAAAAAAATAAAAAACAAAAAACGAACAAAAAAATTTTTTGCCAAGAGAAACTCTACACCTCCACGTTGGTTCTTGCTGGGCAACAATTAATTTTGTCACTGAAGTAGCTGGTACGGTCGCTGTGCAAAAGTTAAATTAATTGGCTGAGTAGAGTATATTAAAAAAAAACGTTTTATGTCCAGCCTCATCTCTTAAAAAGTTCACGAGCCGCCACTGGATCTAGTCTATTTGAGATATGTAGGTGGGTGCCGAGGTATATGAGTATATGTGCAACCCATTGTGGAGATGATTGCGCAATTCCTATTGTTCGTACCTACTTCAAATTTTGCAAGTAGCTTTCACATTTTTAAATGGTAAAAATAGGGATTGCATTGTCTTATGGCGCAATAGCCCCGTTACAAGTGATAGTTTTGACATCCATCTTCAGTTTTTCAAATCGAACTATAGTATTCTACTGAACCATTGTTTTTTTCGCTATAAATGTATACATACACAATGATTTATTTGAACCACAATTATTTCAATATTTATATGACGAAACACTACGTCATCGAAGTGGTATCATAGAGCAGCACAGAACATAACGCTGTAGACTTTTCAAGAAGAATTACGTATACAATACCGTTGTCTATCAAGGTCCTACTCTCTTATGAACGTAAGCCGTAAGTTTGATTGACTATCTGTAATTTTGACAGTTCTCTTGGATCGAAATACAATGATATTAATTTTGATAGCAAAGTTTACGAATTACGAACATCGTAACTTGTGAGTGCATGTGCCAATCATTGTCGATGCGTGATTAATGTTTCATTTTCATAGATATACACATAAAGACTTTGCAAGAAGAATTATGTTCATTCAGTTTATCTAAATTCTGCATTGAACCGTTTTGTCTAACAATGGTTACCAGTGCAAAAAAGCGATCCTCGAGACGTCTCATGGATCTATAGATAAAATTCGGTTCTTGAGGGAGAATATAAACAAATTTGAACAATTTAGTAACATCTTTCTTTTGAATTACTGTTTCACCGTTATTACTGAAGCAGTCCATAAATATGACTGAAAATTATCGATAATACTCTTGGTGGCATTTTTCCAGCTAACATGTGTTTCCACGTATCTTAGAAAATATTCGGGGAGCTTATACAGCTATAAATTTAAGTTGATAAAAATTTGGCTGCACTTGGAGCTCCAATGGGAATGCAACCATTCCACCTGAGCGTCAACCAGAGCCGCTCACAGACATATGCCAATAGGAGTATGGAACGCAAAACGTAGCCACCACCACTTAGTGAAAAAACATATCCCCTTCATTCAGTGAGAACGGAGGGATGTCACCACGATATTCTTTCATATTATTATCGTATAAGTATGCCCTCCAAAGCAGATAGGCTCAATAGTAATAACCAATCAATCATACGAACCGATGGTGCAATCTGGTTGATATGCAGCCAGAAACCATGGACAGGTGGCCATACCGCAAAAGCCCAGGCAAACGTATTAATATACCTCTGGGCAAACATGCCACTACCCTCCAAGCGATATACAGCACATAAAAAAAGAACACAAGACGATACCAGCATATGCACAGACAGCAAAGCAGCTCTTGGTGAGCAGGGTAGAACAAAAATGAGATCGAATGTTGTATGGCATTGCACACGTTAAACAACCTTAGCGGAGACGACAGCAGATTCACCCTATGCTGGGTCCCTAGCTACATAAATCGAAATAGCCGACGAACTTGCAAAACTAGGGACCATAGAACCCCTAATAGGCCCTGGGGGTTTCGAATAGTAACATCAAATAGATCACAACAATCGAGTGGCAACAAGTGAACGGTTTCGCTCAGTATAAAGCACTGATTCGATCGTACATTAGGGAAGACTTCTTAGAGCAAGGAAGATGGTTGAAACTGATATCAAACTGCTGACATGGATACTATCGTGAAATGGTCCGTTCAACTGTCACCTCTACAAAATGAATGAAGCTAGAAGGTGACACACTAAGTTTGTAAAAAGGGTGAACATTCGGCAAAAAGTAGTGTTAATTCTGGAGCACATTTTTTGAGGAGACGACGCGAAATTGCGTCGGGACTCGTAGCCTTTTTGGTATTTAGTTCAAGCAAAATGTTCCTGATTGTGCGCTGATGAAAAACAGTCAGGCATATCGTTATCTAAGTCAGCAAAACATTTGAGGCTCCTTCCATTGTGAATCGGAACTGGAATTTGCTGCAAATATACCAGCAAAAAGGTCGGCTTTTTGGTGGTTTCTAGCCAGTGTATCATCATCTGCGGTTAGAGGAGGAAGTAAAATGACGTTCAATTGTCTACACGGAAGTACATTTTGGGCAAGCTTTGAGGTTATTTCAAAGTCATATGCCTCTTTCCTTACGTATATTGTTTGATTGCAGATATTCCTGGCTTCAACATGATATTCTGTTCTGGTGTCCTGGCGTTTTCTGTATATTATCTATTATAGCCTCTGTGGATGTATTTACGACACATCTGTAATTCAGTCGTAAATGGGATTCTTGTGTCAATTTGTCATCAGCCAACGAAGTGTTATCGATGAGTTGACATGGCTTATTTATATGGGTACTTCTAAGAATGGTTGTGTTGCCTGGGATTTCTGGTCAACACATATGTAGCCAACGGTAGCAGCTACTACCCTTCTTTACAGACCACTTTAGTCTTAAACTTGCCTGAAGTAAATGACTTTTAGAAAATAAACATTCACACAAAGCTCATTCATCAAGCAACATCATTGAATTACTATAACAATTACAACGATATCACTTCAGCGAGCAACATTGTTACTTGCAATAACATTAACATATCATCAATCTTATAATCAAACGTAAACCTAGAGACTTACAACTTTAGGGAAACCAGCCTTCATAAATAAGGTGACTCAGTTTTGTTAGTGTAGTTGTACATAACTGTTATAGGTGTGAATAAATAACTTGAAATCATCAAGTGCTATTTCTTCAACCAACTACCATCGTACTGAGTCATACAAGAAGTGTAAACAACAGCAGCATACAGCACAGGTTCACTAGATGATGGTCATTTGTTGGTACTTAAGAAGCATCAAGAAACAAAAGATACCCCATTCGTAGTTTTTATAGATAAACGCGACAATGTACGAAGCGAATAAATTTTCGAATTAGGCGGTTCCGATTGATATACTAAAATCGTTCCTATAACAGCTATCGATATATAATATGTGTCAGATTGTGTAAAAATATATTTCGAATTAGAATCCGGCGCTAAAAATGATTTTAGATGCTTTTTGTCAAAACGCGTAGAACGTCATTAATTCTGGATCGGTATATAGCTATAACAGGATATTTCTGTTGGAAATACGTTCTAAAACGTGGTAACTGATACGGGGCTGTACGATCCGGCGTTGTATTTGTCGTGAAAATTTACATAAAAAAACGAAAGATACCCCATCCGTAGTTTTCGAGATAAGCAAAGTGCATCATCAACCATTATTTTTCCATGATGACTAAGGAAAAGCACAACTTTCACCACAGTGACATACGCAAACATATAGCACGATCACGATAAGAAATAAATTGTCATAATTAGTAATTTAGTACATACAATCAATTCATTTGAAGAATTTACCCGAATAGGAGCCATGCTATCTCAGTTAAATAAGAATTATTCAAGTTTTACAGTTGGCAACACTTTCAAAGGTTTTCGGATAAATCAATCAATTTTATTGATTTGACTTGGCATTTTCATCGTGAATCAAAATTTTAATAACTAAACTAAAGTACAGAAACATTCGTTCCCAGGACTCTAATTCTACCTATATTTACGTCGTGAGTAAATTGCTAAAATGGTAACCTCCATAATAAACTATTTTGAAAAGGAACCTGCAAATAGAGGGCAATATTTTCATATCACTGCCGTAGGCAACAGAGTTGCTGCAGCTTCACAACAGAGTGTCTCAACATCTCCACACAAGAGCCAATCTGCTAATGTCCATGAACGCTATGAATTAACTCGTTCCGAAACGTATCATAACCAAGAATGGATATCTATTTCGACCTGTTGAATCTCCGGAGCAAAGTATACGTCTACCCACCGGAAACGTCAGGAAACGGTAAAAAGAAAATTGTATATCAAGCCTACAATAGCGTAGATCCTACTGTCAAACATTATTTTAAAAAATCAAATGATTTTTCTTTCTTGACAAGTACTTTATGAAAATGTTCATGTTGAAATATAGAACAATGCAATCAGATAAAGCAGTTTCAAAATTTCTCTGCTCCGCTCTTAAGAAAACTGGTATTCTTGTGGGAATATTTTATGGATTGAAAAACCGGACAAAGTACGTATTTTTAGATGATCCTTCTTACTTTTCATGATATCAGTTCATGGGGAATGAGCAGCCGGAGACAATATGACCTATACGATTTTACTATTATGTACTGTCTGTATTTCAAATGTAGATGGAAATTCATTTGACCCAGATTTATTCCCGGTGAACCCTAATAAATACAGATTAACTCTACCTAACATGTAATAAATCTTCCGACATAAACGGTATACTATCCTTATCTTATATATTACAATGCTGAATAAACGAATGCCATTTCGTAAAAAAATTTATCGTGTTGATATATGCCGTACTGTGTTAGTCACCTAATTCCCGTAGATGGAAGTTCAATAATAGATAAGTGGAAAGTATTTGTGAATCTAACATCATTTTCTCATTCATCTGCTGTGTAACTATATCATAGGCTTTATTATCTGCTGGTGGAAGAGCTTCCCGCAAGAAGATAATGTTTTCATCATGATGAATAGGTATAGGATTTACATTGAGGTCCCAGATTATCCCTCGTTGGATTAGATGAGATTTCAATTAAATATGATTATCCCAGAATGCCCAGTATACATCAGGACGGACCGAGCAGAATCCTATGTTATCGATGCCGAGGTATGTAAAAAGAATTCAAACTGCTAACCACATTGCAGAATTGCAGATTATCCTTTCATAGATCCTCACATATACGAGACAACTAGATATTACCCAAGGATGGAATTCAAGGAATTAAAGATAAGTGGAATAGAAGAGATGATATTCAGAAAACTCACAAAGTGCTCAGTAGTGATAAATACTGAACCAGAATGAAAATAATGCCGAGAGTATACCAGCTCGTAACGTTGCACTTACGCTCACGTTAATCATTAAACAATAAGTATTGTCCACTCGTTATTCGAACATATAGGAATTCGAACAAGAGGAGTTGGGATCTTTTATCTAATTCTATATAGAGCTTTGTGCTTCAAGGAGGATTCTCGAATAAATACACAAACGTACTAGGATGTCGGTCAGTACGCTGCGCGAAGTGTTAAGACGAAGTGGGTATTTCGCATTTGGAAATAAATTTATTCAATTTCAACTTTTCCTACTACATACCTGTAACAGTTACTTCTCACTCCACTCCAGTGAATTTAACTCATCAAATCTATATTCCGTGACAAGTTATAATGAATGGCAGCTACCGTTCGACCGCTATGTATAATCCAACAAGAGATGTATGAGCGGGAAGGAAGAAAATCTTTCGGTACCGTATGAGTGATGAGAGAGCGCCTTCGTTTCCTATACCACTCCGTCTTTCGATAAATCCGATCAAGAGCGCGTGCCACAGTCAACTTCTTTCACTACGCTCAATCTGTCCTTTGCCGATCAAGTGCGTATGCCGTAGTCCCAATTTCGCTTAAGCCGATAAAGAGCGCGAGCCCCAGTCTGAATTTCGTATAAACCTATAAAGAGCCTGAACCGCAGTCCGTCTTTCGCATAAGCCTATGGATATCGAGAGCCACAATCCGTCTTGCCCATCATCCACGAAAGAGCGCGAGCACTGCCAGAGGTGTGAATCTCTACAATCGGCAATTAGCTCACCAAACAGTGCGCGAAAATAAGCGACTAGCGTCGAATATTTCGACGGACCCCTCTGCTTCATAATTCGAAAACGATTGAAAGTTTTGTAAATTCAATTGCGTATTGATTTCACAAAGCAGTGAATTTAACGCAACATATCTATATCCTGTGAAAATTTTAAGTAAAGCTGAGTCACCGCGTTCGACCGCTATGTAGAAGCCACGGTCGTACATACAGAGTCTCTTACATGTCGCCAAACTCGTAGTCCCTCGCTCAGCTACCAGCTAGCGCTTGAATCGAAGTATGACAACAATCACATTATTAAGTAAAATAATTTTTCTCGTAACACAATATTCACTATTCTGATTTGAGAGAGGAATAGAACTGTTACTCTTGTCAAAATGTATCACTCACCTTAAAAATAACTTCCCCTTTTTCGCTCACCTAAAAGACTTTCTATCCGGAATCGCAAGCATCCACTTTTTTGGCATTTCCGCATCTTTCGGCACTTTAAAAACAGAAGTTTCTTGCTTCACACTGTTGTACCCCGTTTTGCATTTCGGCACAATGCACAGTTTCGTAATTTTTTTCTAAAAACGTCAGTATTCCTTGTGTTTACAAGTCAACAATGACAGTTGCCAGAGAACATGGTCGTATACGTGCCAAAGATCATTCCTCGACTCATGCGCCACCCTTTTGGTACTATGCAACAGATAACGCTCAGCGGAGTCACTTCTCACATAGGAAACAGCCTCGAGTTCCCAGACCTGTATATACGACCGTGGTAGAAGCCAACAACGTGCCGTTTGAACTGATTTAAAGAAACACTCCGTTCGCTGCGCTGCTCACTCCGACTTAATCATTACAATATACAGTGAGATATTCTCCGGGATGAATCAAACTAGAAATTTGATTATATTTTACCTACACCAAATATTCCTCATGAAGTGATATATTCACGTATGAATTCGATTTCATCATAATTGATCATAGGTTCAAATATGATATTGATATCGGTATTAGCTTCAAGTGAATAAGATGTAGGAGGATTGAATTGATTTTTCAAGTATCATATCAAATTAGATTTAAAAAATGGCCAAATTAAAAACAAGCCGAGTCGCTGGTTTTTTGCGGGAAGACGAATCAAAATTTTAGACTTTTATAAAATTTATTTTGAAACAAAATTGAATTCTCAACAAATGTGCACCAAAATTTCAAGTAAACAATAAAAAGTATTTTTTTATCTTGATACTTTGCCCATTTTTTTCTCTTTCAAGACTATGTTCTTCTCTGCCGAAGCGGACAATACGATGATATACAAAATAAAACGGTCACTGTCAGAAATGATTTGTTAGTAGTATAGCGTATACCATCTAATGAAGCCAGGGAAGCAAGACAGAGACAGATTGATGTAATTAGTGGAGATCTGGCACATATTTTGAAATGAGAATCTGATAATCTAGTAGAGTTTAATGCAACTATAACTCAAGCTTGGGTCTTCTCCAGGATGGCGGATCCCACAATTCCTTATATGATGATGTCAGGTCCAATTATTTCTTTGAAGTCTTCCATATTCATGCTCTGGATAACTAACTGACTAACAGCACCCTCTCATGGGACGATCATGTGAGGTCCATTGCGAAGACCGCTCCACAAAAGCTTGGTTTTCTAGTCCCTGCCAAGAGCTTCTTCGCTTCCCAGCAGCTACTCATAATCTACAAAGCACAGATTCGACCTGTCCTGGAGTACTGTTCACATGTTTGAGATTCGGCTCCCAAACATATGTTGAAGTTCTTGGATTCTTTCCAGAAAGGAGCTATTTGTCTGATTGAGGATGTCATACTTACGAATTCATTGACCTCTCTAGAGCATCGTAGGAAGGGGGGGGGGGGGGGTTATCTCTCTTTTCTATATTTCCATGATCGGTGTTCATCAGAAATCTCGTATGTTGTTCCACCACAAAAGATTTCAGATAGGCGGACTAGACGAGCTCAAACTAGTCACTCCTTTATTGTCAAGCTCGAGACCTGTTGAACTTATTCCTACCAGATTTCATTTTTCTAGCGAAAGTTGTGGAACTATTTACCTAGTGAGGTCTTTCCCTTAGCCTACAACCTCCAAACCTTCAAGAAAAATTCGAATACCTATCTCCCAACATTCCATTGCTAGCTCACACGATGTTTTTAACATTATAGGTTTTCCTCTCGTGTAGTCAAAGTATAGAAAAAAAATTAAATGTAAATGATAGAATTGGAAATTCATTGAATAATCATAGAATAGTATTTTAGGTATATAATTAGCGAAATTCAATCCGTTTCAAGCACGTGTATTTTATTATTAGCCATCTCATACTTTTTCGAAACGTTGGGAACTAGTTGAAATGAGCTGTGTCGACTTCCTCAACAAACCTACATCTGATATCTCGATTGAGCTTAAGTATTGATGACAGGAAAATAATTCTCACTTTTAACCTGTAAAACGTATTTTATGACATCAATGATTGCCTTAACGCTAAGATTGACATTGGAATTACATTCTAGGAGATGATCAGCGTAATCTGAGTAGTATATTATGTAACAAGGTTAGAATGAAAATTCGAAGCCGAAGGCGAGCGTGAGGAACCACGAGCATCACGAATTTTCATTCTAACTGAGTACCAGACTATACTTTCTCAACGTTCAAAGATTTGTATCAATTGTTATATTTGTACACATAGTCAAAGTATACAGGTCTGTCGGAGCCTCCCTTCTACTCTTTTTAAAATTTTAGTGCAAGCTGATTGGTCGTGTATTTCGTTTATTTAATGTTATTGACGACGACATAATATGATGTTTTTACTTGCAAGACTGTGATTGGAGGAGCTAGGTGACGTCACCTAGCGCGAGAAACGATGGAGGGGAGGCTCCGGCAGACCTGTATACTTTGACTATGTTTGTACAGTTCTCAAAATGAATGTGTATTTTCACTCTCTGATTCTGGATCACTGGATAAATTCATGATACTTCTTATATTTTCGAATGGAGACGTGACAGCAATAATTTTGACACTTACTCAAATTTTGCCACTACGATGACAATCAACTGCGTCAAGGCTAATGTTATTATTGCTAACCAATCTGAGAATATTATTCTATTACAAGAGAACAGAAGAGAATTTAAATACATTTAAATTGCATGGGGGCAGAGGTGTTGCAAACTATTTTTTCAATCTCAAGAGAGAGAATTCCAGCATTCTGTAATCAAATTTGATTTCAGAATTGGCAAATTCTGTGATAATCGTGGAGAAACATATTTCTCGAACCGAACGGTTCGAAGACGTTCTTGAAATCTTACAAGTGAGTTCCATTCCGTTTGTCCTGTGTATATGGCATAATAATTTGCGCAAGTCTTAAACTTTGTTCGGTTTGTTCAATCTTTCCTTTTATTTTATCCATTCAAACAGTATGAGTAATAAAGATGTGCTGAATAGTAAGACTATGTATATATTTTCACAGACAAAAAAATAATTCCAAAAAGTAGCTCGGGAAAGGCTTTGTTTATTGCTATACGTGATTGACCATTGATCCCCAAATATTGAAACAAATCGACTCAATTCACAACCGGTTCAAATTCTAAAATATCAATATTTCCAGAATAACGATCGAAAATATTCAATTTAAAATCCATTGTGCTTATTATAATCAGATCCACACAACTTCCATTATGTTATTCAAGAATATCATCTACGAATCATTCACAAAATTTTCGTTGAACGAAAATAACTACTGAAAATTTGACTGTCAACCCAAGATAATAAGATCTGATAGAGCATATTTGCGGCCATCTTTACAGAAAGGTACAATATGAAAATGTGATATCCTGAGGATAACTGATGAATAGAATAATTTTTGATTGAATCATGCCACAACGTTGTCGGGATGCGTTGAGAACTAGAGAAGGCAATACCCGGTATTTAATTGCAGCTTTGTTTTTTTTTCATAATTTCATAAATTAAATAGGATCAAATCGTTTACTCTGTTGTAGCTGTGTTTTCTATCGAGTTTACTAATGGGAGTGTCTGGACCGCCCAAAAATTTCCATAGTAATGATCATATATATTTAATGATATTAATATTGTAATGTTTAATTCTCACGTTCCATTTTTTTTGTGTAGATTCGAACTACCAGCTTTCGAGGTCAATTATTACCTCATTATCAGGTATATAAAAAGCATGGATTCAATATATAACATTATTTATAATCATAAAGGGTTCATTTCTAAATAATTAAAGTATATATGTAAAGTTTAATTTTTGATTTATATAATATACAAGTTCAACAGTTGAAATTCAGGAAGCTTGTGAGAATTACACATTGCAATATTAATATCATTTATGAACTCACACTTTAGTCCAGGCATTTAAGGAGGAAAATCGACGATTTTTGTCCAAATTCCCGCGAGGTGTAGTTTAAATTTGGATTAACCCTGTGCTAGAAAAACTATGACCATTTTTTGAACCCAAAAATGGTCATTTTTCGATTTTCTAGATTTTGAGACAAAACTATGTGTTGCATGAAAAAATGCTAAAACAAAAGTTGTTGGTAAAATCGATTCGCGATTTATGGCTCCGGTCACAGGTCGATTCGAGGTCGTGAGCCCGAGATAGGGCCCATTTAATGTGTTTTTTTAGCACATTGAATAATTGAGTATATGTCAAAGAGTTTTTGCTTTCTATATTGTGTTTCGGTGAAAAAATAGTATTTTTAATTCTCTTCTTTTGGTTTCTGGGGTTTTGATCTACCTCATTTTTTTGCGCCAAAATTGGCCATTGTGAAAAATCCTTATTTTAGGAATTTCAGATGAATTACTTATGTTATCTAAAACCAATGAATTCGAAAGATTGCATCATTCTGCTCCCAATATTCAAAATTCAAGCATTTTGGTTCAGACATTGCTTTGGAGCCATTTTGAAAATTTTAGATTCTAATTTTTCGAGGATGGAAATTTTTCACGAAATCCAAATTCTTTGTGCTATTAGAGGTTTTGATATCGAGTATTTTAAGTACAAGTAGATTGTTTTGAATTGAGTAGAAATGAAGCTGTTTGGGCCTCTAGAGGGCCCAATTTTCGGCCGATCGACAAAAACCTTGTAGCAAATTACAGAGAAATACATCAGATATTTAAGTTTGGAACAACGTACATAGATTCGTACACAATTTCAAGTTATAACGAATTTCATCATAAAAACTAACGCGAAATCTCATTTAGCGGCAATAAACAAGCGTCGGTACAATAGATTCCGCGCGCGAAATTAGGGTTTATAAATATTTTAAAATGCACCTGAAGGTCTATAATCGTCTTGTGTGAATGTGTGAGTGTATGTAGACGTGTGAACATGTATATGTGACCGTGACATGATGTTTTTATAGAGTATTACATCACAAATTGCAATAGTTAAACAAAAAATATTTTTTTCTGTTTTTTACATTTTATATTTATTTAAAAAATATTCATATGACTGATTATTCACAAGTACCCTAAGTTTCCGTTATCGCTGTCAGCATATATTGTTAATGATATAATATGATCATTATTGATAAACGGATCATCTTGATCCACTTCATGATTTCAGTTCGATAAAATTTGATAGTCGCAATTGTTATTGATAACATCATCGGTATTGTCATCATCTTCATCATCGTGTTCATTTCCATCCATACCCTTATCAAAATCATCATCGTCTAATATACTGACTTCTGGCTCGGGGCAATTAGAACCGTCTTCACCTTCACAATGCTTACATAATGAGCTACAAGGTAATCCTAATTTTTTCACGAACAATAACAAGTAAAAAAAATTTCACAACTACAAGAGCTTATTTTTATCAACTCATCGTGCATTCTTCACTATTTGTATAGGAGTAAGTCCGTTCGGACTATTTCTCCAGCCTCATTTCGTTGGATCAATGGTTTCATTACCGATCCAAACCGGAAGTTGGTAATACACCCTAAAAATATGTTGCTTCGCAGCATTATCGTATTTGCATATGGTTACCTTGCTGAAATCTTATGTCGAGTATGAAAGATCGAGCAATTGAAATTTGCTAATAAATGTTCCCAATTTTTCATGCCAGTGGACATTTACATTATGCCCAGGCATTACAAGGTTGATTCAACAAAATGGGGTTGGAGAAATAGTCCGAATAGACTTACTCCTTACAAACAGTAAAAATGCTCGCCCCGATGAGTTAATCAAAA
The DNA here is from genome assembly GCA_958510875.1 of Endomychus coccineus. Classification (NCBI taxonomy): domain Eukaryota; kingdom Metazoa; phylum Arthropoda; class Insecta; order Coleoptera; family Endomychidae; genus Endomychus; species Endomychus coccineus. The sequence continues at coordinate 111,764,991 of OY294067.1, read as the reverse complement.
TAATCTCTTGTGGTTGTAAAACAATTTCACTGGTAAATGTTCGTGCAAAAAGTTTGGAAACAGAATATGAAAAAAACCAAAACTCTCTGATGACATTTACTCAATTTTTCAATGTGCTAGAGAACTCACTAAATGGGTCTTATCTTGGGCTCACGACCTTGAATCGACTTCGGACCAGAGCCAAACAACTTTTGTTTAAACATATTTTCATACAACCCATAGTTTTGTCTCAAAACGCAAGAAATCGAAAAATGGCCATTTTTTGGTCCAAAAATATTCATGGTTTTTCGAGCACAGGGTTAATCCAAATTTAAACATAAATACATAATAATCTACTAAAATTAGATTTCGGACAACAAAATTCCTCAAATGACTGGACTACTTGGGTGAAACCAATATACGTATATTCAGGGTTTTGCAGAGCAAGGAAATGTTGTTTATGCTATATTTAGTTGGCGCAGTATATTATAGCTTTGTATTCAATAACAAAGTTAACTCAATACAAAGTTTAATAACCTCACAAATGTAATTGATTTCAAAAAATCGATGATGGAAGTCCATGCTTTGTGATACATTATCATATTCATTGAATAAAACACTTTTATCTACACCCGTGAGATGAGAACTTCTTATCCCAGTCATTTTGCGTGAGATAAAGAGTTCATTAACGCACGCATTCCTCTTATCCCACTGCTTTTATTTGAATAAAAACAGTATGAAGTATATGTAACCAAGGAAACGAAGCGCTACAGCCCAAATTCAAAAACCGTCATCTCGATTATTAGTTCGAACGTTCCAGTTGTCCAAAAAATCATGATAAATTTTAACTTATAATTATCGTTTTTACGGGTATAAATAAAAGTGTGATAACGCATTATTAACATACTTATGCTCATATCCCACTTTTATCGTAATTAAATACACATCGTCTTTATATCACTTATATTATAGAACACTATTGTGACTATGGTTCCTTCAACTAGCGATGTCTTGATTACATAATATGTTTCCTCGCGATCCGCTTACGTGCACCAATTCATCATATCCCTTCCTTACAATTCTCCCAATTGCGAATTCCAAGTATTTAATATTTTCCCATATTCCAACAACTGCATCCCCATTTGTTGGTTTTATCTTACTTCGACTATATTTTTAGCACTGAATTTCAAATTCAAACTTGATCTGTATGCCGCTACCTAACTTAATATCGTAGACATCACTGTTAAATGAGACTCGTGGTGAAATTTTGTTATTTACACACCGTTGCAATGGTAACCACATGACATACGAGTTGCAGAGTTTCACACATGAGTTTTGAGTTCCTTTCGCCACAGGCCACACCACTATCTTCTTGATTGTTGGCCTGGGTATACGATAACTGCATATCGTTTACGTGTATTTGTTAAATCAATTATTGTTAATAATTCGTGCAGTGTTTCTGATAAATTATACTTGATTTCCAATTCTAATAATGTTGAATCCAATAATATACAACTTAAGATCTCCTAGTTAATTCATCATTTTCATATCGTTCTGAAGATGACATGCTATATAGTTGTCGAAACTTTAGTCACAATAGTGTTCTATAATATGAATGATATAAAAACAGAGTGTATTATTCTATCGATAATTTATTTAAATTCTGTTTCATTTCATCACGGATTTAATGGAAATAAACTCAGAAACTGTACAGATTAACAGATAATCATTCGAAATATTATGTTCGATTTCTCTGGAAGAAATATCTAAAAAAACATTTATAGCTTACAAGAGATATGGAACGAGTATCATTGGCAAACGTCGTTTTCTCAAATTGGCACTTTGCAGCTGGCAAATCGTTGTCTGATAAATATGATCAGCAATATTATCTATCACATCGAATGGAAATGTATCGAATAACAGGCTTGTTTACTCTGACGAGTCTGCAAAAAACTCGCTGGTATAATATCTTATGGCGGTGTTCAGTTTTATAATCAATCAATTAAGTCTGGCAAGCTATTTAATCACGGCCAATAACACTGGTGAAACTGTTATTGATAAATGAAGCTCCATGTTCAATGGAGATATTGATCAGAAGCGCTCAAATCATTTATTTTCTCGCACAATTACACAACATATAACTTATATCACTATAGATGATAGATAATCACCCTTATTCACTTAAAATACTAATAAGTACTGAAGATCTTTCGGCTACCAAGTAGCCATCATCAGAATAAACTAAATTATAAATAAAAATGTGCCTCAGCTGGAGATAAATCAGAATTTAATAAATCGATTTTTCGTTTATTGATTTCCATCCCTTCTAAGTTACGTAGATAATTGTCTGTACTGTTTTTCAAAATTGATGAGCTTTCTTCAGAAATGATGTGATCTGTATTCAAAATAGGTTCGGATTACGCTGATTTTTCTCTATATGGGTAAAATAATCCTTATACCGAGTTAAACTGTTCTACTTTGACCCACATAGCATTTTAAAGTCGGAAACTTTATCAAATGTACTGCCTAAATGGTTTTTTAGCTTCTTCTGACATCTATAAGCTGGTTGTTTTGCAGATTTTAAAAACAAATAATAGAATTAATTACTGAATGATGATAAGTGAAACTTTTGAATCTTATTGAACTATTTAAAGGGAATGGCTCTAATTTGGTTAGTTGGCTACGTTCCAATTTCCTTTTTTACTTAGAAATTAAATTATTGGTCAAAGATTTGTGAGAATGCTATTTGCTGAAGTTTCCCAACTTCATTTTTATAATTTTGCTGGCTCAAAGGAACGTTCAATAATATATGAACAAGACTGTTGGATGGAGCTTTTCTATATCTGAATAGTGTAGCTGAATCTACCAGGGTATACCCATTTGTTTGAGTGGGTTTACTGTATATGTCGAAATCCAAGTAATTACAATCTTTTATAATGTTAATATCGAAGGAAGGAAGCTGATCATCTGATTATATTTCGACAATGAAATTTTCAGTTAATCAAATTGGCTATTAAGCATGTTCAAAAAGCCATGTAAATCGAAATATTTACTTGTAATCCCGAAAATATCGTCAACATATACCCAACTTTTGGAAACTGATTCAATTTTAATTTTAAGGAGGTCTCAAATTCGCTTTGAAAAATATTGAATAAAAAAGGAGATAATTGTGTTCATAGTAAGTTTACTTAAAAGTGAAGAAATTTTTCTCCATACATGAAGTCGTAAGGATCACGTTTTATGTACGGCTCTATCGGGGATATTATTTAAAAGCCATTTCTCCAGATTATTTATCGCATCAGGAATTGGAGTATTTATAAATACAGAAACAACATCGAATGAAACAAGAGTATCACCAGGTTCAAGTTTGAAATCTTCCAATACTGCAATAAGTTCCAAAGAATGTATCACAGACAAACATGGTGCGGCTTGGAAGTTGCTAAATTCCTTTACTAACCATTTTGCTATGTTATACGTAGGACAATTAATGTTCGAGAATTATCCGGTTCATGAATCTTAGGTAACAATATAGTTTAAGTAGATATGAAAATCTAATTTTGTATTTTAAATTATCGGAGACTATAGGTGTACACGATTTTAATGAATTATTTACTAGTTTTACGCATTTTGATAACGGATTCCTGGTAATCTGTTCATAGGGACCATCATTCAACAAGGTGTTTACCGAATTGTGATAATCCTCTTCGCCTATTATTACGAAGGAATTTCCCTTATCTGATTTCAAGTAACAGTCTTTTCTTTCAATGATTTACAGAGATTATTGAAGCTATTGGAAGTACTTTTATATGATTCATTTCAATGTTCAAGAATGCATTTGTTACTGATAACAGCTTTATTTTGAAAGTTGAGAGACCAACTCGTATTTTCAATATCATTAATTAAATCCTCCGTAGATAATTTCTTACAATCAATTGCAAAATTTAAACCTTTAATTAACAAACTAATTTCCGTTTTAGTGAAATTAATACGGGTTTATTGTGAAACTAAAAATACAAATATTATTACCAGTAAAAATTTTGATTTACATAGGTTTTTGGACATATAAACATTATAATGGACGGTAATCACTTGGATTTCGACATATACGGAAAACCCACTCAAACCAATAGGTATACCCCGGCAGATTCGGATAAACCATTCAGATATGAAATAGCTCCAGTTAATATAATAGTCTTGTTAATATATTATTGAACGTCCCTTTGAGCCAGCAAAATCAACAACAACAACAAATCTTTGATCAATAATTCAATTTCTAAACAAAGAAGGAAATTGGACATAGCCCACTTATCAAATTTTAGAACCATTACCTTCAAATACTTCAATAAAATTCAAAATTTTCCTTTATCATCCTTCAGTAATTAATAAATTCCATAATTTGTTTTCTTAATTTTCGATACAACCAGTTTATAGATGTAAGAACAAGCTGAAAACCCGTTTACGCAACACCTTTGATAAAGTTTCCGACTTCGACAAATGTGGGATTTACAAAATCGATTGTTCAAGTGTTCAAAATACTATGCGGGTGGAACTAGAATTAAAATTTTAACTAGGTATGAGGGACATTTGGCCAATTTAAAAAAAAATCAGGGTTAGCCGAACATATTTTGAATACAGGTCACACCATTTGTGAAGAAAGTTTACCACTTTTAAAACACAGTAAGAACAAATTTTAGTATTTTAGTATTTTAGAAGGGATCGAAATATATAAACAAAAAAGCAATTTATTAAATTCCGATTTATCTCCAGCTGAGGGTAACCCATTGTTTACATTAGTATCCCCAAATAGTATTTTAACAGACACATTTTGATTTACAATTTAGCTAACTCTGATGATGAATACTTGGTTACCGAAGGGTCCTCAGTGCTTTAATAGTATTTTTAGTAGATAAGGGTGATTATTTCTCATATATAGGGTTATAGTGTATCGACAGTGTAAGTTCTTTCATAGTTTATTGTATAACTTATATTTTTGTGTGTACTCAATACCAGCACTCACTATGTACATAGAGTTTAGGCTATGAGAATATTTTGAAAATATGTTGCTTTTTTGAGCACTGAACTACTAAAGTAAAAAATACTAACTGAAAACAATGAAATGAGATTTACTCAGCCTCATGAGATGCTAAGTAAATATTCTCATTCCTATTATGGTCTATTTCATTGGTTATTATTGATGAAGCAATGAATAAATCATACATGGAATGTATGATAAAAAATTAACATTACGGGAAGAAGGTTTCAAATTTCCGTTCGTTCCATAGCCTTAATTCACTACAGTTTCATTGCAGTTAGTAATCGCGTTTGTACAATAGAATGAATAGAGTCGGCAAGTATGTGATGAAATTCCATTATAAACTTGTATAAAATAACTACTAAAAGTTTCAATTTTACTAATTTAACAGATAAATGTAACTATAGTTTCGAACACCGTACCTTATTCAAACAAATATTACAATGTACTTGTTTGAAGTGGCTATATGATGTTAGCGAAACTATAGTTACATTTATTCATCAGTGAAAATTCAACTTTTAATAATTATTTTATTCAGAATTATACATTTGTTAATTAAATTATGATTATTCCCCTCCAATCATCAACAAGTCATTAATATTTCAAATGATTTCATAATTATAGATACGTAACATGAAAAATACTATTAATAGGTACAGTTTGGGAATCCCACGGATTTTCTACATTCATGAATAATTGGATTTTTAAAAGGGTTCACCGAATTCGATCTCAACTCATTCAGGCAACACATTATTCTAAGAAATTACATCAAGCTCCTTTACGAATACCAATTTTTAACAAGATTGAGCAGTAAACTCATTCCACTGAAATGTTTCAGGTGTACTACGTACCGTTTTATTCGTTGATGGAAGATGGAAACCGAGTTTATTGTGCACATTTTGCAAACAACCAGAATTGAAAAGTCGAATAATGATAACGTTTCGTCAAAATCAATTATTTAGCCGTTTTCAATACAGATACTGAGATTTTTGTGATTTATATATTTTTATATTATATTATTCAACAATAAACATACAAAAATTATCAACTTATCTCTGGATACATCACCCTTCAACAGTATGAGAAAATAATACAATATTTTGATTGGATTCATTCGCATAATAGCTCTACCATAGATTAGGAATACTCCAAATTCACTGTCTATGTGTTGGATTATGATTGAAGATAGTGCCTAACTATACGTGACATATTCAATGAGAAAATATAGTTGTCAAGTGTCATTGCAATTTGTTAATAATTACGTTCTAAGTTCTGTACAAGGGTTGTCTAATCTAAATTTTTCAGTTGCTTTGTCGTATTCATCATCAAGAACCCAAATATACATACAGTATAATTTAATACTACGACTAGTTTCATCTGTCCATGGACAGATAATTGTGACAGTAGTTGTCAAAAACCAGAAAGGCCAGTACATTTTTGATTTTTCTCTATATGGGCACAATGTTCCTTATACCAAGTTTGAACGTTCCTTCCGGTTTGACCTATATAGCATTTTGAATACGACTTACAATCGATTTTGTAAATCCCAGATTGTCGATGTCGGAAACTTTATCAAAGGCTTTATTAAACATTTTTTAGCTTCTTCTTACATTTATATATTATTATATATTGCAAGTTTTAGAAACAAATTATGGAATTAATTACTGAAGGATGATAAGTGAAACTTTCGAATCTTATTGAAGTATTTGAAGGTGATGGCTCCAATTTGGTTAGTTGGCTACGTTCCAATTTCCTTTTTTCTTTAGAAATCAATTAATTCTAAGTTCTGTACAACGGTTATCTAATCAAAATATGTTTCAGTTGCTTGGGCGTATTCTTCATCAACAATCCAAATATACATACAGTATAATTCTAATACTACGAATAGTTTGATCTATCCATGGACAGATAATTGTGACAGTAGTCACAGTCAAAAACCAGAAGGGCCAATACATTTTTGGGACTACCTATAACAATTTTGGTGGCTAAAAGATCGAAATTTTTCCTTATATATGATTTTTACATTACAACTTAACCTACCAATGTAAAATTTATCAGGCTCTGGACAGGTTAATTTATACACTCCAGGTTTATTAAATTTATTTGTTTTATCCTTAGCAACAAAAGATAAGGAAAAACTGGAATTTACAAACTCGATAGTCGTGTTCAAAATGCTATGTAGACAAACTAGGAGGAACATTTTAACTCGTTATAAAGAACATCCTGCCCATACAAAGAAGAATAGTAGGAAAAAATCAGCATCAGTAGAACATGTTTTGAATACATGTCACACCATTTCTCAAGGAAGCTTATCACTTTTAAAATACAGCACTGACAAATATCTAGGTAATTCAGAAGGAATGGAAATGTATGAGCGAAAAAGTAATTCATTAAATTCAGATTAATCTCCAGCTAAGGATAGCCCCTTTCATTTCATGATGGCTACTTGGTAATTGAAAAGCTCTTAGTTCTTTAATAATATGTTTTATGGATAAGGATGGTTATTTACCATTCCTTATAATAAAATATGAGACAATTTATTTCGCCGGTTTGAAGATAACTTTTAGGTTATGTTTCGATAAAATCTCTGCGCGAATTTTTCACTCGTTGCACCAGAATATTTTAGGGAAACGTATTCCGATGAGGAATCAGAATCGTTTTTAAGAAGATAAGTATTACTTCAGTAAGTTAATTCCTGCTTCTTTCTGCAGATCAATTTGGATATAATTTTAGGTTGAAATCCATTGTTGATGGCTATAACATTAATTATATTCAATTCTTTATTTCAGGAGAGGGAGGAAGTGAAAAGCCTCTAGGTTCATCAAATTGTATGCTGCTAACTTGTGACTACGATAACTAATGGAGATATTATCAATATTTGTATCTGTGAATGTAGGTTTTCATAATTTTGAAAGTGACGATATCAAAATGGTGCTTGAGGGTAAGGTGTACGAAAAAAATGATCTTTCTCTGTTCCCAAAGTGGAATTAATGTTTGGGTAAATATTGTTAATAGAGGATAAGAAAAAAATTCAGTTGTCGTGATGTACCTACCTTTGAAAAAGAATAAAACATCATCTAGATGTGTAAACCAGCAATGAATGAGTTTTTTAGCTATATGGGAACTCAGCTTATAAGACAAAGATCAAAAGCTTGTTCGCTGTTTTATTACGAGATTCATATGTATGTCTTTATGCTAGATATTATATGATCGAAATTTTAGATTCATGGGTGGTGGGGGATATTTGAAAACATATTTCACACATCGAAAGATAACAAAATTCCCATTTTTATGGGAAAATAATCAATCTAAAGTTGCTTATATTTTGAAAAATTGAATTTCATCTTACTGCTAGATTATGTGTAGAGCTATTAACATAGGATACTACAAGTGGATAGGAGCATTTCGATTGTGATTTCTTATATGGCCGTAAAATTTAGGAGATGATGGGTAACGGTTAAATAACTCATTCTTCTCAAATTTACTATCAAATAAAACTTGACTATTTTATGAGAATTGTTTAAATTTTTACCGAAATTGACTTGTAAGATGTCTCTTCATTCGACTCAAGTGTCCGTTATGAATGGAAAATATCGTTCAGTCTGTACAATAGCGTTTGATCAATTGGCAATATTTTGCATTTATCTCGGTTGTATTATGTTTAGCAATTATTCATATTCATCTGTTTGAAAAACCGAAGATGGCTACAATTTAATATTATATTCATTCAAACGTGGATTGCAATTATTCAATGAATAATAAATGAAATAAAAACTTTTAATCTGATTTTGTTTTAATGTAAAATTTTTAACATGTGAACTGCAGCAAAACCCTTCGTTCAATTTGTATCTCGAGAATTGCTTCAAAATAAGTTTTCGTACTTTCCTCCATTGCCCAGAATAGATGTTTTGAAATGATAAACGCAGCAATAAGCTATCACTGACGATATGGGTTGTCCCATCCCATAACCAATAAAATAAAAATTATTTTTGTATTGAAAGTATAAACAAGTCTATTGAATAGAGTTATTTTACCTACCTAAATCTTCTGGCCACAATTTCGAGTAAGTACATTAAGAGATATAGAATTAAATTTTCTGAATCATGAAGATAACTTAGATAATTTAATATGGGATTATAAAGATGAATAAACGTGAACATTGAACCATAGGCGGGATTCGAACTCACATTACTGGATCTCTAGTTCAGGTTGACCCCTGACCATAATGTTAACGTCAGGAACAGGATGTTGATTATTTCTTTGCAGTTCTACAGTAAATTTGAGTGAATCAAATTGGTTATTAAGCGCTATTAAGTTGAAGATTTTGATCTACATGGTTTTCTAAAGACACACTAATTGCATCACATTTGTGTGCAGTCAGTTGTTCATGAGATATGTAATACCGGCTTTATTAGGCGGAGTTCTCCAACAGTGTGGTGTTCTTCCACCCAACCTCACCAGTTTCACACAGTTTTTACAAAGCTTTGATTACATTTTTAAATATACATTCACAAAGTGTAAATTGAAAAAAAGGTATGACTTAATTAAGATATGTGAGTTAATCATATATCAATTACAGAGATTTCAGCTTGCGTAGTTTGTATATCACATTGTCTGTACCGCAGCTAGGTATTGTGATATTTGTTTCTTAAATTTCAGAAAAGAAGTCAGTCCGATGTTCACAGGGATCCCATGTACAAACGGCATGCAGAATATTTGAAAGATTTTTTGAACAACATATTGGGAAAACCAGCTACCCACTAATGTTTAAAACAATCCTCAATATTTTGTACTTTATGTGTGAATTTGTGTTTTTTTTATTAGCATTTTACTATTCCATGGGAAGTAATTCAATTAGTATGTCAACTACTGCAACTCTTTTGTTGTTAATCAGAAAGCATAGATCTGTAGGAAGATTATAATAATATCAATAAAACGTTATGTTTAATCAATATAATGCTCTCCTCACTGGCATCAAATCTAGGTATCCATATTGCTTCTTCAGATGCAATACCAACTTTTTTCCAATTAATATACGTGAGTGTATAATTACTCACAAAACAAGATCTTGAAATCTTCAATATACGAGAAAAGCCGCTGTTGTCAAAACTAGACTGACATTTGCAGAATGATATCTTATCTAAAAACTAATTATTCAATCCACTATAGCCGTATCTCATTGTTTGTTTGCCTATTCGGAAATCAGACTCATTATGCAATTATGAAAACAATATTGATAACATTCAACCTAATAAGTGGACAAAAACGTTCAAAATATCCTGTAATTGCATATTCCAAGGTAACACTAATATCTTTTCTTTTATAGTATCTATCTGAAATTAAAAGGAAATTATAGGAAATTTATGTACAAATTATTGAATGTAATGTTTACAAAGTTTCCAAGGATAATTATTGAAGCACGTGTTATCTATGAATTGAAATAGCGAAATACAAGCAAACGCTTCTAATATTAAGTATTCTGTACAATATTCATTTTTCTTTTCTAGAGACTGAACTAAGAAAATAAGACCATACCAAACCGTAATCTATTCCAGTATCATTATGTAATTGGACGTCACAATTCAATGACGTAATAGGACATAATTTTAACAATATTTATATCTTATGAACCGGCTAAAAGTATTATAGTACAGTAAATATGTAAGATTTGGTGAAGAAAAATGACAGGAGCATTTTTTTGATAAATCGTTAACATAACCAGTACTTCCGCAAAAAGGTCTGGACTCAATCCTGGTTCTGCTGACTGTGGTACTGAGGGGTTGTATTGTGGTAATATACACGTTCAAGGAGTGGAAGAGAACTCACGTGACCTTAATTCCCAAAGCGTGTAAGAAGAGCTATGTGAATGTTAAAGATTAACAGCATATAAGTATCACGTCGTTTCTGTTGAAGACGTTGGAGAGGCTTGTAGACTGATATTTCAAGCCTGTCGAGACGGCCCTCCTCTCGGCTGTTAGCTTCATAGAGTAGCAGCTGAAGTGGAAAGGAGTTAGCTAGCTCTAGTCCTATTAAGCAAGCGGCGTAGAGACATGATATTCCGCGAAAGCTAAGAGGGAGGATTATGAACACCCTTTCCACGACTACCTTCATCATCTTCTCCAGAAGATACAAAATCGAGCGCCTGAAGGAGATGGTAATCGGGGGCATGTCAGTTGACTTTTCTGAGACGGTGGATTATCTGGTAATCACCTTGGAAGCAACTACTCTGGCAGAAGCAGCTCGAAACTAAGTGCCAAAATGCTATGCTAACCTTTTGCAAGCGTAAGAGAGCAATTGATATGGAGTGGGGTTTGGGGCCTAAGCAGCTGATGTGGATCTATTCAGCTATTATTATACCAAGCTGCAGTTCTCGTATGGTGTAAAAGAACCGAACTAGTTATAACACAGAAGCTTCTGGACAAAATACAGGGACTCTTCCTCAGAGGCATTACATCCTCGAGGAAGAGTACACTGACTGAAGCATTGAGAGCCTTGCCGGGCGTGCCACACCTATCAATGACGATGAAGAATCTCACAATGATGGCATTGTACTTGCTCAGCTGCAATGACTCCCTAAAGAGATGAAGTACAGATCAATTCTATCTAGTTTGGGGGAAGCCTGAAGGGCTGCGGCAAGATCCGCAGGACAGAATTGAAGTCCTGTGGTGTGCGAAGCCGCATTCGTGGGTCTTCATCCCGACATGGCAGGAATGGGAAAATGACTGCACGCCAAAGCACGGCACTTTTTTGTTATAAGGATGGGTGTAGAACAAACACAAGAGTTGGAACAGGCTTTTTGAATCCTAGATATATTCATGGATACTCCGTGCGAAAGGGGGATCTGAACAGTCTTCCAAGCCAAAATGTATGTCATCTACAAATGTGCGGAGAAGCTACTCGGATATGGTAAGATAAATAACATCATCTGATTCTGTTCGGATAGTCAAGCAGCACTCAACGCACTGAAAAGCCCGATTGTATCAAGGAGATCTCTACAAGCTAGCCGGTGAAAATAGGCTCAACCTGACCTGAATCGCGGGTCACTCAGGTTGGAAAGGGAATGAAAAGGCAGACAAACTGGCCAGAGAATGGGCCAGTTTGGACGGTCCTCAAGAACAACTTACTAGTATCCCCTTCAATGGAGGAATGCAGATCCTGCAGAACCATCTGAGAGATGGACATATCTCAGCATAGAGAAACATTGACGGTTGCTGAACTGCTAGAGTGCTGCTTGGCATTGACATAGGCATAAGGGCAAGCGATACACTCTCTGAGTAGGCAAAGCATCAGGATAATCTCCGAGATATTTACAGGTCACGGAAATCTGATGAAATTTATACAGTATAGAAAAGAGACACTCCCTTCGGTATGAGATGCGGAAGAAACAAATTGGAGTCGTCAACCCACTTTCTTTGTGAATATCTTGCGCTCATTCGAACCATGTTCACCTGGCTAGATCCGGGGATCATCATGACCGATGTGATGAAGGTTCTAAGCGTAAAACAGATCTTAGGATTCTGTCGACCAGCGGGGTACCCAAATACCTCCTGAAAAATGTAGCAAGGTTAGTGTACAAGGGTCTTTGGCTAGGTGCACTACCAATACCAAAACAGCATAAAACCAACAAGGTATGAGAATATCAAAATGTTTTTGGATTCAATTTTCCGCGAGAACGGTAGATCGTAGAGAAAAATGTTGTGATCAAATATTGTAGAGAACAATATTTTCTAGAATTTATCTCATGAAATCGCTGCACTAAGACCAAAAGTGCAAAAAGCAAAGAACGCCAGGATTGACAAAAACAACTTTTTCCCCTTTTAAAACGCCAGAAAATTATTTCAGGGAATTGTCGAAATACGAAAGTTGTAGAACCAAGAAAATCTACAGAATATATACATTCTTTCTACGATGCACTGTTACGGAGATATAGCGCTTTCTTTTTTTAATATGTACTACTTTGGAAATACGCACCGAATGCAGGGTATTGAGAATTCACAGACATTAGAATATATTATATAGTTTCAAATGGATGTATAGAATATCGCTGTTATCGATTTAAACTAAGTTTATTCAAGAACCGATTTAAGTATTAACCATCAATTAAACATAATTATTTTGATATTGTTGGAAAAAAATGTTGTAACTGTAAAATAGTTTAGCTTCCTGACATTTCACTTTGATTGACAAGTCTTATAGTTAAATAATCTATAACAATTCTTTATCCTATAATTTTGCTTTTTCTGCTAAGTTGTCTCTTCTTTGGTGGTTCTTTAACGGCGTGTGCATTTTCAATGGACTTCGATGATGTACCCGTCGTCGACTCTACTAACTCTTCTTAAATGTCTTCCATATTCTCGTCCACTACTCTGAGATATCTAGCGGTGGAATAACAGTCGAGATTTCTGATGAACACCGACTGTGAAAATATCTATAGAAAAGGGAGAGATCGCCCACTTGTCTACAATGTTCTAGAGGCGTCATTGATTTCGTTAGTGTAACATCATGAATCATACGAATAGCTCTCCTCTGGATAGAATCTAAGAACTTCGGCGCATGTTTCGGGGCCAAACTTCAAACATGTGGGAATTACAGGTCGAACGTGTGCTTTGTAGATCATGAGGAGCTACTGGGATGTAAAGTAGCTCTAGGCAAGAAATATGAAAACAAGTTTTTGTGAAGCGGCTTTCGCAATGGACCTCATATGATCATCCCATCAGAGTGTGCTGTTGGTGGTGATTCCGAGCAAGGATGTGGAAGACTTCACAGGAATAGTTGTACCTGACATCAGCATATTAGGGATTGTGTGATCCGCCTTCCTAGAGAATAAGTAAACTCGAGTTAGGGTTGTAGTAATCTCTACTGCCAAGGGAGATCCCTGTGGAGCACCATTGTTGATATCCGTTGTATCGGAGAATAATCCGTCCACTACCATATGGAGTGATCTATCTGAGAGAAAATTCGATAGTAAGCGACAAAATTGTGGCAAATATGACGGATATTTCCTAAGAAGTCTTTGTTGCCGGACTCGGTCAAATGCACATAGAGCTAGAAATTTCCCATGTTTGTCAATAGATTTCTGCCATACATATGTTACGTAGGCGTGAAATATGTCCAATGTATGCTATTGATTGAGTCGAATTTAAAATTAACAGCATATACAGGTAGTCCAACAGATTCAAAATGATATATGGATGTAATAGTAAGGTTCAATAAGAATATGGAATATTTAAAACTATGTTATACCTGGGGGAGGACAGTGGTTATCTCAATAAATGTTATGTACAGAATTCAGTTCTATGGGTAACACTTTGAGTCGACACATTCAGGGTATCAATACCAGAAAGGACTGAATGAACATACAAATCTGGGCGACATTCTACAGCAAAAGATCTGGTATACAGACGGGTCTAAGACTGAAAAAGGTGCAGGTGCAGGAGTATATTCAAAGACTGGCTTGATCTATTCATTCGGTAAACACACCTCTGTATTCCAAGCAGAGGTATATGCAATCCTCAAATGTGTGAAGGAAAGCATTCGGAGAGCCATCGACAATGAGCAGATCCACATATTGACAGACAGTCAGGCTACACTTAAGACAATGAGAAGACATGAAGTGACATCCCGTCTGCTATGGACATGCAAAAAAGAACTTGAAACACATGCAGACCGAAACCGCGTTAAGCTGATTTGGGTGCCGGGACATGAGGAAACGACGGCAATGAAAAATCCGACGAACTTGCAAAAAGGGGGTCGGAGAACGCTCCAGATCCAGAACAGACCACGGGGTTACCAAAACGTACAGCACGAAGGTCTGTAGAGGACTGGATCATGGACAACCACAAAGAATATTGGGAAAAAATACCAGGAAACGAACATGGGAAGAAATACATCAAAGCTTCGTGTAACAAAAGAACGACAGACCTATTAGCATTAAATAGGGAAAAAATAAAAGTCGTAACAGGGCTCATGACTGGCCATGCGCCAGTAGTTCTGTTGTGTCAGAATCTGTTAGGTCAAATTAATTAATTTGAAGTTTCGAAAAGTGCGAAATTTCGCAATTTTATACGAATGTTATAACACTCAGAAGTCTCCAGCGCTTTAGACTCCGGGATTTTCACTTGGCCTATCGAAATTAGAAGGTTCGAATTATATAAAAACACAATAGCATGAACGCCAAACGTCCTGTGTAATTAGCAACGAACGTAATCATTTTGACATATGTCTCGAGGAGCTCGCTACGCGTCAGTAGGTATGAAATTTGTAGGTTATTGATGATGTCAGTGTGATAGTGACATAATTATTTCAAACGTAAAATGAGACACACGTTTTAGATTCCACAACCACCCTTGACCAAGATAATTTTTGATATCCCGGTATAATGCCAAAGACAAAACCAATAAATGTAATAAACGTGGAGCTTGTGAGCATATTTTCATGGACTGTGATAACTTTTATATAGGTAGAACTTGTCGTAATTTTAAACTTAGATACGAAGAACATTTTAGTTTCTCCTTAGTTGACAATACAGACTGAACCTTTGCTAACTATTTTTCACAAGCAGGTCACACCTATCATAATTCAGAAAGTCTAAGCATTCTACATAATCGAGCCAAAAGTTTCAAATTAAATACATTAGAATCAATACAGATTTATAAAGGTGTCAAAAATTTTTATAACAATATCATAGTTAGTTTGTTGTTTAAAAATATCAAAGGTAATACCTCTACATAAATCTGGTGACATGAATCAAATTACAAACTACAGGCCGATATCTTTAGTACCATCATTTTCAAAAATGTTGGAGAAGGCATAAATAATACAGATTGTTGATCACTTTCAATGTAACAATTTATTTGTGACACAACAATTTGGTTACAGAAAGAAACGTAATACAACAGGAGCAATTATTGAATTCATTAATAAGACTATTGATATCTTTGAACAAGGTCTGAATTTGCTATCAGTATTTCTAGATGTAACAAAGGCATTTGACTCAGTTGTCCATGCTATACTTATCAAAAAACTTGAGGAATATAAATTTTATATTGTTAGCGTGAATATTATTAAGTCGTTTTCAACAGATCGTCATCATGCAGTGTGTATGGATGGCAGATGGTCAGAAAAGAAATTACTTACGATTGGTATACCCCAAGGATCCATATTGGGACCTTCATTATTTTTAATTTTTGTCAATGACTTGCCGGAATACTTGTCATTGACGCACATTGTACTATTTGCTGATGATGTGACAGCTTCAAATTCTGGAAAGGATCTAGATCATGTAGAGAAACAGAGTAGAATAAGCTTGTATAAAGCAGTGAAATGGTTTTCGGGGAATGGTCGTTGTGTGAATGAGAACAAAACGGTAAAAATACTCTTCTCCCTGAAGGCAACAAATAGTTTTGATGAATCTACTGCAAATTAATTCGAAAAATCCGAGTTGTTCAGAAAAGCAGTTACCTATCTGGGATATACCTTAGGTTCCGAAGGCTGATATCCTTCTATGGATAAAATACAAGCTATCATTGATATTAAAAAAATCAAAAAATGTAACGGAATTGAAGGCATTTCTTGGACTGATTACTTATTACAGAAAATTCATTCAGAATTTGAGTTCCAAATTAAATTCTTTAGATTTGGTGCTGCGCAAAAATATTAAAAGCGGATGGTTACAATGTTGTCAGCATTCATTCGATTGGGTAAAAAATTGATTTCAGCAAAAGTTTTTCTACATTATAACCCAACAATCCATTTGGCTCTTTTTTGTGATGCGAGTTCATATGGCTTAAGAGCAGCAGTGTCGCATATTTTTCGAATGGTGATATTATACCAATTGCTGATACCTCACGGGCTGTAACAACCGCTGAAATATCATATTCACAAATCGATAAGTAAGCAGTAGCAATAATATTTGGTGTCAAAAAATTCCGAGAATATTTGTTCGAGTGGATTTTCACACTATATACGGACCATTTACCATTATTACCTATTTAAGAAATTGCTGGTACTAGAATGCAGCATTGGAAACTAATGTTAGCTGCATATCAATATAAAAGTTTTTATTCAGACAGACAGATGAGCATTTTGACAATGATTTTACCTAATTAATATATCTACCCAGTATTTATATTAACAAATACATATTAATGAACAGTAAATCAACTATATATCAAGTAAATATAATATTAATATAAAGTATATAAATATAAAGTATCTAAATATGAGAAGTAGGTTACATATTAGGGGGATTTCACCTAAGCAGAGCTTGTTTTGTGAGATCCACCAGTAATGTGTAACTATACCATTAGTAAAACATAATTTCAACATCATAACGAGTAGTATAATTGTTATGATAATATATTTATATTTATATTTATATTTACTCTGAACAATTTCAAGTGGAGAGAAATACATAGAGGAGTAGATAGAAAGGGGGAGATATACAATCACATCTATTGGACAGCTAAGTCATTATGTTTTGGATGGCAAATATGGTATATACATGAATACAAACATTTACGCACATATTTAGATAGATAAAAGTCTGTAAGACTATTTAGTTTTGAAAGACGCTTTTTAATAGTTCATAGTTTGATAAAATGAATAGTCTCAGTTCTTTTTTAAGGATACGTTTATTGGATATATTCTTCAACTTATCTGGTAGAAGATTGAACAATTTGGGGCCAATGTAAGGAATAAATTTTTGTTCGTGTGTTAGTCGACATTTTGGGATTCGTAGAGTTTGATTTTTATTAATCCGTGTGTTATGATCATGTGATACATACGTCCTAGTAGAGTTCATTACAAATAATACGCTCTGATAGATATATAATTGTCTAACTGTGAATAACCTAGTTTCAGAATAGAGGCGAGTGGTGGAAAAGCGTTTCTCTTTTTTGAGGAGAATCTTAATCAGAGTATTTTGGATCACTTCTAGTTGATATGTGGTAGTTTTGAATGTTCCACCCCAGATAATGATACAGTATCGAATTATGGATTCGGCTAAGGCGTTGTAGATCATGAGCAGGTTTTTATTATTGAGAATATTTCTCAGTTGATAAAACTTATATATTAATTTACGGAGTCTTTTTACCGTACTTTCTATATGTTCATTCCATCTTAGAAATTGATCAACCGTAACTCCCAGATATTTAACCGAACTAACTTTCTCAACTGATGAACAATCGCATTTATTTGTGTTTGGGCAGGAAAATTTATGAATTTTCAAATGACTGATACTTGGCTGATCTGTAATAGTTGATGTGAAGGCAATAAATTTAGTTTTGTCAACATTGAGGCTTAATAGATTACAGCTCAGCCAATTGAACAATTTTTGTAGGCCTTGTTTTGCGTTTAGGATAGTTTCGTCCCATGTATTTCCTGTGAAAACAATGGCAGTATCGTCTGCATATGAAACAAGAAGTCCATTTAAATCATCTATATTGAATATATTATTGATGTATAATAGAAACAGAATAGGCCCCAGAACTGTACCCTGTGGAGCACCCATGGTGACAGGTAATGGGTCACTGAAAGTGTCATTTATTTTGACTACTTGTTTCCTATCGGTCAAATAATCAGTAATAAGATCCAGTGCGACGCCTCTTATACCAATATCATATAAGTGTTGCAAAAGAATATCGTAATTGACAGTATCGAACGCCTTTGCTAAATCAAGGAATACTGTCATGCACTTCTTATTGTTTTGGAAACTGGTGAAAACTGAGTTAACCATTTTAAAAACAGCTTGTTCAGTCGATAGATTTTCTCTAAAACCAAACTGGGAATCAGAAATTATATTATAGGTTTCACAGTAACTCACCAGTCTGCTTTTGATACATTTCTCGAACATCTTGGCTGTGTTATTTATTACTGTAATTGGTCTATAGTTAGTTAATATCGAATACCATATTAAATCATCTCTTGCCCTATCGCGTCTTCCACTTCCACATGAGAAAACAAAAAAACCTAATTTAGGCCAAATTTTTTCATGTTAATCAATTTCCACCAGTTAATTGGAGAGAAATAGCAAGGAAAACATCAGAAGACCCTATTCTAAATCAAGTTCACGATTTTTGTGATCTAGACTGGCCTATTTAATATTCCAAATACACGGCAAAAATTAAAATCTTATTTCGATAGAAAAAATGCAACCATTCAAGGTGTATAACATGGTTGCATCATATATGATGTGGCTATCGAGTGATAATTCCTTTTTTTCTACGCAAAAGAATATTAGAATAGATGCAATTATATTGCTCGTTCATATTGTTACTGGCCATTAACAGATAACGACATTGAGAAATTATACAAACATTTTTAGCCAATTATTACCTAAAACTCAAAAATCAGTATTGAATCCATGGCCGAATACTAGCAAATCGTGGTCTAGAGTATATATAGATTTAGTAATTACCGATTCTTACTCGAAATGGATATAAATAGTTAAAATGAGTAAATTAAAATTTCTATTCTTAAGATTTCGCTTAGTGAACGATATAGAATTCAAAAATTATGTACAACTAAATGGCATCAAACTTTATTTTCCTCCACCCCTTCTAACAATGGAACCGCCGAAAATAGTGTAAAAACGGTTAAGTTAGTTCTTAAAAAAGCAGTTAACAATAATATTTCCGAATTTATAAATCATCCTACTACAACTGAGGAAGATAAATTGTCGAATTAGACTAATGAAGGAAGTGAAAAATTAACTAAATTTTTTTTTATTCTGTAGGAATTTTTCTTATAAAGAATCTGGAATTTTCATCTGTCTACAAATCTGACGTGGGAAACTCATTTAGAATAGCATTTACCTTAAAGTACAAGCAAGTTAGTATTATGAAATTTTGGAAATTGAATATTAGTGTTTTTCGTGTTTTTTCAGGAAAAACGTAAAACTGGAATTACAGGCTTATTTCGAATGAATGTGCGTATTCTTACAACAATTTCATTCATCTATAATCTAGAATTATTCACATAAATGCAGGCTGTTTCTGTTTACATGTAAAGTAACTAACTTGATTCTTTTAATATAACAACCTGTACTCTTTTCATTTCTTTGAAATGATCATGAAATACCAAAGATAACTTTTTATTGGAAGTTTGAAGTTTTCGAGATAAATCTTGACTCTTTTGAGCATCCCATTTATCTAGTAAAAACTATTGATGAATACGAAATCTTGAAAATTTAACGATGTATTTGACCAACTGTGGCTTTATGAAAAACTCATATTACAAGGAAGATGAAACTGAAATAACTTTCATATTTAAATGGAACTGCATATTCTTAAAACAACATCTGTCCTCTATAACATAAAATAATTTACATATTTTATACAGATGGTTACAATTCTAGTATAGTGTAACTAACTTGATGCTTCAAAATGGAACAGAATGTATTTTTCATACTTTTCAATTTATTGGAATCATTTTTATGTCAAAAATTTGAGCTTCATGTGTTAATTGAATCTGCTTATAAATTTCGAATTTCTTCCAATCCTATTTAAAATCTCCTCTAGCTTGAATTACAAACCGATTATTATCATGAAATTTGGATAATTTACCAATAACATATCAATTGAAGCTTCACAACTACATTTCATATCTTGTACAGGCTGTTTGAAATTCAACGCCATTTAGTAGGAAGATAAGAAACAAACAACTTTCTTATTCTAAATGAGGCTACATATTTTTCACCATTCACGTATATGCAGACTGTCCGAATTTTAATGTAGAGGACCTAAATTAATTCTTTCAAATGGAAGAATCTGAATTTTCTCATATTTTTCCAATCTTCAATTCATTGTGAATATACTTTAAGAGTTTTTTCATTGAACAGAATTGTAGGTCTCCGAGTTAATTGCATCTTGTTACAAATTTTGACTATCGCAAGTTTATTTGTAACTTTATCGATCTAAAGTACTAAAGGGTATCACGAAATTTTCCCAATTTGACAATAACGTATTGTTCTGCAATAATTGTATATGACAACAAAACATATACTAAAGGTATACATTGAAAATAAATATGAATAAAATAAATAGTATTTTTAAACAGTTGTATTATACATAAATAAAGGAATTATTATGAATATTATTGTTATACATGTTTATAATAGGTATCGGAGATACTATTAAAGTGCAAAAATTTATGCTAATGAAGCTTTATCATTATTATTTGTTGATATTTTTTTAATAATACCGTTACGTGCGTTGTTGGTCACATGAGTACGACAAGTTGACGATTTTAATTGAATTTTGGATGAGCTGTTGTCTCAATTTATTTGTTCTCAAGTCTCTAGCCGTGAAAATAATAAATGCAATGGACGGCAAAATGTCAGCATGATGATGATGTTCTTGGGATTCAGAATCCATCTGGAAACTTAGATTATTGAAGGAACCTCACACAAGCTTCCGCAATTGATCTAAGTGATCGATTCAGTCAGATATAAGAGATTATCGACATAGATGTGTTTATAAGTGTACGTGATTAATGATTAGATAGTCTCCGAGTAGAATTACCAAAAATAAGTACTTTAACACTGAACAAACCAGTATCATTTGACTAATCTGATGATCGCCAATTATTATTGGAATTGGCACTGCCTACATGAGATCAGAAAAAACAACCTCTATCCTCATTCTTACCCCTTAATACAGGTCATTTTCCGATCTTGATGAAATTTTGCACACTTAACCTCAAAAACAAAAGGAAACATACCAGAGAGGACTGCTAAAAATAGACGTGAACTACTAAGGACCTTTCAGCTACCAAGTAGCCATCATCAGTATTTTAACAGTATTTTAAGCGAACAAAGGTTGTTTCTTATTTACAGGCAGGACGTGCGTGCTCAGTGATGGAATACATTCCAGGGGCTAAATGATGGGGTTAGAGGATGATAGCTGGCGAGTGGATAATAGTGCCACAATAGAAGCAAGGAAAGACCGGCGTCTGGTTTCTCTTCCTCCTATTATGGCAGCATGCAGAGAATTGGTTAAGTGTAGCTCCGGATGCCGCATACGATGCTCCTATTCGAAGGCCAAGGTTTCATGCGCGGTATTTTGCACGAACTGTATTGGGTGTCGAGAATGCAGCAGTGAATACAAAGAAAGGTCTAATTGATTAATTTCAAATTTTTCCACAGCTTCAAGATCATAATGTTGCTTTCCTGATTCAATGCCATATTATAATAATAATTTATAACTATTATTTTATTCCAGTCATGAAATGGAAGAAGGAAAATATGGTCGCGTTATCTAGAATAATAAAAGCTGTAACAGTCAATTTACTTGAATATTTCCTAATATTTAGTCGTTTGTTGTCCTAGTGTAATAAATATTTTTAAATGTGGAAAGTAAAGTTTTCAAGACTGAAGATAAATGTATAGCGACAACAATTTTTCTTCTTCACAAGAGCCTTCAAATAAAATTTTTAACTATTATATCAATAAGTTCCGTCACTCAATCTTATCCAGGCGGGATCGCCACGCGAAGAAATGAAATTGCGTGTATTATTTCTCGAAGTTCATTCAATAATAATGTATTCTAAACATATCGAAATGTTAATGTAGGCTCTACATATTTAACTAACAGAGCACTGAACCTAAATATATTGTAATATGTACGAGTAATATTCCCATGATCATGTTTATATTGGGTAGCCTATAACTGATACGTAATAATTGAAGTCGCTGTTTTTGACGACCTGATATTTACGTATCGCGGTAAAGCACCTACTGCTACCTCAATTCACCTCGATTCATCTGCAGCAAATGCTACCGTTATTTACGCTGTTAAGCTCTTTGCCCAGCAGCGTTTATTCATCCTGTCCCACTTTGCTTTTCGGTTTCTTGATTTGTTTGAATTATATATTTACAGAAAGGTTGAACAGTAAATTCATGAAGTCGTCTTGGTGAGAGCTAATCAATCATAAATGTAAGTATTCATTTTGGACAAGTGCAATAGTCCTCTTGCTCGTCTCATTTTATGGGTGGACATCTAACTTTGATTGGTGTAAATTAGAACTCCGCTTCATTTTTTTTCGAACTGGTCATGTTCGTCAGATATACGCGTCAGGTTCAATATAAACGTATTTCCAATTACACTAAACACACAGTTATTAACTGATAACTCCTAACTTATATCATAGTGAAACAATTTGTCAGCATTAATTCTAAATTAAATGTTACAAGTTTTGTGTAAGTCAGAATTTAATTCTACCTATTCCTAAGGTGTCCATGGTAATTGGAACCTATTTGAAAATAAGCGTATCCGTAAAAGAGTTCTGAGTGAAAAAAGTGCGTTGTAAAATGGCTACCTACCGAAACAATGGATATCGACTGTTATTGTGAAATAAGGGTATATCTGCAAATAACAAATAACCTCCCTTTTTAATATAATTTGTCCTCATACATTTTAGTTTCAAGAAGTTCAAATGTATCAATTAAAGTGATTGTTCATATTTGTCATGGATCAAAAATAAATCACGAATTATTGTTTAGGTTTATGAATTCAATTATTGAAATTAGAACAAATTGGATAGAGAATGTTTTGTGTAATAATTGACAATAATGCACTGGACAGCAAAGCCATAAACACAACAAGTTAAGTATCGTGTATCCTCATTTAGTTGATAATTCAGAACCCTTATTTCATCTATTCGATTAGGTTCCCAAATGAACAAGGAATAATTGGCTTAACTCAAAACCCAATCAGATTATGCAGTATCCCAACTTTGAGTCGGGAGAAGAGGATTTTTCCTCATTATATGCTTTGAAAAAATGAATGAACTAGAACATCTTGAATTGTTAAAATAAGGATATCCTTTGGATGTTAGAGCACTCTTCCCTACAAATTTCGAATGTCATAATGTTAATATGTGTACTTCAATTTGGTTCAAATATAGTTTCCAAATCCACAGCTCAGCTTATAAATATTATATTGACTTGGTGGAAAATAATGAATGTAAAAATTACCCTCAAAAGGCAACGGTTAAGGAAATTTTTCGGGAACCTATCGTCAAAGGTAACTTTGAGCATACTGCATGGTCACGCACAGTTCTCCTAATTATAGACATAATTGAATTGTTTAAATTTCCAAGCTTGATTTGAGTCACATATTGTCGGGAAAACGTTAAACAGATCCATTGTCTGGCATTCTTCCATTAAAAAAGTATATGGGGTGCAACTTAGAACTCCGTTCACGTCTGGGAACCCTTTTTAAACAGAAAGTCCTCATACATGTCCTAAAAATTGAGTAGAAATTTGTTTTAGTTTCGGTGTAGCAACATTACTTGTGCACATATCTAAATCAGTAAATTCCTTAGTCAGATTTGTTATACTAACTTGGTTGAGCTTCTCTATAAGTTCGCAACACTAGAGGTCGTCTAGCAGCAGAATGTGAGTCGAGTTCATATTGTCTCAATATCTCTCGAGTGATGAACATTTTTTCTACAACTTCATTTGCTGAAATCATACCCCAATACGACCGTTACAATATATCCTGATGAATTCTGAGCTCTGATACCTCAAAATTTCAGGATATACTGATTTGGGATGCCACCCAATAGAATGTATCTACCAGTAATAAAAGTTCATTATCTGCTATGATACTTCAACATTTGTCCTTCAGCAATCAGAAACTCACTTTTTAACGTTGAGAGAATTCCAGAACAGAATTATCAACAACCTTTCTCAGAATTTTATAAGTGGTGAATTAACTCTATCTCAAAATATCAACTACATATTCAAATGCTACGAAAAAATAGCACATTAAGGCAAAGGGTCGATCATTTTTATTCGACACGGAGACGATGAACATCACTGCTGAGGCTCACATGAGACAGTCGTATTTTATTCATCATAGTACACAGTGTCAACTAAATTAATTACAAGCTGGGCAAAATGTAATAAGTATTCTTTTGTATTCACATATCGAGTTGTAAAGGGAGATATTCAAATAGTAGAAGAGTAGTGGACTATCAACTCAAAATTAACAAATGAACAAATTACTTTTTGCTACGATTGTGCAAAAAGTTATCACTTTTGACACTAGCTACTGTGGCAAAATTAAACTTTTCGCACCAGTGCAAAAACTGCTTTGATACTTCATTGATTATGATTTAAACTAAAAATAAAATGTTTCCTTGTAATTTGAGTATACGTACTGTGGTAACTAGGGTACTTAGGTACCATTGAATATTCTTCAACAAGTTATTGTTTGATATTAAAAACCAAAATTTGTTACTCTAATTTTGATTAATCCAAATCTCATTACTATAGAAAGCGGATTCATAGTTGCCTATGGATGACTTCTGACAGTGACAATTTCTGTAATAAATTTAAAGTTGTCAGCTTAAAATTTTAATATTTAATGTATTGTTAAATACTCCAATGAAATTTGAAATAAAAACAAATTTAATTCGACCGTAGAAAAAATGTTGTGTGCAACATGTGCAAAAAGCATATATATATATATATATATATATATATATATATATATATATAATTGTTACAGTCAGCATGACGCAAACTTCACGCATCGTGCAACAAATGTAAACTTTTTGCACTTGTTACACAAATAACTATTCAGATCCACATAGGTAATTTGGTTTCTGTAACATTGTTCTAAAAGTTCCAAATAGCTGTTGCTCTCTCTCACTCTCTCTAGCAGAATTCTGACCAAAAATACGAACATTTACAACATGTGCTCGAATTATGAGGGAGACAGTCTACGAGAATAGACAAAAAACAATCATAGGGAGCAACCTAACAGTGCTTAAGGTACTGGAGTCCTACATGATCACCTTAACAATATGTAATTGATTGTGTAAATGTGCTAATGACACTAGTGAAAAACCACAATAGAGTAAAACTCGTATGGGCGTGTGAGGAAACTAGACGCGAAAGAACTGAAACTGTCGTCGCACTCAAGCGGAGAGGAACAACCCTCAATTGGACTAAAGCCACAGCGAAATTTGTAATCCAAAAAGCTAGAGCTAGAGGCAGAGTACCGTGCCTATTGGAGGGAGCTGCCCCGTATGTCGCACTTTGAAGGACTAATGAGATATTGTTGCATTCCTGACCAGACACGCCCAATGCAAGAAACTGATAGACTAGCCTTTATGCAGAGGTTGCCGCGTGGAAGTAGAGACATTCATGCATATGCTGTGTCAGTGCACGGCATATTCGGTTGGTCGTCGGACATATCTTATGGACGATGGAACTACACCCATCAGGCTACTGAATTTTATAGAATACACCGGACTCATGAGGAGATGGGAATATGTGAAGGCACAATAGGACACTAATGACCGCAGTGCAGAGCTGCTCTTTCTGGAGGAAGGAGAACCAACCTTACGGGGGAGGGGTTTCAGTCGGTAAGAAATCGGTACACCCGTGAGCACGGGCCCCCGAGGCGTCTATACAAGATTTCCCCCCCTCAAAACAAAAAAAATGTATGGGAACGAGAAGATGCAGTGTTACAGTGGATATCTCTGATGAGGTATGAATACCATATTGAGAGAACTGTAAAAAAAGCAGAGCATGTTTCATTCCATTTCAATGGAAGTTAAATATCATGCTTAATATTATGCATAACCCTGCATCAACTGAATCAGTTTCACTGATGCTCCACGTATGTACGAGATATGTAATGTATTCCATTATCCCTTTCGCTTTTACTGCTCACAAGTGCAAATAAAATCATGTGCGCTTTGCTCTAATCAGGAAGAATATGAAAAGATACAAGTTCATACTTCCGAATGGATTATAAGAATAATGTTACTATATTCCGTGTCTGTTGTTAGTAAAATATGATCCCAGAGAGGTACTTAAGTGATTAAACCGGAGTCATACAATCATATGACTGCCAAATTTAATTAGCAGAGATACGGGGAGGGAATATCCAGATATGTACTAGCCACGCTCTAACCATATGTTCCTCGATTTTCCTGAATAAATGAGAGAGCCTTCTCCGTTTTGGCTTCCAGAAACACAATGAATCGAATAAAGAAGTCTACGTATTGTACTCGTTCAAATATATGATTCCATTTGACCACTCAGGTGAGCATATAGCATGAATGATTCATTTTTACATCAAGTTGGATGTTCCAATAAAAGTTTATTGTGGTCCAAACTTGAAAGCATGACAAATGCTTGAGTTGAACATACTGTTTCAGCTCCATGTAGTTTTTCTTGTTTATTTATTGACAGACATAGTCCGCATTTATATGCACAAAATAACATAAGGAAATCATAACAAATTATTTGACTCACATTATCAAAAATTAATCAAAGTACTAAGAGTAATTTATTTAAAATATCGATGTCTATTCTGATACTAAAATTATCAACAGAAGTTAGAGATCTACAGACAGGTGAATTTTGACCATAGCTAGTTCTCCTAAAAGGTTCTACGAATAAATCGTTATTACATGATCTCCTATTAGATGAATTTAGTCGAATATTGACCGAGAGACCGGGACGTCAATTAATTTATCGACTATTTTATAAGGTAACATTAAATTCTTGATAGAAAAAGAAAGAAGATTTTAAAATGCTGCTGTGAAATTGAGTAGGTAATATCAACTATTTGCATATTATTTCTATAGCAGAGATATTTTGTATATTTTTATTGAAAATTTTCGATACTTTCCATATAAATTGCATGTTGTAGGACGTATGAAGTGTAATTCAGTTTACTTTGAATAAATGCATGAATGTAACTATAATTAATGCATACTATAGTAGTATGAATGACTTGCATTGTTTGATTACTATAGAATTTCGAGTGATACAGTCAATCATCGTATATGCATCTTCAACAATATTGTTAATGTGTGAATTGAAGAATAATTTAGTATCAAACGTCACCCCCAGGTCTGTGCTTGCTGCTACTTTGCTTAATTTATCATTAGACATTATAGTTGAAAACTTTTTTAATTTCACAAAAAAGTTGTAACTTACACAGTGAACACATAATCTATTCAGGTCTTCCTGCAATCTGTAGTAATACTCTTTATTCTCAACTTTAGAAAAGATTCTCAAGTCGTCTGCAAACATATTATACTTCGTAAACATAAAACATTGATGAATGTCATTAGCATAAATGTTAAAAAAGAGAGGACCCATGTGCCCTGTGTCACTCCTGATGTGGTTTTGTATGATTCAGATTCTTAGGCAACGAGCCTATCACTAACTTATTCAGAAGCATGCCACTCAGACCAATGTCGGATAATTTAGTTATTAGTAGACTATGATCAATTTTTTCTGATGTCTTACTAAAGTCGGTGTAAATGACATCCACCTGATCCACCTAATGCTGATTTTAAAGATTTATTTACCAAAAATAATCAGTGTTATTCTAAGAACCTAAATATTTCAATGATAAATGGCACAACATCATCACCATGCAGAATATAGTTTGTAATTCATGTACAACTTTCCTAAATCCAGTTACAGAGATTGGAATTATAGACATTTTTCCCTACTTCACAAACAAAAAAGCAACGGTCCAGATGAAATACCTCTAAATGTAATCAAGCGCTACCTACATATCATGTATCTCTGAACCTATTTGCCACATGGTAAATATATGTTTTTAAAACGAAGTTTTCACGGACGAACATAAAAAAGTCCTTATAACACCTTGGTAGAACAAAGATGACGTCAATTTGCTTAACAATTTTCGCTAACTCGCACATTCCAACATGGTTTTACTACGAACAAAAGCACACAGACTGGATTTTTTGACGTTATGATTAAACTATCGAATGTTCTGGAAGGTGGAGTTACCGCATATGGTAGTTTCATTGATTTAACCAACCAAAGATTTTGATAGCATTAACCACGAGATATTATATCTAAGTCCATACAACCACCATAAGCAGCGTCCGGTGCGTAAGCATTTATTGATAGAGGATGCAGCTATCATGTACCTAACCAAGATTTACAATTACTTTTCAAACGATAACTTAATTATGAACACCGACAAAATTGTTTTCAGATAATCCCATAACGATAAGATTACTTCTTTGGAACATATTCTATTCGAAATAGGATCTTCCATTTCAAGATAGAAACGAAGATTCTGGTAACAGTAGTTGACCAGCATAATTATGTCCTCCGTCTCGCAGGTGAATCTGCTACGTGGCATTCTAAGTAGAGTTTGCCATACATTACGCATTATATAGCGGCACCTAAATATTGAAGTTAGTTTACTACGGTAGCGTTTTCTCCACTTTAAAATACGGTATTCTTTTCTGGGGTCACAGTACTGATGTAGATTATTCATTGGTCAAAAACGTATCATACGCAGTATGTTCGATTTAAAAGTAGGACAATCATGCAGAGGTAACTTTAAAAAGTATAACATGGTGACGTTACATGTAATATACATAATGGAATGCACATTGTTCTTAAACACCATCAAGACTGCTTCCTGGCACAGAAGAATCTATGTACTTATAATAGTAGAAATATAAACTTGCACGTTTTTCCCAAAAACCGCCTCGCCAAGACCGAAAAAAGTCCTCAATATAGTACAATAAAAATTTATAAAATGCCTTAACGGAGCTTCTATTGGTTATCTAAATTTAAATTTGAATAAGGAAAGATACTAATTCCCATCGAGCCATACAGTGTGGGAGTGTTTCTTGATCGCATTAGAGCTAGAGATTTTTATCGAATTAAGGTTATTATATACACATAAACATGCATTGGCATGTTATGAAAATGTTTTTAATATATGACAAACCTTCATTCATTAGTCTCGATTTATTATTTTTGTTTGCCTTAGTCACTACTTTATTTATTTAATAGCTATTGAAGTATTATAGAATACAGCCTCTTGACTCATCAAAATTTTAATAATGTTGTGTCATAATTATTTTATATCAATATATTGACCTTACATACTCAATGTACGTTATCAATTTGAAATTCGTAAGATGCAGTTCCTCAATAGCAACTATCTCACACAGAACAACTAGTTATTTCAAGACTGTGGATATGGCAAGAACTTATTAGTACTTGCAGGAAAATTTGTTCTGCCAGGTTTTCGCATCTGTGTTCACCTTCTGAAGTGTGCGGCATGTTTGTGCGTGTGTATGAACGTATATCTGCGAACGTTTGTGCCCGTGTATATTCACTTGGTATCGGGCACTGTTCGGTTCGCTAATGGTGACTATCTATCTGGCCGATTGTTGTTGTACTACACTGAAAAGGTGACGTCGGCATTTCTTTTACATAGGCAGCCATCTTCTTTTTACATAAGTGGCCTCGCGGTATTTACACTGTCTCAATATGCGCGACACGCGGTCCTTATCGACCAAGGTCCAATCCCGAAACTATGGTAACAAAAAACCACAAAATCGTTTTGAAAAATATCCGGGCTCGAACTTGTGCCGTTACAATCGGATTTCAATTTAGCAGTTTCGCTGTTTCTTCGGAGCTGATAAAAGCTACAAAATGGGGATCAACGTTACAGTTGCATTTCAAGCTAGCAGTTCCGCGTTTTTCCGGGAACAAGCTACAAAATGGAACTACAGTAACATAAAACCCTAAAAAACTACAAATGAAATGAATATAAGTGTTTGATTTCAGTGATTTATCTAAGACGAAGTGAAGCGTAACGCACTGATTCACTCCGTCTTAGCTCTTTGAGCATATGCGCAGCGTACTGACCGACCTCCTATTGTTATTACTGGCCATTTATTATTTATAATAATACGATATAAAGGAAAAGATCTTTGAGACACTTCGTGCACAAGGAAGATTACCATATGACATATCACTGGGAAATGTGATATAGGTTAAATAACAGTAGCACCGGTTATTTTGACAAAAATTTATTCAATACTTATGATTTACGACATGAGTTATGATGTAAAATATTGGTAATGCCGATTTTCCATTTTTCATGTTACTATCCATTCATTATGTAGGTATAGTAAAAAAAATTTTAAAGAAATTAATAAATTTTGCAGTTCATAATAAGGCCTAACTTTGTCACGTTTTTAACCAATCTTAACTCCATGGTATGAAAAACTTTCTAAGAGAGGTAAGTTGGAGGAAATTCATCCTAGTTTATCGGTCTACTATTGTTGCTGAAATTAACTGCCAATGATGATCAGGTCATTTTCCCAACGCATTTTCGAGGTGACATAACTCAAAAATAATAAAATAGAGAAAACTAGTGTTGCAGCTGGAAGAGTAGTGTTGCCGCTTATAATTGGTAACTGATTTTTATATAATTGGTTCACATTTAAAATACTCTTCGCATTTGTGGAAAGATAATGGAGTAAATTATTTATTTCATTATCTTTATACGACTATGTATAAATTTCTCGATAGAACACACTAACACAT
The DNA here is from genome assembly GCA_958510875.1 of Endomychus coccineus. NCBI lineage: Eukaryota > Metazoa > Arthropoda > Insecta > Coleoptera > Endomychidae > Endomychus > Endomychus coccineus. The sequence goes on along the minus strand of OY294067.1, from coordinate 111,733,615 downwards.
ATGCTTACTATTTTCGTCTCACGACCATCATCAGAAGACGTATAACTGTATAAGCGTGATTTCTTAAAACTAATTGTATCACCACAAGGCGTCCTCATCGCACTAATTTAAATTTAAAATGCCCTCGTCACCGAAACGAACAAAAACACGAATAATCGAAATTATAGCACTATTAATGTTTTAATTATATAAATTAAGAATCCGCTGCTAAGCAATATTCTTATAAGTTCTATATACCTATCGAATCACAGTATGTAATACGACTAAAGAACTGAACTAAAAATATAACATTCGCGGATCCATTTTCAAACCAGATGTTGAACATTCATGAGGTAATAGAAAAAGTTTGTCAGACCCTATTAGAAATATGGATTCTGAGCATTCTACCTGAAATATACTTTAAAAATTATAAAGACGAATGTAGGAATTTTCAAGAGTTTTACTAATTAAATTAATATAGATCTGACTTGATGATTGAATATCTGTTCTATGAGTTACAGACTTGGAGTCTCGTTTTATGTGAATCATCTCCAGAATAGATCTTCTATAATAGTTGGTTCCCTTAGTTAAAATATTTCATTTTTTGTAATCGAATTGATTTGATATAATCAAAGCAGTGTTCAGCAATGGCGTTGAAAATTTCTAAGTTTTTGTTTCTTGTACTATACTTATGGCTATCTATACATTCTTTTTTGTAAATATTGATTAGAGATTGCTGTATAAGTCCCATCGCAATCTAAACAATTTAAGTTGTATACTGTGTGGGTTTGTTTATATACTGTGTGGGTTTGTTTATCTTTCGGTATTGAAGGTTTTAGATTTGAAAAATATTTCCCAACACAGTTAGTAGGTTTATGCGTGTAACATTCATATGATACTTTTTTGAACATTTGTTAATTTTCTCTGGGGTCTCCGGAATGTATGGTGATGTTATAAAACTATCTGTATTACTCTCTATGTCATTCACATATGACGTTCCATTACAGTTTTTTTTTATTCTTCCTTTAATGACGGGATTGGAAAAAAATTTTGGGTAGTCATTTCAGAGGTATTACGAACAATTTTTAAATTTTTGGGACGTTCCTATGGGTGGGACCATTCAATTAGTTTTAAGAAATCACGTTTATACAGTTATAAGTCTTCTAATGATGGTCGTGAGGCCGAAACGTACGTTAAGACGAAAATAATAAGCATATGTATTAGTGTGACATATTTCCCGAGAATTTTATATATAATTCATACCTGGGTCAAGAATCATTATTAATCTTTACACAACTAAATAATATTCAAATTAATAATGTTTTCAAGAAAATTTTATTACGAAATCAAATTTTCCGTTTCTGAGAATCGAACCCGAGTCTACTGAGTCGCAGCCGAGTATCCTAGCTCCTAGACCATACCTTTACTTCATCGCCGCTTGTTATAAACAGTTAAAGTACGGTGTAAATTAAAGCGCTTTTGTTATTGTCGTTGAACCATTTTGTTGATATTCAGTTGAAAGTAGTTTTAAATTAAGTTGAATATACAATTTCCCTGGAATTTAACAGGGTTCGTCGCTGAATAGCATACGATTTCTTCCTACTCTCACTGTACGTAGATTATAAGGAAATCTTTGTAATCGGTTCAAAGAAGGCTTCGAATTTGCCCGGAAATATCCGTTTGGAACCTTTCTGAATCGATCTAGACTATTTTTGAGATGATGTCTGTGGGCGTCTATAACCCACTATATAGACCGTTGGAGCGTGCCCATAGGACCACGGATATGAAATTTCGATAATCATTTCAAATCGGTGAAAATAGCATGCGGTACTTTTGGAATTCATCCTCAGTTTTTCAAATGAAGCTATATTATTTAATTGACCTATCGTGACAATAGTGTTTTCTGACTATAAATATATCGCAATCATATACATAGTTTGAGAGAATGTATTATTGTATGGAAGTCAATGGAGAACATTTGATTTAAACACGCAGATTAAATTTTTTTCATTGTAAGCATGACAACACAATTCAATTTTTTTACGAATGTGATTCTTTGAAGATTGTTTAAGTTTGTGAAAAAGGCTTAATAAAAATGAGCTTGTACATTGTACAAATAACCAAAATATTCAAGGGGGCGCATTCGAGCAACAAAATTGGTTCATCAAATTTACGTTTTTCATACACCGTTGTAGAAAAGCTTCCAAGACCTTCCAAATGACGTATCACTCAACCCCTCTCCCCTATTCAATTTTGAGGGGTTGAAGCGCCCCCTATTAGGGGGTTGCTCTTTCAAGCCTCAAATATACGTCAAAAGATGTCCCCCAAACAAAATCATTCGACGTGTTTCGGGAGATTTTTCCACTCACTATGGGATAAGAAATATACGGGGTGGCTCGGCTGAGATGGAACACCTTTTATTTAACCCGCAGAAGTGTCCAAAATTCTTATTTCAAGATTTGATTGAAGTCACACTATGCCATTGAGGTGGTATAATAGATGAGCACAACGCTGTAACTTTTCACAAACAATTAACTTCTCTGTGGGTTATCAGTCAGTGTTTCCTCCAGTAACATGAACGTAAACTGTAAGTTTGATTATTCGCCAATAATTTTGACAGTTAATTTGAGATAGCAGTGACGAATAAGGTTAACGATACTCACGGGCATCGTAACTTGCATATGACTATCATTTGCGATATGTGGTTTATACATAATAAACACACAATGCTGCAGAATTTACAAGAAGAACTACGTGAATCCGATTTATTCAAAGGCTGCATTGAATCTTTTTGTATAACATTGGTTTCCAGTGCAAAAAGGCAATCCTCTTACAGGTCTCAAGGAAATATCAAATGTATCTATAAAGAGGATCAGGTTCAAGAGAATATGAAAAGGAATGATTGAAATACGGACAAGTATGTAACATCTTTCTTTTGTTCTATTTATATAACTACATGTTTTCTAGAAATAAACTACTGAGTTATATGTAATAAAGGCTTAGTACCAATATTCCAATATTCAAAACAAAGTCATTTTTAGAAAATTAAAATTTCATGTAAAATTAAAATATCTAAAAGCAAAGTAACAAGAACATCTAGGGGTTGCCAGATATCTTCTGTTTAGTCTCAACAACAAATAGGGACTACAAAAACTATATCTAAATGATTGAAGACTCTGTTATTGCTAACGAGGAATATTTTTGGAATTATATTAACAATCGTAAGAATGGAAACGATTTTCCAGCAGTTACGAGGTTTGGTTTGGTTTGGTCTTCCCGGATGTTCCTGAGGACACTGCTAACATGTTCGCAGATTATTTTGCAAGTTCTTTCAGGGTGGATGAGATGGATGGTTCTCCTGAGTATGTATTTGAGAACATGCTTGATATCAACTCTGTCGAGATTGAATTTGACGACGTTTAAAGTGGTTTCTTGAGGCTTGATATCAGGAAGCAAGGAGAACCAGTAATCTCTCTCCATATTTTTCACAGAGTTGCGCAGAGTCCCTGATAGATCCAGTATATTTCTTGCTCAAACTGTCTATAGGGTCTGGAAGATTTCCATATTAGTGGAAGAAAAATTTTTGGAATCCCGATTTTTAAAGCAGCTGACAAGCCAGAGATTGAAAATTATCGATAGATAACTATGCAGAGCGTTCTACCTAAATTGCTGGAAAGTGTAGTCCATGAAAAAATTAGTCGTAGAGTATAACGGATTATTGTTGATGAGCAGCATAGGTTCACGTGTACCAATTAGACGGTCTATTCTCAGTTTATTCTGGACAATATGGAGAACGGTAAGCAGGTACACTCAGTATACACTGATTTTAAAAAAGCTTTCGATCGAGTTTCACATACCTTGTTGATTAAGAAACTGAGTGCTTTTGGGATTTCTGGTAGTCTATTAAACTGGTTGAAGACTCATCTGGAAGCAAGATGGCAAGTCATATGTGAGGAGGGTTATTTCTCTAGGGATATCACCGTGTCTTCGAGAGTTCCACAGGGTAGCCACTTGAGACCACTTATCTCCAACTTGTTTATAAATGATCTATCTGAGGTTTTCATCAACAGTAAATTTTTGCTGTTAGCCGATGATTTGAAAGTTTTTAGACAAATTGATTCTGGATCTGATTACAAACTATTACACTCCGATTTAATTAGACTATCTCCTTGGTGTCATGATAATCGGACAGAATTTGATATTGGCAAATGTAAGAGTGTAGCGTTTGGTAGGTCACTGCATTCTAGATTTCCTTGTAGATATTTAGTTCACGGTCTTCTGCTGAGTACTGTCGAAGTAGTTGACAATTTGGGTATACGACTAGATAAGCATATGAGTTTTGTGCAACACTATGATATAGTTACGAACAAGGGAATGAAGATACTGGGTTTCATTATTCGGAATGCTCGAGATTTTAATAATATAAATGCTACCAAATATCTATATATTGCATTGGTTAGAAGCATATTGGAATACTGTTCTCCGGTATGGTTTATTTATTATTACGTACGTTCTCGTGGGATAGAGCGGGTGCAGAGTAGATTTTTACGTTATGTCTCATTTGAAATGAGCATATCTTCTATTGACTACTCTGCGACTTTAATGAGGTCGGTTTTAAATCTTGAAACACTGGAAAATAATGGAAAATAATCATGCCGATTTGTGTCTCTTGCATAATATTTTAACGGTACCATTGATTGCTATTCGCTACTTGGGTCGGTAGTTATGTTCCTTCAAGAAGATTTGTTTCATAGCGTTTTTCATGGAACCAATTATGGCATCAATTCACTAGAATGGCTAGGTTGGTTAACGAATACGGTGATATTGATATGTTCGCGCTGTCATGCAGTGGACTTAAGCACAAGCTGAGGAAGGCATATGTTGATGCTTTTAGGTGAATAACTTGTAATAGTATGCACATTCTATAAGCTAATCTTATTCTTATAAAGTAGCTTAGCCATACTCCCACAATGTACAATATCTTAACTAGAAAATGTAATTTTTATATGTCGTTAATTACTATTGAAAATGAAAAATATAAAACAACAAATTTTGCATGAGAAAAGTGAAAGAATTTCTAATATAATTACGAGACGATTCACACCCGCTTCAAGGATGGTGATATGATATCATAGCTGGCCTGATCAAGATGGTTTCAACAGTTTCACAAAAGTTTCTTAGTCAATTTCAATTAATTTAACCTAATATTAATTTAATTGTTATTTTTATTATTACATTTTATTGTTGTTGTTGAGTACGAGTTTCTCTGATTAATATTAGCATAAACCCTTCCACTCACCTTCTAGTGCTAGTGTGTCGAATCTTAAGTGTCTTGTAAACTAAAAGGGTGAGTGTCAATGATATTTTTCACATTTGTTCTGGCTAATCAATTATTGGGATCAAACTCCAACGTAACATGGTTCTATAAATTGAATGTTCACACTATAAAGGAATAAATAGATTGAGGCATTGGAATAATATAAATTCCTTAAGTAAATTGAGTAAGGTATTATATATTTTCATAGAGAGAGAGCCATATTACATATACGTAACCGATGAATGTGAATTGATATAGAACTAGTATTATTTTGTCCCAATTCCAAAGATATTGTTTGGATAATTTCAGAAATATATTATAACCAGCACATGAGAAAAGATGGAAAATCTATTGATGCTCAAATGATGTGGAGGAAGCTTTAAGCACTGTTACACCTGAGTTTTGGAATGATATTATCGAACTAGTATAGATGAGAAATCAAGTTTTATTTCCAAGAAATTGTACCACTGATTATAGTCGGGTCAAATTAGACGTAAAAATTGTGGAAGTTTGGAATTTTTTCCAAACAGACCAATCAACTTAATTTTTAATTAATCGTTCCTGGATGGATACTGAACGATATTGAACTTTAAGATCTAGTCGCTCGACCATTTTTCACCTGTTAAACCGGAAATTGGCCAATTTTCAAAGGAAAATTTGCAAAATTGGTCAGTATTGCCAAAATTGGTTGGATAACTCCACTCGGGGGTATTCGGGGTCGCTGATCCGAAGTTAGATTCACCATTTTCGACCGCAGTATCTAGAAATTGGCCAATTATATGTCAGAATTTTATTTATATTATTTTTAAATTTATATACATTAGAATGTAAGTGTAAATGTAAATGTAAGAAATTGTAAAATATAAATTGTAAATAAGAAAATGTAAAAAAATAAATGAAATATTAAAATGTTTAATAAAAACATATTCATAAATTCTTGTTCTTATATGAATTTGTCCATTTTGTTTCTGGACGGTTGACCAATTTCAAGTATGAAATATTTTTTTGCCATGAAATTGGTGAATTTCTAAATGGTATGATAATAAAAAAAATTTAATCCAGAATCACGAAACCCCCAAACGATATTTTCTAGCCGTTTTCAACAAAAATTACGAAATTATCTAATTTATCCATTTTTCTGACATAAAATTGGCCAATTTCTAGCTACCGCGGTGGAAAATGGTAAATCTTACTTCGGGATCGTGATCAGTGACCCCGAAAACCCCCGAGTGGGGTTTTCCAGCCAATTTTGGCAATACTTACCAATTTGCAAATTTTCCCATGAAAATTGGCCAATTTCCTGTTTAACAGGTGAAAAATGGTCGAGCGACTAGATCTTAAAATTCGTCCAGGAACGATTTGTAAAAAAATTAAGTTGATTGGTCTGTTTGGAAAAAATTCCCAGCTTGCAAAATTGACTCGACTATTGAGAGTATAAAATATAAACTTGTACAACACATATTATGTCATGTCATGTCATTACGAATAAACTTTCAATGACGTAATGGTATAACTTGACATATTACAACTGCAGAAATGTCCGAATGCGAAAAATAGTGCTAATAAAAGGAGGTATCAATAGTAGAAGGAAATATATTCGTATATATAACAATACGATAGAGGTCATAATATCGGTTCTTGCAAAACATATCACAGTAAAACATCTATTTTCGGCCACCTCTTAAAAGAGGTCACCTCTAAAAATGGTCAGTTTTCGAACTCCTAATTCCAGTTATATCGCAATACCACTATGATGATTGATGGCCCTCCTAATATCGACATCCTCATAAAGCGACCTCAGCCACCAAATTCGGTACTTGTTAGAAAGAATGCTTGCAATTAGACCTCATATTACCGGTCACAGAACATTATTATTGAAATTGTTATCGGGGCCGGAAACTTTTGTCGCACAATGGGATTCACTCAGATAGTTTTATTGCTGTCATAAGTCGGTACCATTAATCGTGAAAAGAGCTTACGTATAAATTTTACCTACATAATCTGTAAATTGTTCAGTTTCAGTTTAACCGTCTCGTCGGTCGTTAGCAATTATTGTAGCTATTACTACATATATCATATTAGTGAAAAGGGAACATCTGTCTCTAAAAGTTGTAAGGACACAAATTAATGACATAATGACCTCATGATTAAAGAATTAAAAGTGGTATACCACGTCTTATCCCAAACTGCAATTACAAAATGTTAACATCGTAGTCCTGCTTCCAAATACATCTTCACGCTGCCAACCACTAGTCCAGTGGATGATCCAAAGTTTTAAGGTAAGCAATGGGAAATATCTGTTAAGAAGGCTTCTGACTTTCACCAAAAACGAACATTCTCACGAAGAAGCAAAAAAGTATGAACTTAACTGGTGCTTTAGTATGGATATCAGCAGCTTGGAAAATGTTTCTCCCACTGCAATTTCGAGATGTTTTGCGAAGGGAATTCTTGAACGCTGTTGAACATGAAGACATTTTCGACAAGAAAGACAAGATTCCATTGGCCCAACTATTTCCTGCATTAGCCTTCGTGAATGGACTATGCATCTATATTGTTCAAAGTGTATTAACTGAAAACCCCAGTTTCGATTTTCCACAATTATAGATGAAACCTGAAACTCGCACACCAAGCATTAACGATAAAGGTGAAATTTGTGAAAAGCATATCGATATTCAAAACGTTTCGTCCAGTAACCGTAAAACTGAGCTTGCCTTAGAAGTTGTGCAGCTTTTCTGAAAATGTGAGAGTCAAGCTTTTCAAATGGAACTGAAAACTTAATACAAACATCATTGGACCAAATTTTGGAAAAACTATAACCATTCGCATACCTATATGTAATAAATTACTTTCAATAAATAAATATTGATCTACTTATTCTAATTTATATATTTATTTAGGTATTCATCAAAGTAGCATGTTTTTGTGGTGCCGTAAGTATTTGACCCACTGTAATATAATCATCCTTCTTACAAAACGAACGTAGTTACATAAAATTACATTTTATCCACCCTCTCAATAACGGTCTCCTCTCTATAGCGATCACTATAGTTTCAATTGTGGCCGATATTCAGATGTTTTACTGTACGTTGTCAATTTGAATAAACTTTTAATGCAATGAAATAGAGTATAATTAGAGGTCTTTCCATAACTTTATCTGTTTCTAACTAATCATCTGTCTATCTTTTCCCGTCGCTGATTATATTCTATATATTAAGGGGAAAATTTGTTTTCATGCATATATGCAGTTTTGAGCGCAACTATTTCCAGCTATAAAATGAGGAAGAGAAATACGATAAATATAGTCACATTCTACGTTAACCCCGATGTTTGACAAACTTGTTTCACTGTTTCTTCGATTATTGCATTTGAAATCATTTCTAGTTCAAATTTAGGTAATGCTTATCACATTCTAAGACGTTACCCTTCCCATAAATATCTCAATATACAGAGACATTTTGAATGGTTCAGCAGATTACATCCGGTTGACGATAACAACGAACAAAGTAGACAGCAACGAATATAAACATCTCAATTCTCGAGATGCTAGAACATGAAAGAATGTAGGAATATCAATATGACGTGTAGGTCAAAATAATATTAATTTTTCTCATTTTTTAATAATTGAGACTGATATACATTTTTGACCTAAAGAACTCTTTGATGTCAGTGCTTCAATTTTTGAAGTTCAGCCCAACACCTTCTAATTTTTCTCATTCATTCAGTGTCAAATAAGTAACAGTCTTTGATCTATCATAATTCAATGTAGAATCAAGAAAACTTATGTTTCATGATGTGGAAAGTTGAAGCAAATAAATTTTCTGGAAAAAATCAACCAATACTATTCCAATAATGAGGGTGTGGGAAGATGTAATTCAATTTTCAAATTCCAATATCTCTCACATCTTTTATTCAAAATTATTTGAGTGGCAATTCGTATGAAAGAGAATTCAGAGCAGATTTAAATACTACATTTGGTGGTCGCCACAGTCTATTTAGTTATGCCACATTGTTTTATGGGGGTGAATTAACTTAACAGGAAATGCTTAGTTAACACAGTAACGAGTGAAGATATCGAAATGTGGTTTTCTCTAGAAAATTTAATTCGTAATGTTCTTCTTATATCCCGTAAAAGGAGTATATCATGTGGTTTTAGTTTCGTGAGAAAATCGTATTGAGCTTTAAGTTAGTGTACCAAAAAGTAGCGACCATCAGAACTTGTAGCATCCCAATTAAGCCTTGAATTCTGTTTGAAAATGATTCCCACTCAAATAGGTTTGGATAAAAGATGTGGGAGACACTTAAATTTGGAAATTAAATACCTTCCCCCACGCGTCTTATTGGAGATACGACAAAAAGCTGGAAATCAAACTGACACAAATGAACGATCTTTCCGCTAATGTTTTGAAAGTGATATTTTATACTATAGATAGTTACACTATCTTGCGATCGTTTAGGAACTTGAAAATATGCTACAGCGATTTCTTGGCAGCTTTAGATACGAAATTTTTTTCGCCCAAGTGGTAGCATCTATAATTCTAGTGTAACACCGTGATATGAGATTATAATTCTTGAATTTTGAAAAGTAATAATGAGAGATTTTACGAGGAATATCAGTGCAGTCAAACTTTGAGTAAGTAAATGATTTTTTTGAATTTTTCTGCAATCGCTCCAGGAATACGACAATCATGATTTATTATCGTTCCTAACCAATGACTATATATACAAATGAACACAACATCGACTATACCTTCGGTATAATATAATATATAATGGTAGTGCGTCTCGTATATTAAAAGCGTAGCCAAAGTCTGCGAACTTACAACTCTTGCCGCAGGATCGCTACGTTCGGATGAAAACGGAGCTATACGGCGCACAGTGGGTAAATTCGCAATACACTGCCTAATTCCTTACAGTTGAATATCTTAAATTGCTGTCTGATTATTATATACAAGTTGTTTCTGTCGTATACAAGTATAGTTTTTCCTTAACAATGAATATTACTGAGATAGATAAGACCATATATTTCCATATTTATATTTGATCTACATTGTAATCTATATGTAGAGTTGATTCAGCAATTTATAAATTTATGCCCATATTCAATAAAGAAAAACTCTATAACCCCCAAGAGCTCCCAAGACTTCTTTTTAGAATTTGTTTCACAAATCCTTCTATTTTTTTAATGCTGCACAGATTTGAGATTTTTTGCGTTTCCGGTGATATAGAATTCACGAATAGCAAATAATAGTGATTTGTTGACAATATTGTTGGTTTCATCGGACCCTATTGTTGGTTCTTTACGGAAACCTGTCAAAAAAAAAAAACGTATCGTTGGATTCAGATATGCTTAATTTATTAAAGTGCAGTACTACGAACCAACAAATATCCTTACCTAGCTTATATTACAATTTATTTATATACAATTTACATTATTTATAATAATTTTGCTTTTTTTCTTAGTATTTTCACATCATTATTTGTTTCACTCAATTTCCCTCTTTTTCCATCTATTTTTATGTTATCATTTTTCTCATTCAGTTTATTGTCTTGTTTGGCAAATTGCCTCATCCTTATCAATATGTAAAAGTGTAGACAAAAACTCATTACATCAATTTTATGTTGTTCGCACGGAAAAGTTATTTTTTCATGCATTAGAATATCGTCAATTACAGCATTATAAACATCTATATTATTGTCATTATTCACATGTTTTTTAAAATATTTTCCACATTTGTTAACAATTCAAAAAAGCATGAATTTGGATGGATTAATCCTCCGTTATTCTTTTGTAATAAGAATTGTGCTGCTGGAGTTCCATGTACAAGATTTTCAAATGCACTTGAAAATGCATTTATACACGTTAAACAATTTAATCGCAACTAACACACATTCTAGAATTCATTGTAGAAATATAGAAATAGACGATAACTTAAATAACATAATTTTCGAGTTCAATCCTGGTCAGAGCTCAGGTAGATAACATTTTGTTTACCTTACATGTCGGTAAAAAATTAAAAAGATCAGCTTATCATCGTTCTCGCCGTTTAGCTCCTCTTTCATCCGACCGTAGCGACCCTGTGGCAAGAGTTGTAAGTTCACAGACTTGGGCTACGCTTTCGTTATGTATAACAGTATACGAGATGCACTACCATTATATTATACCGTGACTATACCTTACTGAATCAGTGTTTGCGGCTGACATCGTTAGAAGGGGGAGAATGAGGTTGGGATACTGTGGCCTCCAGTGTTAACCAGATGTGTATAAATTCTCTACGCTTACCGCTTAGATAGCGTTGACGACTCGCACTTGCATGCGAACAAATATGTCCATTTTAGTTTTTAGTCAATATTCGTAACAGTGATTGTTGTTTATTAACAATTCAATGAGGAAATTCAATGATAAATCGATGGTGATAGCCGTCACTTTGTGATAATTCATCATATTGATAGAATAAAACAACATTACTTTGTTTTTGTATCGGAAGTAACCGAGGGTGGAAGAAGCCGAAAAACTAAGGTTTCTAATGAAAATTCTTGATAAATAAAATAATGAGATGCCTATTCTACGTATTTATTATTTATTCAATAAATAGTTGTTTTCTAATGAAGATTTCTGATAAGTAAACTAATATGATGCCTATCCTACGTATTTATTATTTATTCAATAAATAGTTCAGTTTGTTTTGCAAAAAAGATTTGTTATGTTATGTTTTAAGATTTTTGGAAAAAATGAAAAATTAGATTTTTCGTATTTTCTTTTAGTTTGAATAGGTGAATAAAATTTGATTTTTTAAAACGTGAATTAATCCAAATAGGCACTTCTATGACTTTAAAAAAAGTTATAACTCATTCCAACCCTGGGTAAATCATCTTTTATGTTGATTAAACCCAAAGTCACCAAACAATTATATGTTGTGTCCCCAACATCGATAGACCCCAGACCTCTACCTCCTGTGACGAATACCGTAGACAACAAGAGATGCGCGGAATATTATTTTGTGTAAGTAGGGCATTGAATAATTTCCTTTTTACCCGTAATTTTCATTTGTTATGTATTAATTTAGCAATTATATATTAAATACTTCCGTTGTAAATTTTGTTGCACGTTGAACCAGGTGGCCAACTAAAAAGATAAGCGGCTGTATCTTAGAAACCGTTCACCGTACAACTTCCGGAGAAAACATCGCTGTAGCCTAGAAAAATTGCTGAAAATTATTTTCAAACTCGTAAAATGGCCGCTAGGGGGTTAATTGGAAAAAAGGAAGTTTCTCTACAATTTTGAAAAAAAATTGTGTGAATCTTACGACAATCATGAATAAATTTACTCCAACACTTTTTCTCTAACTTTTCAAATAAAGTGGTGAGAACGAGGCAATATTTGATTTTTTTAAAACTCAAAATCTCGGAAATACCTAATCAGAAAATATTAAACGAAGTGTCATTTAAAATAGTTTTCCCTCTCTAAACACCTGCATTGAAAGCAATTTCTGTGTCATTATTACTTTATCTGCTAGATGACACTTTCTAGAAAATTATAAAATTCTGTTAATTTTTTCTAAAAACTTAAATGCGACTTATAGATACTTTTATAACAGTAATAAAGTGAACTAAAGCTCAAAGCAAATGGTGGAAGCCACAAGTCTCTATCTTTCTTCTAACGTGAGATAACTGATAAATGAGGTGTTCTAATGAAATATGAAACTAACAGTCCTATCTAAATTCTGGAAATACTATAGAAGATGATGTACAAAACTAAAACTCAAAAATTGTATTTCCTATGAAATTAATTTTGCTTTATTTGGATAGATTCATATCAAACTGGAGCTAAAACTATGTACAATTGAAATATTATTGTCGGCTCGCTCATAACCTGGTAGTATTGTCAGACTGACTGAGTTTAGAGTTGAAAAAATGATCATTCTGCACTTTTATTGTACATGCACTGGTGTATATATTTGCAATTTCAAACGAATATATAAAACAATAATATTGATTAATATCTCATAGAAATTGTGACCAGCTCGATAAACGGTTTGAAATCCGAAAAGCACTACAACTTTGCAGAAGAGTACAGACGTTATTATCGCCGGTGTTGCAGAGGTTAAGAAATAACAATTGAAGAAATATGTGAATTGTCTCGAAGAAGACAAATATTATTCAATATTATATGAGAATCAGTAGCATAAGGGTAGAAATATATTGAAATGGAAAGTTTCAAATGTTTCATCTATCATTCAGATTCCTTATGTGATATTTTTAGATGAATAGCTATTCCAAAAATGATAAGTACCTATATATTTTACCCAGAATACATGATATACAAACTTCTCTTCATATTAGACGTATAACGATAATTTTTACTCAAAAGGCTCAAAAGCATAATTTCCATCTAGAATACTTATTTTATGTTGTTTATATTATTCAATCAATAATTACTAATATTGAAGATTATTGTTATATTTTGAAATTATAAATGAAAATTTCGCTGATAGTCGTTCCAACACGTTGCATAATTTTTTCTGACAGAAAACCAATAATTAATATACTATAAAATTAAGCATAACTTCTGAGATGCTAACGATAGAGAAATACATGCTCAAAACAGATCACAAGATAAAATATGTTTCTCGTTACTCTTACATCCTCATTTAAAGACAATATGGTTATCGTTCCTTACAAATTCTTTGAATTTAAACATGAAACTTCATTACATTAAAGAATAGCAAACTGTTTAGCGGACATGCGTATTACACCGAAAACTCCACAATTAGGATATCTATCTCTCTTTCTCCCACACCAGACAGTTCACTTTTTTGGAAGGAATAGGACATTCTCCATATATGCTATGAATACACAAACGCCAGATCTATGTAGTACCCATGACTGAAAGAGTTACACTTTCAATCACATACAGCTGATCTGGCGAATTCGAAACCGTGAGGTCGAGAATCGTAACTCTTCAGTTGACTCTTGGGACAAGAAAGATCAAGTGAAGTGTTGTTGTCCCCGATTACTAATCTTCGGACATTTCCATTCTATTTCCAATATATCGATCAAGTAATAATTATAACGTATGTCTCTAAGGTTGTTGTGCAAATTAAAAAATACGTTCGAACATAAAGATAATTTTAGTTACAATAATATGAAAAGCAAAATTAGAAATGTATATCAAATGTATAGTCCCTCCCCCATTAGGCTCTGAACGACTTCGGTATCTATCTCTCTAATTTTTCTGTAGATCCCACGCCTTAATTGCTCTTCATTTTGAGATTACCAACCTCCATCATAGACCATTCTGAGCAAATGCCCAAAACTTATCGATTGGATGAGTCTGGGATTGTAATTGTCTTGAATAAAGCAATTAAGTTGAAATAAAATTGAATACTTAGGATCAAATAATTTTTATTCATACTCAATCTCTATTAAAGATATCTCTTGTATTGTCAAACTCTACTTGCCTAATTACAACAATAGTGTGTGAATCTAATCTATTTAAATCCTCTGTATTTTTTACATATATACAAATCAGCTTTTGAAATGATGAAGTATACACAAACAATTCTTTAATCTCAGCAAAAGACGGCAGGGCAGCAGAAATTAGAAGGAGGAAGCGACGATTCCTAGAAAGAATAGGACCATTACCTTCTTTCACTAAATACGAACGCGGAGCTACATCAGATGTCCTTCTTTCAACTCTGCATCAGATAAGTTTCTTTCAACATTACCGGATCATCTGGCTGTAATAGTGACAATTCCTTGCCTGCATTATCATCATAATAGTCTTTCATACTCTGGCAGTAAACTATGCCTCACGAATTAAAGTAAGATTGACACCCCGTTTAATTCTTCTTGTGTCATAGGAGGTTGAGTCTTCAAATACTTATTAAAAAATGTTTAGCTATTGAGTATTCAAGGTGAGAGATCTCCAATACAATTATTTTTTGTAATAAGCTTCATGGCTATTACAACACCTTTCCCAACAAACTCATTTGCTTGACTGTATTTCGGACTGATAAAAGTGGCTTGTAGTGAAGCTTAAAATTTGATATATCATTTATTTTGAGTCGGGCAGAAAATACGGATATTACACTTGAACTCCTGTTAAACAGTTCATTATTTCAACAGAAATGCAGGGACTTAAAATGTGAATTCCGTGGTATTACACGGTAATGAATATGTAGTGACTTTTCTAAACCTCCGTAATTCCGAATAAGTGTAATTATTTCAAAAAATAAATCGCACATAGCGCATTCAAACTTGCTTCAAAATTTGCATTCTTCTCGATTAACTTATGTTGAAAAAAACGGGGATCTAATAAATTACCGCATCAAAGTTTGAGCAACAGTATTTGCAAAAACTGCGTACAGCAAAAAAAAACTCCAATAACATTCCTTTCTCAGCAGCATTGAATTGGTGGAGCAATGTGAGCCCGAATTTTAGATATGAAAACTAGCGTTTGTCAAGCATTGTTCAGAACATAAGGGAAAAGACCACGGGACAAAATGAGGATTTGGTGGTACGGACTTGACCAGAACCTAGAAAAACATATTAAAGACAGCGACAGACTGATCAAGATATGAAGAGATAGGTAAAGAGATAAAGATATAGAGATATAGATATAAATATAAAATTAGTACTCCCGTGTGTTTTCTTTTCAAATGCGAAAATTGAAACATCGTTCCGTGCTTCAGTTGAACCAAAATAAGGTAAAAGATTGCTTAGTATTTGTTTTCTGGCATTACAATATACTGCATTCCACGGTTTGTGAATTGTAACGTTCGCATGATATCCGATATACTGTAGTAGTCAGTAAATTGTTACATTGTACAATTGAGTTTATCTCAACATAGGTCTAACCACGCACCGATAAAGTTCACGTTTTGAATCCACACTTGGATTAAAAGATTCAAGTAATTGTACATTATCCGAGAGTGTGTATTTATGAACGACAGGGGCGTCTTTGATATATTTGTGCACGCTGTGTCAATCCCGGCAGTATAAGTATATCCTAGACGACCAAACCACCAACTGCTTGTGCACGCTGTGTCAATTCCGGAAGTATAAGCTGGAATGGTTGTATGTTTGATTATTGTGATAACCCATGTGCCATATGTGAAGCCCCGGCTGTGGGTGAAGGAATTAAAGCAGATACGATAGTTGAGGTTTGTACACGCTGTGTCAATCCCGGAAGTATAAGCCCTGGTTGTCTAAAATCTGATACTGTAAAAATCTGATATCGCACTATCGCAAACCTAGTACAGGCAAATATTGCCCGATCCATTCGCATTTTCTCCGTTTGGTATATCGTAGTGTGTTGTGAACATTGCAAGTGACAGCAGTATTCGAATAATTACCGTGCACTCGCTTATTTCTCTAGCAACTGCTTGGTTTGTGTATTCCGTAAATGGTAAATGTAAATCTTGTATCAACCGATTCTATACCGTTGAATAGAAATTGAAGACCGACCCTATCGTAAAAATGGATGTGTTGTAACAGTTTTGCTTTCATCGGTTGATCTTCTTTGCACCTGCAATCGCATCCAATGATCATTATCCGAGTGTACTACTTTGAATATATTAAATATTTGAAAGCTCTGTCTTATTTAGTTATTTCTACTTCATCTTTTAATGAGCTAAGTTATAACCACGGTCGTACATACAGGTCTGGGAACTCGTATGTTTGACATGGGTCTCTTACGTGTCGCCAAACTCGTAGTCCCTCGCTCAGCCACTAGCTAGCACTTGTATCGAAGTGGTAAAACGATTTCTTTGCGGAATCGCAAGCAGTGTTACTAAGTATTCTGATTTGAGAGAGGAATAGAATTGTTACTCTTGTCAAAATGTATTACTCACCTTAAAAATAACTTCCCCTTTTTCGCACACATAAAAGACCTCGTTAAAACGATTCCTTTCCGGAATCGCAAGCATCCACTTTTTTCGCATTTCCGCATCTTTCGGCACTTTAAAAACAGAAGTTTTTTGCTTTACACTTTTGTACCCCGTTTTGCATTTAGGGACAATGTACGGTTTAGTAATTTGTTTCTAAAAACGCAGGTATTCCTTGTGTTTACAAGTCAAGAATGACAGTTGTCAGAGAAGACTCTTTGACTACTGCGCCACCCTTTTTGGTACTACGCGACAGTTGATGCTTAGCGGGGTCACTTCTCACATAGGAAACAGCCTCGAGTTCCTAGACCTGTATGTACGACCGTGGTTATAACTATGTATCGATTGTAATTAAAGCCTACAACAAACTGTGATACCGTTCTTCTGTCCAATGGGCTCTAGTTATACTTGACTGTAGCTACCCTAGGGACAATGCTTTCTATAGATAGCACGTTGACAAGCTTTATGGTGAGGACGCTAACAGAAGTCCTCAAGAAGGAGTAAACCTTTAAAAAAATCTGGCCTCCGAGGAATTGAAGTTTATCCCGCAGTAAGCAGTATAGCGCAAAACCGACAAGGCACGTCACAGGCTTCTTTACCCATTTTTATACAACATTTTTATATATTCAGCACAATTGGAGGCCACATTATCAGAAATAATTTTCCGTATGGCGTGAGACTTCAAGGTGAGACTTTGAGGTGATTCCGTTTGTAGTTTGTTGTTTGTAGTAGAGATATGGCCAGAATCAACATACTGACAATGATAGATTGCATACAAATGCATTATAATGGAGTTTGTGCAAGGCGAACTACTTTGAAGCATTTAATTTTTTAGAGACAAGAATAATAGTCTATCTTTAAACGACAGCAGGTATTTAACTGATCAGCACTCAATCAAATTCAACAAATAATTTATGGCCAAGAACGTTTGAGACATGTCAATTCTGAACACACGCAATCAATCAAGTTAGTAGCATATCTATGATACATGAAGTATAGTTAATATCACATTAGGTAAAGATAACTTCTATTTAGAATCAAACAGAATAATAGGTAATGCTGAAAAAAGGTTATGATGTCAAGATAATAAATAAAAGACTCCCTAAGCCGCAGATTAATGATGTAAGACATCAAATTTCGCATATCTAACATATTTAGGAGAAAATATCTCAATTTCTCAAGAATCTGAATAAATCTAGAAATTACAGGCTGGAGTGTGATGACTGTAATGCCTTGAACATAGAACAAACTAGACTCTGTTTCAGTGTAAGGTACCACGAACGTTTGAGAAGTTACAGGCTCAAAAAACAGGACTCTAATTGCACGAATCACCTATTGGAGCATAATCACCCTTTATCCCGAAATTTTACATATTCAATCTTCTAGAATCCATATAAATTGTAAAACATTCAGAAAACTATAGTAACATACTGAATCGATGCATATAATTCACCACTTGTCAACAACTTTGTAAGTAACCTCCTACTCAAACAATTGACTCCGTATCCCTCCATTTGTACCTCATTCAGATTGATTTCAGGACATAATTTTAAATTCAGCTTCGAGAATGCCACACTGTGATGAAACAATTTTTCAGCATTAATTCCTAATTAAATGTTACAAGCTTTGTATAAATTTGACTTTAATTCTCCAACTTCTGGAAGTTAAGGCGTTTTTACATTATTCCATTGTCTAACGTTCCGATATCCGGCTCTCGAAAAGTTTTGTCTCCTCATTAGATAATTATACTGCTTATACTCCTTCCATTGACTTTTCCATTTGTTCCGTACATCGCTTAATATCCGCAACGTCTTCCGAGCATTTAATTTTGTCTACTAAATTGTTCACTTCGGGAAAAATATATTACATCCTGAAATCCTTGTTTTTCTGAAACCTTCATCCGAGTGGCAGCTTACCATTATGTGACTTCGCAGCTTCTACCGATTTAGAATAGAAGTGATAAGCTGGATAACATTCTTTCCACTTATCTATTTATATCAAAAGTTCTGAACGACCAAAGTAGTGATATCTACATTTAACGGTTGTGGATTGTTTGTCGTAAAGTGTGGCACAGACAGAATGACTACATTATTCTGAAGAGGAAGGATGATTTTCTAAACTTGTAGACATTCGTGATTCGTAGAAGGGCATTGGCCACTAAATATTTCGTTTGGATATTTTTACAGTTATGTATCTGTAGATCGAAAGATCCTGGTGAGTTCCTTCCATACATTCCAAATATTTTGTCTGGACAGTGCTACCCAACGTACTCGGATATACTAGAGTTAGTCAGTCTATTCGTAGCTACGGAATTTTGTATCGCCAACATGACGTGTAGAAATCCAGTACGGATAGAGGAATAGTACCCCACGGCATAGGCGTGTATTGTATAGGGTATTTTAAACAGATTTCCAGGGTACCCCACGCCACGGGCGTACTATTTATAAGGCAGTAAGGTACGTAACTATTGAAACATCAAAAATAAAAACTTTATTACCAATATTAACAGTGTAGCTGTAAACATAGAAGAATGTTAATGACAAATGTGGGTTTCTTCCATGTTTTACAGAAAAAGACTGGTATTTTGGCAATTAAACTGATTCACTTACTGACCACATTTGTATAATAGCAATTTGTAAGGTCGTTTCTTCTTTTGGTAATTGCCATTTACCGATTTATGTGTGCGTGCAAGTAACTATATTGAAGCGCAGACTATGAGCTGCTTATTACTTTGTTCATCTACATCTGGGCAATTAAGTATATTTTTATATATTCTTAACCAGTGAAAAACATTTGTTTCTATCGAGGACATTATTAGATCACAATTATTTAATTTATATTCCAATACAATAATAGTTTCACTTTTTTCACCACTACATCAACCTATAATTTGGTTTCAAATCATATCTGTATAAGTATATTCATACAAAATCCAAAATCCATTGTTGGGCCCTATATGGAAAATTTCATGAACAAAAACTTCCGAAAGATGTTTAACATGATTACATACTTTTATTCTTTTCTGTCTACTGATATTAAAGTACAGTAGGTATATCGATACTACAGCATTTTTGCTTTTATTTCATCCGTATTGTCAGGAAGCATTTGGAATAATCGGACTATAAGGTGGGAGCAAAATATGCGTTGATTTTCTTGACTTCACGATGTAAGATGGTTTATAACTAACAATATGAATGGGGAACATACAATTAAGAAAAGTTTTAGTAAAATTGTAAACATTTTATTTAAATAAAAAATTGTCAATATATTTATGTGAGAAAGTATATTGTATATTGTTGAAGTTTCCTTGCGGAAAATATAATTCTAAAAATGTTGACGTATTGATAATAAATATTAACAATCTATTGTTCCTGTAAATTCTAGTAAATCATTAGTACATTCTTCAAAACATGTTTTAGGGGGATATCTAATCTATGATATTAAAAAGATAAATACGTAATTTAATCAATCTGTTGCCCTTGTTCCTCTTCTACGACAATATTTAAGTATTTATAATTTTCACTGAAAAAAGAAACATTTTAATACATTATAACAAAGATATCAGAGCATATGAAAATTAGATTTCAACTAAAACTATAAGCAGTATCCGATTCTGGTGATTTGCTAGATACAGTTTTTGGGGAAGACTGTAGAGGCTGTTGAAATGTAGTAGTAATTGAAGCGGAAACTGATTCAACTAAGGGCTCCTCATTACTACTAACCATGATATCCTCATTAGCTGGTGCAAACCAAACGCTGCTTTTGGTCATAGATGTTGACGCATATTCACTTTCTGAAAGTTTTGCTCTAAAATAAATAAAATCATATATTAGTAAAACTGCTATGCTCTTAATTAAACATTTTACCTTTTAGGTGCTGAAACATCAATATTCTCTTTGTCGTCTTGATCATGTCTGAAACAGTTTGCAATTATTACTACCATGTTCCATCCCAACATATCTGGAATTACTTACTCAGAGTAAATTCACAATTTTAGAACACTATTAAGTCGTTAGCTTCTTGAATTTTCTAGAAAGTAGAAAGAACAAAGAACTGTATCACCAAGATCACTCAAAGATTTGACAGGTTAAATTGATCGGAACTCGGGAACTACACTTTCAAATAAATGTCACTTTTCTTGACAGTAGGTACACGATTAGCGGCGGCGAATTACGAGTGCCAATATCGGAGATCTCTCTATTCAATCTTTATTTCTCCACACGATTGCTGGGAAGCTAGATGACAGTATGGTGGTACTCAAAAATGACTTTAGCTTATTCTAGTATATCCGAGTTCGTTGGTGCTACCAGTAATGGGGTAACAAAAAGTTATGGAATGAATGTTGTGAATTATATGGAAGGAATGGATCGAATCTACTTTTTGTTATTCACGGATATGTCTTCACGGGACCTCTTTGTCAATGTTTGAATAAATTCTGAAAATGATCTGAATCACTTAAAACAAAAAAAAATGTTGTGCATTGATCAAAATATAATTTGTAAGACTTCATTTGCTTATAGGTATGTTGTAAACGAAGATCTTGAAACTATTCTCAGGTTATATTAATAATTAGGAGACCATACATTTTATGTAGGAAATATTAACCTCCATATTAGCGAAACTTCAAATTCAATTATATCGATGTTTTTAAATGTGTACGAGTATGATCACGTTATTTCATCTGCATTCTTATTGATAGTTCCTACAACATTTTTCGAAGTTTTGTGAGTTGGTATTTGAACCAATTTCATGTCACAACGTTTTTGCTAGTGTATGTACTGATTTTTTTCAACTATGGCACCAAAAATACTGATGAACTTTTGTATCATCAGTACAAATTCAATGTAAACTTCTCAATGTCGATGAGCTAAACTACCCTATAACATTCCAACTCCATTTGTTTTCTAAGCTCTGAGGTCAATCAAAACATCTTGAAAAAATGAATGAATATTCTGGGAATTGTTAGATAAGGAATTTCATTTAATGAGATAACTTGTAATAAGAAATCACTAACAATTTAGAACATAATCGTCAACATTTCCAATTGATGTTCCTTTAATGCATAGTGCTTCTTAGGAAATTCCAACGGACAATTCCTCTTTTTGTTTGATTACATCACAGTTTTCCTTAATTATTTGCCTCAACTCTTAAACGTTATGATGAGATGACTCCGCAAGAAGAAGTTCACTAGTTTACAATCAGGCGATTTAAAAGCCCACTGCACAAACCAACGACGTCCTATCCATCTCGTTCAATAATAATTCTCTCACCAATATTACAAAATTGGACCACCTGCCATCAAGCAACAGCCACATTGCATTTCTTAGTTGCAGGATGTAGCTTCGGGAACTGCATTTAATTGCATTCTCGTTTCAGGGGTTCTGAGGTCGCATATTTCGAATATGAAGTGGAAATTATCATCAAGTGAATAGATCGCATGAAAAAATGCATTTTATGATGCAATTTTCTATGCGCTCCTTCAATATTTGTCAAAATGACTTGAGAATCTTTTGAACTCGTTAATTATAAATATGAGAAGAAAATTATTATGAAACTACTATCAGAAGAAATTCATTTTGTGGTGCAATTTTCAATGCTTTTCGAAAAGTATTAAATAGCTACTAGATCTTTTTGAATAGAGCTGACCGTTACTGTGTAATATTTCATTTTAACAGATTAAAACAGGTAATTTCATTTTGTGAAATATCACTTTATTTAAAAGAAAGTTGATTTCAAATTCACATACGAATTCGGTTACCAGATCGCTTTGAAAATTTATTTCATAATTTATCAATACTTTTTAACTTTTCTTTTCCATTATTCAAAATAGTGATAATAAAATGGTACATATTAATTTTTTCTAATAATAATAAGTTTTTAATTGATTAAGGATATAAAATAATGAGCATATTTTCCCCAACAAAATTTATATCAAATTGAAACTTATTCATTATAATTGTGCATTATACATAATACCTACATTGTAATAAAAACATAACCTTAATTTTAGTAATTATACTCACATATATATTCTTCATTACTCAATTTTCCCATCTTTCAATTAAACCTGACTGACCAGCGGTTTCAATATCTGTTCCATTCCCTCCTATATTTTGTACCTGCTCAACATTAATGCAATGAATCCCATTGCAATATTTACATGCAGCGAACAAGTGCTATAAAAACTGCATCGTTGATGCATTCAAGGGATCGTTCAGTTTTATAACAGTTTTCACTAAGAAATCGTAATCAGAGGCCTGAATAATTCCTTAGTACAAAGTTTCAAATCAGTTTGTCAAATACTACAAAACTCCATTAATCCTGATCATCAAATTCATTTTTTATGCATCTATTAACGTCATGATAATTTCATATTCATAGTCAACGACTTTAAGAACCCCTAGGAACGAATTTTCTAGCTTTTCCAGTACATGAAAAAATGCATAGAAATGTATATTGCAATAAATTCCCTACCTTGAATTCATGTAGAAAAGTTTTATAATTGCATCATTATGATAATATAGACAACCGCATAACGATATCAATATCCAGTCGTTTTTCCTGAAATCAGCGGACCATATAATTCCTGCACGAACTTTAAGGCAAACTTATTCATCAAACCAATAATGCTCATTCTGAAAATCAAATACGCGAACATATCCAAAGCCAACTCCACCGGAGGAAATAATAGAAGGCTGGTCCGACGAGAGGTGAGGGATTGAGGATGATTCCTTGCGGGCCCGCGGAGTTTCTGAAGAAGACACTATTAATCCATTTGCATCAGGCAAAGCAAGGAGAACGTACTTTTTCATACCTTGACTACACGAGAGGAAACATATAATGTTCGAAGAACATCGTGTGAGCTAACGGTGGAATGTTGGGAGAGGAGGCAGGTATCTGAATTTTTCTAGAAGGTTTGGAGGCTATAGGCAAAGGGATAAGCCCCACTAGAGGAAGAGTTCTACAACATCGCCGTTCGATAGAAAAATTAAGTCTGGTAGGAAGAAGTGCGGCAGGTCTCGAGCTTGACAATGAAGGGGTGACTAGCTTGAACTCGTCTAGTACGCCTATCTGGAATCTCTCGTTACAGTAGGTACAACAGATGTCTAGTGTATACCGACCATGGAAATATCAATAAAAAAGGGAGAGATTGCTCACCTTTCTACGATGTTCTTCCAAACATGTGAGTAGTACTTCAGGGTAGATCGAATCTGTGCTTGGCCCGAAATAGAAAGTCAAGTTTTTTTGATGCGGTTTTTCCCAATGAAGCTCACATGTTCATGCCATGGAAGTGTGCTGTCGATGGTGATTCCAATAATTCATATGGAAGACTCCATAGGGATAGTTGTACCTGACATCATCATATTAGCGATTGTGGTATCTGCCTTGCTGGATAAGATGCAAGCTTAAGTTTTGGTTGCATTATCTCTATTAGATTATCAGATCCTCATTTCAAAATCAATGCCAAATCTCCATTAATTGCGTCAACCTGTCTCTGTCTCGCTCCTCTGGCTTCATCAGATGGTATTTGGGCTCTAAATTAGAAAGCGGTATGGAATGTACCATCATCTGCAAAGCTGTGGACAGGTGGTTACATCCAACAGATCATTGATATGGAGCAGAAACAAAGTTGGTATCAAGACAGATCCATGTAAATCGGGGTAATGATAGACATCATATCGGAGAATACTCCGTCAACTACATAATACAGTGATCTATCTGAGAGAAAACTCGATAGTAAACGACAAAGTTGAGTCAACAAACTATATGGCTTTGTTACCATACTCGGTCAAACTTTGGAAATATCCAATGCTACAGCTAGAAATTCCCTATATCTTTCAATAGATTTCTGCCATACATGTGTTACATAGGCAAGGTATTCCATTGATGTCTCCTAACGATAGCCATACTGCCGGTCATTCACGATTTTGGAGCTCTCTAGTTATTGGATGAGCTCGATGTTGATTGGTTTCTCCATAACTTTAAAGATCACAGATAATAGTGCAATAATAGTCTATAATTATTAGGAACTTCTAAATAATCAGTTCCATTCGGAATATAAGAATTAATGGAAAAAACTTTTGATGAAGATTCATAAGCTACTACCCCGGTCCCCATTTTCTTCCGACTGCCCTGATGGAAGGTACAAAACTTAGATCATCATTATGTAGATTTTACATGTTAATGCAAAAATTCACACATGTGGTGATGGTAGGGATGGAGGAGTGTCGTCTTCACGTGTTTCGTGGACCGCCTATATTGCGAAATATATATTTTTGAATGATTCGAATTCTTCTAGCTTTTGATGGATGGTACTGAACATTCCCAATGGTGGTTTGTTTCACCAAACAAAGGTATTGCACCAAATGCATTATATATAATTTTATGTATCCAAATAAATTTTGAGTGAACATTTTTCATAATCAACACGCGTTGTTTCCAGTGTTAGTTATTCAATAATGATTCAGAACTCAGGTGTGAATTATATATAAATTCTCGGGAAATAGGTCAGACTAACACATATGCTGATTATTTTCGTCTCCACGTACGTTTCGGTCTCACGACCATCATCAGAAGACGTATCAATGTCTGAAACGACATTTCTTAAAACTAATTGTATCAGCACAAAGCGTTCTAAACGCAGCAATTTCGACTAAAAATACCCACGCTTTGTGCTGATCCAATAAGTTTCAAGAAATCCCGTTTCAGACATTGATACGTCTTCTGATGATGATCGTGAGACCAAAACGTAAGTAAAGACAAAAATAATTAGCACATGTGTTAGTGTGACCTATTTCCCAAGAATTTATGTATAAAGTGTTTGTTAATGTTGGAAAGGATATGAAGTAAGGTGAAAAGAAGAGTACAATTGCTAAGATATTTTGATGTTTCAATTGTCCTCAAAGTTTAGATAAAATGTTCGCCGACTGTAAGGTTATCGACTCCAGTGACATCTGTGACACGCAGTATATTATCCAAGTCGTGATTAGTTCTGTGTCTTTTTCCAAGTTGTTCTGTGACGTGCTCTGAACATCAGAGGGGGTCACTTCCGTTAGAACTTTTCTGGAGAGAAGACAAATTTGTATATTTGTCCGAGTATCCAACGGGAAGGGTTGTGTGAAACTTATGTTTCAATAAACATCATTGATCATTTTGGATGGTAATTGTGGACTTTGGACGATTGATCTCACCGTAAAGGTATCATAACCCACATTTATACACGCTATTGAATGGGTAGCACAGACGGTAAAAGGAATTTGGAAATTAATATCTAGTTTTTGAAAACAACGAACCCTATGTTATAGAGGGTTTTAAGTCTGCTGGACAATTTCCGTAAGGTCTGATGGATAATTGAGGAAAAAGTATGGATTTTCAATTGAGGAGGTATTCCTGTTAGGATTGTGGCCTATATCTAGGCAGATTCGTGAACCCGTGATTAGACTGGAAGTGTGAATTCACCTTCAAGGTCAGGCTATAAGATAGAGTTAATATTACTAACACAGATTTACCAACTATTGTGATGACTATATTGTCTAACAGATTCTCTGATAGAGACAATTCATAGTAATTGAGTGCATTTTTGTATATAGTAGAATTTTATATTGTTAGATGTAGGTATCTTCATTCATCTTCATTCATCTTCATTCGTATATTAGGATCATTCACGCCGTTGTTGTTCCACTCACGAATACGTATTAATTTCAAGTTTAAATTTACAGAATTTGACAAACGCTAGGTACACTTCAATCACATCTGGTAAGAGTTTTTTATTTTCCTATATTTCAGGATAAACTGAATTCCGAGTCATGATCGGTATATTGTTTGCCTAGAAATACCCTGGCTCAAAACTAACATCTCACGACCCATTTTCACTGCAGCTGTCGGCAATCAAGCGATAAAGTTGAATGTTAGTTATCCCCAAGTGAGGGAAATTCGAATTCTTATAAATTAACGCAACAACGTGTGAAGGGGTTCTCACACGTTGTAGCGCTAATTTATAAAAGTTTACAAATTAGGTATGAGCATAATTAGATAAAATTCCACTAACCATCTATCCTAAGATTATCATTCATGTTATAATATTACATTAGCTCTTGTATTGCGAATTAGTACTTTCTAATAGTGGTTTGAAGAAGCTACGGTGTTAGCGAGACTAGTTTATTTATTATTTATCTATTAAATTAGGGAAAATCAATCTTTCGATAATCCCTTGCTTAACAATTTCCACATATTCAAATATTCATAAAACTTCTTATTTCATCGTAATAGAACACGAGGATCTTTTGAATATTTTTGATATTGTTCCACTGTAAGTTTCCAAATTTTACAAAATAAGTAAAGGTATAAAGTTGTAGGGCAGTTTAGACACTTCACCGTTGAGAGGTTCAATTTGAACCATGAATACAACAGCACATCATTCATAAATGTGCCAAATTTTAAGATAATCAGTACAAACACTAGCACAAAAGTTACGAGACAAAATGTTTCAAAATATCATCTTAGACTTATAATAACATCCGAGATTTCGGAAGAATGTTATAGAAATTCGTGACATTAATTTTTCTAATACAGAAACTGATTTTCATTTTGCAGCTTAGAACATTAGGTGATAGATATTCTTTCTATAATTTCTTCGACTATAATGGCTTCTGTACAAAAGGATACATAAAGTGCGATTGTGAATGAACTGAATATCTACGTCATCTATCTTGTTTTCACTACCTCGTCGTCGAACCTAATACGTTACATGAAAAGTTATTTTTCACACCAATAAATTATCAAAATTTCAAAGCAACCAATAAATTACAGTTAAAAATTGTTTGATATGTATTATTCTTAGGTTTTGCGTTTGCCATGATATTTCAGTTTTTGCTCGAGTTCGGAAGGATGACGTTTTTGTCGCTTCAAGAATTTACCTACAAAATATCTGTGAAAAGTGGAATGGGACGACAATATTTTCCATTTCACTATCTTATCACTCCTACAATTACTTAGAAAATGGAACAAACCGGACGTCGTGCTATCGTTCGTCAAACTCAGAAATACTTTTCAAAAAAATTATTTTCAATGTTCATCATCAAGTATGTCAAGGAGAATAGAACAAGGACAATAATCTTTTAATTTAACATATTCTCAAAGTGACTGTCATCATTATCAAATCAGCTTTGACGTCGTATTCGCCGTATTCTATCAACAACTGTTTCAGAAATAGACGCTTTCCTATTCACGATTTGTACAAGAATGTGTTCTCGTTTGGTTGACTGTATCTAGTAGGGAAAATATTTTTATCTCCTCAACAAACGAAAGTTCAAGGAATTTCCAATTTTCGGAAAATCGGTATTTAAATGTTCTCTTACGATCAGAGCAAAATGGGCATGGCAACCATCGTATTGAAACCACATGCTTAAACGAGTTTCAAAACTTACTTCTTCCAAATGAACTGGTAAATGCTTTCTTAAAAATTTCAAATATCTAGCTCTATTGATATGTATTCTCTTAATATATAAAAACAATAACAATACCAGCAATAGAGCCTCACCACACATTCATTCATCAAGGATTATTTGCCGATCGAGGTAGCCTCATTTGCCTAACTGTTTTCCAAAACTTTCAAATACCCTGAATTTACTCTGATGATGACTACTTGGAAGCCGAAAGGTACTCAGTACTTTAACAGTATTTCTAGTGGATAAGGGTGATTATTTCTCATCAATAGTATTTGAAATACCGTGCCAGCATGTCATATGCTCCATCAGTAACATCATAATATACGACATATTTTGAAATTATAACATTGTAAATTTCATTGTTCCGTTCTCCATGGCATACTTATATTCATAAACACTAAAATCAATATTTCGTAATAAGGACGTTCGGTTCCATTTTCTGAATAATTGTACGGGTAATAATATAGTGAAGTGAATATAGCCTTCCATCCAACATTTCATGGAAAATTGAGTATACTTGAACAAATATTGACTTATTATCACAGGTAATGAGTTAATTATCAGATTGCTTCAAAACAGGAATCTGTTCACTAAAATCGTTGAACGTTGTCGGGTGTTATCAAACTTCTACAATACGTTCCTACCCTCTCTCTATTCCTGGTTTCAAGAGACATGCCAAACTATTTAAATAAATGATTTGACTGTTGATAGGAGAGTTCAAAACCATTCTCCAAAATTGATTCAGAAGTAAATCAACATATTCATTTATTTCTTGTTGATTTTTCCAGATCAGAATGATGATGTCTCTCTGGTGTGGATCAATCTATTAAATTTGTGAAGTTCTAGGAATCTGATTTCTTAGTGGGACACCTACACGTTAATGATAGATATGTTGGTCTTTCTACAATGCTGCAAGGTGATTATAGTCTAGGAGATAGATACATATTTTGGGCCTGAGATATAACATGTTGGCCAACATTTTCTATGCGTCCATTTTCAAGAATTAAATTTTTTGCCAAAAATTGGCCAAATCGTCTGAAATTGGAAAAAAAAATTGCCACCTCCATAAACTTCTAGTTTTTATGAGAAAGAGAAGCTTGTGTGAGTGCCAACAATTTCTTTCATGTTTAACCCCCCCAAACCCCCTACACACATCATTAGACCAAAAAATAATCCTGGTCACATATTTGAATGATCAAAATATTTATCATATTATCTCCCCTACCCAGGGGTTAAACATAAAAGAAAATGTTGGCACTCACACAAGCTTTTCTTTCACATAAAAACTACATGAAAAAAGTTGATGGAGGTGCCAATATTTTTTTTTTCAATTTCAGGCGATTTGGCCAATTTCCGACAAATTGAAAAAATTCTTAAATTATTGAAAATGGACGCATAGAAAATGTTGGCATTTGGTTTTCGAGTAATGTGCATTGATAACAAAAATTTCCCGCTTGGTCAGAAAGTGTTATACCACGTTCCAATTTTGGTCATAACTAAAGCTGCCAGTGCTCCTAGCTGCATGGAGAAAAAATGTTGGCATTTATCAAATATTGATCGCCGAGGGACCCTCTTCGAATAGCACCAAACATCAAAGTGTCATAACACGTTCCAAAATTGAATATTTTCTGGAGCGGCTGACTCAAAATGGGGCGGGGTGAGAGGTCCAACTCAAGTAGGATAAAATCCTCAGATCGATAATTGCTAAACATAACACATATGCCAACATGTTATATCTCAGGCCCAAAATATGTATACATCTCCTACGCTATTATGTATACTTTCAACTGGGATCGTTCAGTAATGTTGCAAGCAGATATAGCTACCCTGAGGACTGACGGAACACAGTTCTGGTTAGTATTTTAAACAAAGACATAAACTACAATAGAAGGGGAGGTTATTGAAGTGAAATTATTCGGTTAATGAAGAACTGCTGTACATGGGATCAGTCATACATACAATGATTCGATAGGATGAACACTCCCAATGATGATATGGAGCACCACAATATAAAATTATACCATAATATTATTCACTACCTTACTATTCAGTATTCCAAATACATAACACAGTCGTATACAGACTAGTATCTTCTCTGGAAATTTCTAAGGAAACTTTCAAAGGAAAAAACATAGGAGTGCAGTAAATGAAAACTCACATATACATTATACAATCTTACTACTAGTTTAATGTTATCAATACAATTAAACGGGAATGATACTGTTATAGGAATGGAATAGCAAGTTTTCAACTTTACTGTAGTGTTTTTGATGTTACGTAGAAGTGTTCTTGGCCTTGTATTTAATTGTTATGCGATAATCGATATTAATATCTTGACACGAGAAAATGTAATTACTAAGTAGTAAGTATCCCATCTTGTTTTCAGGAACAATCAACTTTTTATTGAACAGTTTTTTCCATGAAATTTTTATTCAACCACTCAAACATGTTAATGCTCAGCTTATCATCTAGTCCTAAAATCTAAACTAGGAATGCTAATGAAAATGTTACCAATTCCATCCACTAATCTACATCTTGATAAATACTGTCGCATGGTGAAGTACTCTACAAAAATACTGTCGCATGGTGAAGTACTCTACAAAAATATACTGTCCAACTGTCCATCGTATCTATGAATATACAAATCTTACTGAATACGGATTTGGAAATCCTACAAGATTTGCGCATATCTAGTAAATTTGCTACACATATTTTATGAAATGAATAATAATTATGTTATAAGGAATGGGGAATATACAGCTGGTATACGCGTTTCTATGCTAAATTGCAACATATTCAGCACAAAACACTAGATTTTTGTATTAGTTTATATTATTTACTTAGATGAAGTTTAAATTGTAAAATGATATTTGCGATATAGACCGATGTGTGTCGTAATCTCTAAAGACCTACTGAATCAAATACAATTACAAGTTCGTAAGGAAGAAACCCAGGGGACAAACAGAGCCTAAAATAAATTTATTACATGAAGATGACGGCTGAAGGGCAAGTTAAATAGTTCGAAGTTTCTTGTAGAATGAAAATCTACTGAACATTGGACATAAATTGTAAACCTATTGCAAGTATTGTGATGAATAGAGAAACAAGAATAGAAAACGTAATGTTGGACGTCAGGAAATGAAGATTGCCTATTAAATAAATAGGTTTATCTAAAATACTATAGTAAAATATTGAAGCTTGTAATTATAATTAGATTGTGATGTATGAGTTGAAAATTTGAAATAGCTATTGATTGCAACTGAGATAGATAAAATACGAAGCCAAAGTGACTCTGAAATGCTAAGCTTAAAGAGCTAGAAAGGTCATGTGAAGAAATAAAGATTCCATTTCTTTATGGCATTAAACTTTTACACAGTAAAATATGGGTTCATGAAGAATAGCTAGTGTAATGAGGAATAATTCAGATTGAATTTCAATAGTTAAATGACTGCTCAATTCTGTATTTCATAAGTTATTCACTCTCCAATGAAATCTGTGGTGTATTGATTTAACATTTCAAATAGAAGTGTAGTTTTTATTGAATTGAAAAGTGTTTTATTCAGAAGTTTACAACTAAATTTGTAATATTGATCAAAATTACAGAATAATACTGACATGAAGATGACAAATTAAAAATCTTAAGATTTATAGGTTAAATTAGAAAACAAGATTTAAATTAAATTGAGTTTTGCATAATTTGGCTAATTTCAGTTTTGATTATAGTTTTTGAAGTTTATGGATTCTTCTGATGAAACTATCGAGAATAAATCGGAAAGGGTTTTAAGGTAGCTTGTGCTGAACCAAATGTGCCAAGAGACTTTTCTTCTTCTGTCAGAACAAATTCATGTATTCGTGGTTCTGGAGTAATGGGCTAACACATATCAATTTATACGGAGGACAAGACAGTTTATTCCATGTTTTCTATAATGGATCTTTGTAAGGACTACCTCTCATTTAATTATCTTATAAGTAACATACGAATTTGGGGAATATTCTCAAACATTTATACGAAATACAAGGCAGTTTATCCTTCATCTTTAATAATGGATCCTCGTAAGGACTACCAATTCTCTCAATTAATTATCTTATAAGTAACATACGAATTCTTAAAATATTCTCAAACAATTATACGAGATACAAGGCAGTTTCTTCCCCGTTTTCTAAAATGGATCTTTGTAAGGACTACCAATCCACCCAATTATTATCTTGTAAGTAACATCCGAATTTTGGGAATATTCTCAAACATTTATACGAAATCCAAGGCAGTTTATTCCCTGTTTTCTATAACGGTTCTTAGTAAGGATTACCAATCCTCTCAATTAATTATCTTATAAGAAACATACGAATCTTGGGAATATTCTCAAACATTCATACGAAATACAAGGCAATTTATCCCTCGTATTCAATAATGGATCCTCGAAAGGACTGCCAATCCTCCCAATTGATTATCTTATAAGTAACATACGAATTTTGGGAATATTCTCAAACATTCATACGAAATCTAAGGCAATTTATCCCTCGTTTTCTATAATGGATCATATAATTTGAAGATAATATTGGAAAACGTTCGCGATCCATTCTCTGTTCCAACCAATATCAAGAATTTAGATATCAAATGCTCAGAGGGTACGCTTGTGCAAAGATACCAAAAGGTGGGTCAACCCAGAAAAGTGCTCAATTAATTTCGAAAGTGGAAGCGGATTTCGGAAAAAGATTCTTGGAGTGTGTGCTGTTTGGTGTTGGAGGCAGATCGACATCATAATGCAACGAGCCCGTGAGCTTCTATCCTTAGAACATCACCAATCCAAACTAAGTTGTTGTTCCGGCACCTTGGGGTTCTATAACTTTGTATAATGACTTTGAGAGTAATGAAATCAGAAACGATTATAAAAACTTTTAATTTGGAGTCACTAACAGCAAACGCCAAGCCCGGGGGAATTCCGCACTCAAAGTGATTATGCCTTTGTTATTCCAGGCAATCTTGATAAGCCTTAAGTCATATGTCACACTGAAGACACTCGAAAATCGCTTCTCGTTGTCTGAATTCATCCGCTGAAGTGATTTAATAGTTTTCTACGTTCATGCACTATTAACAAAACCCGCATTACCTCAGAAATTATCGGGCTATCGAGCAGTTCACTTGGAAATCGTCAAAATGGAAATTCAATCCACCTTGTGCAACATCGTGGGGTTGTTGGTGGAAGCGTCTTATCAGAATTGTGAAGCAGTTGCTAAGGAATCAAATAGGGAGAGCGAGCTTGACATGTGAAGAACTACTGTACTCCGTAATATGTGATTGTGAGGCTTTTATTTACTCGAGACCATGGACATATTTGTCGAAAAATGATAAGAATCTGACACCTTTAACACCATCGATTTGTATGCAGACATTGAATAAATCGTATCCGCAGAGATAATATCGATGCAAATTCAGAAAGGTGACATTTGAAATATTTACAGAAGTTGATTTTATTCAAGAGTAAGAAACCAGCAAAAATGGAATTAGGATCGAATTACCTTTGATTAAAATTGATAAACTGTTTCTGGGAAAGCACGGTAGAATACGATTAGTAAGACTGAGGACTCATTCAATGGTGTATCCCCTACAGATGGATACCGAAGAAGATGATATAAAAGAAAAGAATAAAGAGAGTAAGAGTCAGACATTTTGTCTTGGGAAAACCCATTACAATAACAAGATTAGGCAGAACAGTTCATCCACCTGAGAGACTGACCTTCCTATAGTATTTTAAATTTCGAGTTTTCAGTTACTTCTCTTCTAATCAGAAGGCTGGAGACTATATCGAAAATCGTCAAGATTTTAGAGTTCCCATAGAAAGTTAATTTGAATTTGACCATTTTTTTTTAGAAACGTAAAGTAGAGTTTTTTTTTGTCAATTTTGGATAGGAAAGGCAAGTAATTTCAAACTATAATTTACATTCTACGATTTATTGAACAATTTCTAAAGTATCTTTCCATTTGGATACGTATTCTTCACCTACCTACCTACAGGTGCTGTATTATGAATTTATAGCAACTATGATTAAATTTTATATTCCATGACGCTTAGGCTTTTATAACGATACGCGAATTCTACTGCATTACAGCTTTTAGAAGTTGGTATTGGCAAACGGTCGTTAGTATCAATCATAACCTTACGTTTTGCATACAGGATTAAAGATTTTGCTAGTACCTACAAGCTACTGACAGAAGTATTTCCTTCAATTTGGGAGGAGTAGCCATCGAAAACATCATTGTCTCCGCCCTCACTATATGTAGTATGAGAGAAGTAATGTAAACCACCCGAAACACTTTTTCGTAAAGTCGCGGAAATATCCATTTTAAGTTTTTATGAATGGACTTTTTGATATATCTGTGCGTGTGTGGGTATGTGCGTATGTAACAAACAGTGGGGAGGGTTGCGCCGTTCCTATTGGTCATTCAGTGTTCAAAATAGGAACTTCAGTTTTTTCAAATGCTAACAGTTATTTAGGATTAGAAGTGGGATATTAAACTCCATTATCGCATGCGGCAATAGCATAAATACGTTAATAAAG
This sequence comes from Endomychus coccineus, assembly GCA_958510875.1. NCBI lineage: Eukaryota > Metazoa > Arthropoda > Insecta > Coleoptera > Endomychidae > Endomychus > Endomychus coccineus. The sequence continues at coordinate 111,698,429 of OY294067.1, read as the reverse complement.
CTTATCACAGTTATATTTCGCAAATTTTCACCCATGCCCGTAAAGATTGAAAATAAACGGTAAATATTATCTAAAATTTTTCATCATTTATTGGGAAAACGAGAATATGGAAACTAATAATTGAGATGGCCATTTCAAGTATTGGGTTTGAATTCTTGTTTCCTTGGTATTCGAAATATTGTTCTTTTCCTTGATCTTATTTGGTTGATATATAAGCAGTGAGTTAATAAGAACGCCTGCGGTAATAAACTACTTATCTCACGCAAAATGAGTGCGATAATAACTAATGTAATACGCTGCCCAATGTGAACATACACTTTTGATATAACCTCCATATTACTGTGTCTTCAATGCAATGGAAACTGTGTGGGGAATTTCAAAGGAGTATTATAACCAGCACATCCGAAGAGATGTGAAATCTATTAATCACTGCTTAAATATGTCGAAGGAGGCTTTGAACACTGTTACACCTCACTTTGGAAAAACTGTGTTATCCATGTTGAATCAGAGATATCGAGATGGTATGAACGAGAAATCTAGTTTATCTCCAAGAAATTGCCCCACTGATTATAAGTGTAAAACACAGTTTCAAAGCGCATATTCTGTCAATTCGCATATATTTCGAATGACATAGACTATGATTTGATATTTTTCCACGTTTTCATCTGTCCGGGGCTAGGAAATATATATCACAATCATTCATTAAACTCGCAAAAGTTTCCTAAAGCGAAAACTAGTGGTAATAAAAGGAAGTACTCGTAACACTAGTACTAGGTAAATCATTCGAATATGTAATAATACGATAAATGTCCTAATAACAACCCTTTTAAAAATAGCTATGTTGTCAATTCGAATGTACTTTTTATGCAATTACATATATTGATATGTTAATTAGTGTTTCCGCGTAATTTAGAAAAGAATAATGAAATGCGTCTGCAGCCGACTTATGTTTTTTTGAATCCAAATTAAAACTGCAGAAACATTGTATCGGTTGTGTGTGAAATAGTAATATATGGCTAATACCTAATTATCAAATTGATTCAGTTGGAATGGATTGAATCTAGCTAATTAAATAACTAAGACACTATTATATGATTTAAAAATCTAAATGTAAGTATGAATTTTTATTTCTAAAATGTCACTGTCATAAATGTTACAATGTCAGATAATACATTATCATTTTAGGTTGAATTAAATAGACAACGGAAAGTGGTAATTCAAATTATCTGAATTTGGTTGAGTTTGAATCAGATTATTATAAAGTTTTGAAAGATTAGAATTGATCTTATTATTAACACAATTCTTGTTATTGTTATGTACTCAATAATATACTTTAATTAGCCAACGTTTTAACACAAATTTTATTGACAGAATCAATGACAGAATTCTTAGAGAGACAATTGACAAAAGTAAACAACAGGCAAATGGAACACAATTCAAAATTGAAATATCAAGGTTTTACATCAATACTTCCTCTAAAACATTAGATATTTCGATTTTATATGAAAGACATTTGAATAAATTCAAAACAGTTCAAATCATTCCTAGAGCAGAACGTAATTCAGCAAATCTCAGACGAGGTAGTGGCTTCGTCAGGATATCAGCGAGTTGTTGATCACCTGGTACATGTTGTATGTTCAACCTTCCATCCTCCAATTCCTTCCGAATAAAGTGGTACCTCACTTCGATATGCTTGGTCCTCTTGTAGAACTCATGGTTTTTCGCTAACTTGATTGCGCTTTGGTTATCCACAAAAAGAACCGGAACGTTGTATAAAGGAGAAACTTCTGCAATTAGTCGCGCCAACCAAACTGATTCCCTGGCAGCTTCACTGGCAGCGACATACTCAGCCTCAGTTGTGGATAAGGACACACACTCTTGACGTCTGCTAGCCCAAGATATTGGTCCTCCACTATGCATGAAAACGATCCCACTGACCGACCGACGAGTGTCAGATTGACTAGCATAATCAGCATCACTGTACGACATCAAGTCACTTCCTCCAGAACCAGCCTCATACCTGATACCAACCGAACTGGATCCTTTTATGTACCTCAGGATTCTTTTGACCAGCAACCAGTGAACTTCTTCCGGATTTTTCAGGAACTGCGACGCATAACTGATTGCAAACGCGATGTCAGGACGAGTAGCCACAGCTAAGTACATCAAACATCCTACAGCTTCACGGTAAGGAGCACATGTTCTCAAACCAGTTTTCTCTCCCAATTGCACGTACTTGTCGATGAACGTCGAGACAGCGTTTGGCTTCTGCTATGTTAAACTTCTGAAGAAGACTTTCCGCATACACCTTCTGACTCAAACGGATTGAACCATCTTCCTCTCGTTCAATGAGTATGTTCAAGAAAGAACCAAGCGGTTCATGGGTGATCTTGAACTCCATCTCCAGCTTCCTCAGGAACACTTGAATCATGCTCTCTTTTGTCGCAGCAACCAAGCCATCGTCCACGTACAAAACAACGATCAGTTTATCTTCATCAGATATACGATAAAATAGACACGGATCAGCTTCACTTTGGACAAGACCAAACTTACGAATTAAGAACTCCTTGAATCGGTTGATCCAGCACCTTGGCGATTGCTTCAATCCATAGAGACTCCTAATCAGCAAGCACACAAGATTAGAACCGTCTTCAAAACCTTCAGCTTGATTCATGTAGATTTCTTCAGTCAGGACGCCGTTCAAAAATGCCGTCTTGACATAAAACTGATTCTTCACGAGCTGTAACATTTCTTTGACCTTGTCAACCACCTCAGATTTCCTCGTCAAGAAGTAAACTAGACGAAATCTGGAGTAGTCACACGTGAAGCAGATAAAGTATCTGGAACCACCAATAGACTCCTGCTCAGAAGAACGCTGTTGACGTGACATGAACGGTTCTCGATGTTGCTTGCTTTCTACACAGGATCCACAGAACACATTATTACGTTTAACATCAATTCCGTGTTTCTTGAGTACCTGCACAACATGACGTTTATTCTGATGGCCTAAACGTTCATGCCAAACTTGAAGAGAGTCCTTGAATGCCAGGTTAGCTTCATTCACACAGCACGTATCCGGTTCGTTGACTCTGAGCATCATCTTAAACATCTGACGAGTTGGTACACCTTGAGCCTTGACAACACCATCAATCAGGAATTCACATCTATCCTTGGAAGAGCTGAAAGTCATACCTCTATCCAGCGCACGCGTAACCGAGAATAGATTCCTCCGGACATCAGGAACATACAGCACGTTTTCCATATAACAGGAAGTCCAACGTCCATTCACTAGCGCCTCGAAGTTGATAGTTCCTCTTCCCAAAGCAAACATCACTGAGTTGTTCCCGATACCAATTTCAGCTGGAATCGAGAAAGCCTCAAAGAACGAGTACCACTCTTTTTCGAAGGTCATATGATCTGTCGCACCAGAATCGATGATCCAAACTTCATTCTTGGTTTCCGCATTGAACACTTCGCCAACGAATGCTTGACCTTTATTTTCTAACGTCACATCGCCCTTCGACTCATATTTCTTCTTCTTCTTCTTCTCCGCTGTTGGACAATCTCTTCGAAGATGACCAACTCCTTGACAACCATAGCACTTGAAAGTAGGCTTCTTCCCCTTCTGGTTAGACTTGACATCATCTTTGGTCTGCGTACCACCTGCACCGTGTTGACTTCCACTTGCACCTTTGGAATTAACTTTCAACTTGGTTGCCATCAATGCCGATAAATTGTCTTCTTTTACTTGCCGAAGCTTCCGTCTGTGCTCATCAGATGTCAAAACGTTGATAAGGTTATCTAAGGTCTGTTGATCGTCCGATCTGGCCCACCAAGCTTGTCTGAAACTCTCAAAAGTATCAGGCAAAGTTTTCAGCAATTTAACCATCAAAGCTGACTCATCGGGCTTAATTTTCAACTGCTGCATACGAAGAATCAAACCTTCAAATTTAGCTATGGCTTACCATATCGTCCGCTAAATTCATGTCGAAACTGAAGAACTCAGTCTGCACTGAATGAACAGCTTGCTTGGTTTGTTGCTCATAAATACCGTGCAGTTTGGTCCACATCTGATGAGCGGTCTCGCAGGCGACGATAAGGGTCATAACACTCGAATTAATTGTGTTGATGATGATTTGACAAGCTGCGCGATCTGCTTTATCCCAAACTTTAATCGCTGCTCCGTGAGCCGCAATTTGATCCGCCGTAGCATTAGCCACCAGCACCGGTTTGACTAACTCTCCAATACTCACTTCATAGGCCCCATCAGTTGCACGCAATAAATTACGCACCATAAATTTTCAAATATTCCAGTTCTCCGAACCCTTCAACTTCTCAATACCTTGAAATTCCATGATTGTCAGTCACCAAAATTCCAGCAACTATCACTACCAGGTTATGAGATGAAAATTTTTCGAAAACACTATTTGTGTTATTCAATCTTCGTTAAAAACGTTGGTCCACTCAAATTTAACCACGTTCTGCTACCATGTTATTGTTATGTACTCAATAATAGGCAAATGGAACACAATTCAAAATTGAAATATCAAGGTTTTACATCAATAATTCTTTCTTTGAACTGGGATACTTTCTAATAACGTTTTCCATTATTTTTTCCAACACATCTTTGTATTGTTGCTAACATTTTTTTTATTCAGTATTCACCGACTGTATACTGAATGCAATTTTATTGCATTTCAAAATGTCCTTATAATAAAAAATCTGGACAATATATATTATTTAATGTACATAAATATCAATAACTTCACACAGGTATTTCTCGAGATTTCCTCGCCGCGAAATCGTCGATGACATCGTCAAAATTCGAGGATCTCAAAATATCTCTGTTGCTGTTCAAAATCCCGAGATCGTTAAGACGTTGTTGAGTCATTGCCGTTCGCAATCTGTTTTTCAACAATTTTAATTTTGAAAATGATCTTTTCCACTGAACAATTCGTGATCATTGAAACGAGATACATTTCTAATATAGTTTCAATATTAGGAAAAGCATCCTGCAGCTGTTTTTCAATGATTAACGAATACATACAATGTTCGCGACTTGAGTATTGGTCTTTGTTTCCAGCAAACTGTCTGTAAAATTCGGCAAATTGTATTAGCTCGACCCCAAAAATTTGATCAACATCGTCTTTGTAAATCCCAGCCAAAAGCCGTGCTTGTTTACGCAAATCATCGAAACTCAAATCCTCGAGTTCAGCAAGAAATCCGAAACGCGTAGACACTAGTTCATACGCCGCAAACCGTTGGTCAAATGCTGGTCGATTACAGGGAGGTGATTTTCGACGACAAATTTCCGCGATGGTGACAGGTCCACTCCTGGCGCGTGCCAGAAGTACATACAAATGTTGCACTAAATGACGCAAAAAGACGATATTATTCATTATTGATTACCAATATTCACATCAATACTATTGATAACGATACTATTGATTACTATATTAAATAATTGTCATATGATTTCTGTAATGAGCAAATATTTTTTTCTTCACTTGATCTTTGGTGGGGGCCTTTAGGTGGTGGAGGCCTCTGGGCCATGACCCACCCGGACCACCCCTGAATCCGGCCCTGAGTACAGTGGATGAATTTTTTGTATATTTATCCCATTCAATCTGTTATCAAGATATTGGGAAGATTGGCCGATATATACTTTCCCACAATCTTCACAAGCAATGGAATATACAGGATGGGTTGTCCTTCTGAAAGGTACGTCTCTTTTTAATTCAGTAAAAAGATTTTTCCGGTTCAAATATGTCATAAAAGTAACGGATGTGTAGCCATGAATCCGCCATTTTGGATTTTTCCAACAAAACTTTGTTTAAAGGAGAGGATAAAGCCGTGCTAGCTCAGGTTCTAAATATGTTACTAAATATCTTATCGATAGATATGGACAATTTAAGAAACGTAAACAACGGCGCGGCGCTCGAAAACTGTGTATGTTTATACTGCTAAGGTATAACGATATGAGGAGTATCAAAGATGTGATATATGCAATGCTCACGCTGCTTTTTTCTAATTTCAGGTAGATGAATTCGTCCACTGAGGGTATTATATATAACCTTATGTTATTTCACCGGGCTGTGGCTTTTTTCCAGTCTAAGTGTTGTTTCACATAAATAATCTCAGTTGTTATGTTTACATCATCAACTTGTTGATTATAATAAAACCTCAGACTTTCATTCATTAGAGTATATTTGTAAAATATCCAAAAAATTATGATTTAATCTACATTTCGAAAAAACTGCAATTATGTTTACAATTAGCGGATTTAATTATTTTAATATTATTTTAAAATATTTGTGTGGAAAAAGGAAAATGGGTATCATCTTATCCGATTTATTAATACTGAACTTCAATGATAACTTTACACATTAAGAATAAAAATAGTAAATTAAATTTGCTACAATTCCTAGAAATTAATAGATATAAGAAGTTTGATATCCTATTGATCGATCCACAAACACTTAATAATTCTCCCTTGTAGAATTTGTATAATCAAATTTTCTGTTTGCTACCTGTTTAACGTTTAATCCCTCAATGGGTTAAGCCCAATTACGTTGAATTGCAATAACCATCTATCCTAATATTATCATTGAAGTGGTATATTAGGTAGCTCTTTTATATTAAGTGAATATTTGTTATATTTGACGAAGCGAAACTATAGGTTTATTTAGTTCAGAATGTATTTTCATCACATAATGGCTGATTCTATTCAACGTTATGTAGACATTTATTACTTTCAAACTTAAGTTAAGTAAGTTTTGAAACAAGAAAGTCTGATGATGTTGATATGTTACAAGTTATTAATGATTCTTGACCCAGGTATGAATTGTATGTAAATTCTCGGGGAATAGGTTACACTAACACATGCTTATTATTTTCGTCTTTACATACGTTTCGGTCTCACGACCATGATCAGAAGACGTATCAATGCCTAAAACGGGGTTTCTTGAAACTAATTGTATCAGCACAACGCATCCTTATCGCACCAATTTCAATTAAAAATGGCCACGTCGCCGAAACCAAAAAATATAACGCTCAAGTATCCACTTTCGAACCAGATGTTAAAGATTTATGAGGTAATAGAAAAGGTTGTCAAACCTTATTATAAATATTGCTATTTGAGCATTCTACCTAAAATATACTTTTCACATTATAAAGACGCATGTACGAATTTGCAAGGGTTTTAATTAATTAAATTAGTATAAATCTGACTTAATGATTGAACGTCTGCTCTATGATTTACAAACTTGGAATCACGTTTCATGTAAATCATCCCTAGAATAGATCTTTTATAGTAATTGATTTCTTTAGTTAAAATATTTACATTTTCGTAATCGAATTGATGGTTATAATCAAAACAATGTTCAGCAAGAGCGGTGGAATGTTCTAAGTTTTTGTTTCTAGTATTATACTTATGCTCATACATTCTTTTTTGCAAATATTGCTCAGAGATTCCTGTATAAGTCCCATCGAAATCTAAACAATTTAATGTGTATGCTGTGTGGGTTTGTTTATCTTCAGGTATTAAAGGTTTTATATTTGAAAAATATTCACCAACGCAGTTAGTAAGTTTGTGCAACATTTATATCATACTTATGTTACAAGAGAAGCAAATTATTTTTTAATCAATATTTGATTTCAATTGTTTAGTTCAAGTCAATCTGAAATAATTCATATACAACACTTTATTCCTTGTGTCATCCCAACAGATACCATAAGTTAGTTTTTATGAAGTTCGCATTTGTAATTATTAATGAAGAAATATTTCCGATGAATCAATCTGGAGATTTGAAGACACGAAGTTTTGTATTTTAAATAGCAAGGGTTTGGTCATGACTCAAGTCGTGACATATTTTCTGCAGCTTAATGAGTACCTCCTATTCTGATATTGGATTTTTATCAGTGAAAAGTTTCACAAATTAATCTGATTATTAAAAATTGAATCTTGAAAATTTAAAAAAAAAATGGGTTCCCGATTCTTACTTAAGGCAGTATTCAAACATGTCCGTATATGCAAGATGAATTAACACGGAAAATGTTGTAGATATGAAATATTTATGGTTTTAGGCTTCTTATGTTTTTATCTACTCCAACATCAAACCGCAAAATATCCTAAAAAGTTGATGTTACAAGGCTGGAAATCCTTGAAGTGTGGTAAATAAAACGTAATTATATCGTATTTTCTACGTATAGTTTTCGTCGTAAATACAGCGCGAAAAGTGGAAAACTGTACATTCGTTGATTCTTCCATCAGTTATTTTTTGTGAAAAAGATAGCGGTTTGAACATTCACTGACCACAGGTAAAAGAAGGAGAAATAGTGTTGCTGAAATTCTCATGATTGGCTTCTTCCACACTTAAATGATTGTTCAGTAATCAGCGTAATCTGAAGTTTTACCGTTCGTTCTTCCAATTGACGTGCATGTATCTACCGGGATATCAAAAATCATCTTGGACAAGGGTGATTGTGAAATCTAAAACGTGTATCTTACTTTACGTTTGAAATAATTATGTCACTGTCACACTAACATCAATAAACTACAAATTTCATACCTATTTATTTCAGTTGTAAAACAATAATGAACTACAAATTATTAAATAACGGTTTTAGTAACAAGGAAAACTAAATTACAGTAATTGTTGGAAATGTCCTCATGCTGTGAAAACCGTTTTGCAGCATTTCTGGCGTTATGCGGTTATGGTTGCACATTGCTGAACTATTCTTTGTTGAAGTTCTGGCAAATTATTTGTTGTCCAAACACATACGTTGACTGTATTGCCAATTTCCATTAACTAGCGCACCCGTTCGAAAATAGGCTTCAATCATGAAAATTTTGTGCTGTGTGGTAAGAGGCATGATTCAAAAACTGGATTAGAAAATTTGAACACAATGACTTAACAGAGTCTGACACAACAAAACATATTCAAAAATTTAAAGTAAGACACACGTTTTACATTCCACAACCACCCTTGACCAAGATAATTTTTAATTTGTAGTTCGTTATTGTTTTACAACTGAAATAAATAGGTATGAAATTTGTAGGTTATTGATGATGTCAGTGTGACAGTGACATAATTATTTCAAACGTAAAGTAAGACACACGTTTTCGATTCCACAACCACCCTTGACCAAGATAATTTTTGATATCCCAGTAATAGTCTAGCTTCCACTCATATTTTTGTAACTTGTTTTATTTTTTACTAAGGATAGATTTCCATATTTGTACCAAAAAAAAATTAAGGCGCACTTCTAATTTTAACATATCGTAATATACAATATTGATCAATTTACATTCCTCATCGACATCCAAAACTTATTCGAAATAGAATTTTAATTTCTAATAACAACGGCCGCGGGTGAATCTATTCTACCAACATTCCTCATTTAAATTAATAAATTGTATGGATGAGACATATCGATATTAAGATATAATTCGAAACTTTCAAGAAGTTTTGTGAGATTTTACAAAAAATATAAATTCAGCTTCCTAATTCAATAACTAGATTGAAGACGAAATAATTATTATACAACTAACATTATGTGTTAATGTAAAAAAAATGAGAGAATGAGTTACATATTATTGTTATATTTGAGTAAAATTTTATACTTACCAAACTTTCAAACTTTTCACTATACTTTCATGCTAATCGGAAGTCCAACAAACAACCAGTTAATTGATGAACATCACTGGGTACCGGCAACCGGTTTCTGTAAAAATTGGAGAAATACTGAGGAAACACGCTTTCCGTAGTGAAATGTACGCAGAATCGAGGTTTTCGTTCATAAATTCGCAACTTTGTCGAACGTCGCTTAAAAACTTACACAGTTCGTTCCTGGTTGACTGGTAAGAAATATCGGTGCAATTACAGAAATTTATTTACCCTTGATAAAGGCGTTGAATTAACTCCATGATTGAACAACGCAAAATTGTAGAGGCTGTTCGCGACATAATTATTGTTATTAATTACCCTTAATAATGTCCGCAACATGTTTTAATTGTTTGAATGCAGAAATTGGAATTAATGTATTTGAAAAAACCTGACCAAATGACAATACGTTCTGTTATAGAATCACTGTTTATCAAACCGGTTGTTTACAATTATTTCAAACTATAAGGCCAGGTGCACACTGAAAGGAACAATTTCGTGAAATCTTGCATGCAAACTTTGATTCAAATCAGATAAGACCGCTCACATCGTGTTTCATGAAATTCGAATTCCAACAGTTCCGTAAAACTGGGTTTCAAGAAATTAGTAATATCGGTTTCGTGTGACTTCAGTTTCGCTGGTTTCAACGCTCTGAAAAATGTTGCCATTCCATTCCAAGACAAATAAGCTGAAGTGTGAATCAGTTTACACCTTTTTTACTTCCCTAGCAATAAGAAGTATATAGTGTAAGAGAAGTATTCTAATCGGAACAAAAGTTTGTTTGCAGATACACCTGTTCTGAACATTTCTAGATTTAGAGTATTTTCGAGATGCTGTCTGTGTGTGGGTGAGTATGTTCATATGTGTGCAGCAACTATGGAGACGACTGCGCCTTTCCTATTGGTCTTATGAATTTAAAATTTTGTCAGAAATTGTAAACAAATTCCTAGGTAAGAAACTTGCCGACAGAAAGTGATGCCCGAAATTTGCGAAGGGAGCAACATCGTACGTCGTACAGCAACCCACATGTAATGTTAAACATTTTAAACAATAATATTCTTGTGTTATTACTTATTAGATGAGCTAACCAGCAAGTATGGGTCTAATTATTGCTGTACTTACGTATTTTCTGTTGCTAAAGAATCATCTCGAGATAATAAATGTTTAAAATATATCTCAATCAATCGTTTTTCACAGGATCATATAGAATTATTAATTATTCTCTCATAATAAGAAAAAGGTATGACTTAAATAACTGCTTTGAAACAAATATTTTTGACATATAGCATATTTTGGAGAATAAATGGGCATAGAAAAAGTTACACCTTAATGAGTCAGATTGAAATGATCAAGTGATCAAGTCTTTGACTGTATAGAAAACAATTATGATGAACTAGTAGTTGAGATTTCATTATTAAAATATTCAAATTAGCTGTAATTTATAGGATCAAAAATCAAATACATCATATCATATATCAAGCTTTGTTGTAAAACCAATTAAGTTTTTTGTTTTTCTTTCAAAAAATGTTATTACAAAAGCAAACAGACCATAACAATAATTATAGTCATAATGATTATTAAACAAAGTTAGTACATCTTAAAGATGTTGGTGATTTAGTTTCTGCATCATCTAGTGTTTCATAATAGTCGAGTCAAATATCGAACGATATGGACCGATTTTGATGAAACAAAGTGCATTCGATTCGGGATGACGTCTAGAAAAAAGCTTACCGCCTAGTTTTTTGTGCAAATTTGTTATTATTTTTTTAACCGAAAAATTGACCAATTTACAAAATTTCATCAAAACTAACCAGAAATCCTCAGTTAGGAGTTGTGGAGGTTGTTTTTTTATGTTAAATGTTTAAAAGTTTGTTGAAAGGGGGTCGTTACTAATTTAAATCAAAAACAAAATCGAATTCTAATTTTTTAATCTTTTAATTTGAAATAAATTCCAGCTCATCTAAAATTTTTTTCTTCTCTACTCAGTCATTTTATATTCCACACAGCATCTTTTACATATACTATGGACATATACCTACGTAATAAAAACCGGGCGGGAGTAGCAGGTAGGTATTCTTCTCAAACTATGGAGTCTACACTATACTATAACACAGCGTCTATCATATAATAAGATCTCTATGGCATCCACCGCTTCATAGAGCAGCTGTTTATCTAAACCGGTCCTCCCTCCCATCCCCCAAAATAAAGACGCGGCAACGTATACGTGGACCACGCTGCTATTGTAATGTAGATACATAATAAATGATCACCACGTGTCACTTACTGTTGGATGCTGCTGTTGTTCAGATTAGTAAAATTTCCTATTCGTTTTATGTGAAAATTATTTTGTTCTGTGGTTCAGTGAATATTATCAGAAACATTTTTTTATAATTCAAATACATATTGTTCAATAAATAATACATTGCTTTAATAAAACATTCACGCTATAAATTAATCAAAGTGTTGTTCGGTTAAAAACATAATAATAAATTTGCACAAAAAACTAACCTGTAAGCTTTTTTCTAGACGTCATCTCGAATCGAATGCCCTTTGTTTCATCAAAATCGGTCCATATCGTTCGATTTTCGTAAGTCGGCCTGTTTTAATACCTATTTGACTCGACTATAAATTATGTTAACTAGTATTATGAATTTTCCAAATATATCAACAAAGATCATAACATTAATTAAAACAATAAAATTAATTGGATCAGTCATTAGCATATACTTAAAAATAAGATTTCATGCGTTTGCATGAAAAAAAAAATAATTAAGTAAACCTGTTTTGTTTTCAAACCAATAATTTACAATGTCACGTAACTGTTCCTAATTTGCATAATGTACAATTACTTTTATTATTTTGTTCAATAGCTATTATTTATTATTTTGTGTAATATTATATTTTATAACTTTAATAACAGGTACATTTTGTATTATAAATTGGAATAATTAAAAACAACACTGTAGTCACCTACAGTAGTTTGTACTTATATTTTTATTATTATTGTAATTATTAATTTTCATGTACTTTGTGTAATATCATATATTATATCACTTAGTTAGGTACATATTACATAGTATATAATGTAATATATAATGTGTATAACAAAACAATGTTCTCATTATAATATACCACTGGGTTCATATCTAATATTATACGTAGCAGCAGAGCTTTGGCCACTTTACAAATGGCCACCGTTAAAGGCAGGTGAATTCAGCCTTTGTGGTAGGTGGTATTGATAGTTAGTTATCTATTTAAAATCTCTGAATTGTTTTTGTCTCCGGTACGTAGCCCCTTTTCGGGCGACGCCCATCTTTAGTTTTTCAAATAGAATTATAGTATTTTATTGGACCATAATGACAGTGTTCTTCTGATTATCAATAATATATATCACACGCTTATATTTAACATGCAGAAGTGTTCGGAATTCTCATTTTAAGATTCAATGTCGTCCCGTCACAGTTTATTTTAGTAAATAATAAATCGTTTACTAATAAACTATAAAAAAAAATAATCACCATTATCCACTACACTCAGTTTACTCTACTTGGTAGCCGAAAGGTCCTCAGTAGTTTAATAGTACTTTTAGTGGGTAATGGTGATTATTTCTTATCTATAGTGAATAAATAGTTATTATTTAATCATATATACGTTAAACATTCGTTGATAAGATACATTTAATAAAACTAACAAAGAAAAGAATACCCATTCAAGTTGTATACTTGAGCATGTGTATTAGAATGTGGAAATGCAATTACAAACTAATTCAACATAAATAAAATAATAACAATTTATTACATCTCTAACATGTAAGACAGATCTAGTTTTCTCCTAAATGATTTTTCATTCACTATACTTTATACGTAACTTGTGATATTAATAATTTTAGTTGCCAGATAAATGTAAGAACATTGACCCTTTGATTTGCGTTTGCGTAAAAACTTAAATGATGTCTTCGTTCTTGTATTGTAACAATGTTCAGCTTCTTCCAATTTCACACCCTTGTACATCTGTTTCGCGGCTGCTTTTAGATAGAACAATTGCCTTGTATCCAAAATGTCTGTATATTTCTAGAGAGCGCTTGAAGGATTTCTAGATGCTTATCCGAGCATTATATTCAAGAATCTTTTCTGCAATAATTCTACAGCATTCATGATAGTTTTGTTGGGGGCTCCCCATACTGAAAATCCATAATTCAAATTTGAGTCAATCTTACATAAGCTAAACTATTTGTTATATTCAGATCGATATTCGTATCATTCATTGAATATTATTTTTTCAAAGTATAGTCCTGTAGACATAGTAGATGCAAACGAAAGAAATGTACAACACCATTCAAAAGATATCAATGTACTTAAGTATTGCAAATACATTATGAAGCAATTTTACAGCAGAACATTTCCAAACACATCAACTCACGACCACATTTAGTGAACGGATTTATATACTAATATATAGTAACCGGAACTTGGAAAATAACGAGTATGCCTAGCGAAGTTGGTAATGCGTTCGACTCGAGTTTGGTGGTAACGGGATCGATGCCTTCAACGTACGCAGTGTTTTGTCATTTCAATGAAGTGATTTGAGATTATTATCAATTTGAACAAAGAAGTTGTCTCTGATTAAAAATGTCATTACTTCCCTCACTATACGTATAAGGGAAGTATAATAGTATGTAATAGTAATGGGTTTTGAAAAATGTTTCCGAATTTTGAAAGAAATATTCGTTTTGAGCATTCTTCAATCGATCTAGACTATTTTGTGTGTGCGAGTGTGCGCCTTTCCTATTATATATAACCAAATTTAGAGGAAATATTACAAAGTACTGATTTGGTTCGAAGAAGCTTCGATGTTAACGAAATTAGTTCAATTTATTTATTTAATTAGTGAAAATCAAACTTTTAATAGTTATTTCTATTTTAGTTTAGAATGGATTCCCATCACGTAATGATTGATCATATTCAATTTTTGAAAGTGGGTTAAATATGTGTCGTGAAAGGTAATCGGAAAATTTCCCCAATCTATCTACATCAACCGGCTTCAATATAACATGACAAAACAATAATGCAGTCATTGCCCTATCAGAATTTTTATTTCTATATTTTTGTCAAGTGACACATAATTCAATATAATGCAGCACTGTAATATTTTTAACAATCATGATTCATGTATTATACTTTAACACTTAACTTTTAACCAGCAAAACATAGGTGGAATGTAGTGTCCATCAATATTATCGTGAAGGGTAAATAATTGTTCAGAAATCGTTGTATTATCAGAAAATGTTCCATCTATGTGAATAATTTTGGATACAAACAAAAATTCTAAGTACAAGAAAATGCAATTGAATTATTCACCTCATCTTTTCGTTCATAAAAAGTCTTCATTGCTACTTGTTTTGGTTTTCCACTCAACCGAAGCATCGAGGGGTTCAGAAATTGATTTCGGCAAAGGTGGTGCATTGAACAACTTATTATTAGGAGTTAATAAATGGTAATAGTTTGCGGCGAGCATAATATATTTTTTCATTCAAACAATAAATAATTTAATAACGATAAGATCTTAAATATTGAGTCCATTCAATTCTAGGGTAGAATCATTTGCATTAAAAACAATAGTGGCGTGTCACCTTATCAAAACTCTGATTTCCATTCGAAAGCAACGAAAGTTCCTACTGCAGTTAACAAACACTTTTTCAATAAGTATACAAAGTAATCAATAATGGGTAAATGATTTTAATTTGGGTTGACCTTTATGAATTCTCCCATTACACAAATGGAGCGTTTTTATTAAGTCATCCGAAGCAGTCATTGTAATTGTTCCCAGTTTTTTGACCACAAGTGAAACCTATTACAATTCTTCACCTACAATTCAACAATTTTTTTTCTGGTCAAGTTATTATACTGGCTATGTCAAATTCGATGCTCACCAATGTTATCTCGAAATATATAAGAGATACGAAGATGGTTAAGCTAAGAAATTTTCGAAATGCCTTGTATATTCGGAGATATCTGGAAAAAATCTAAATTCTTGAAAATAATTTTTATTTTTTCTGATTTTATCATGAGAAAGATTCCAAAAAAATTCACATTCACATTCCCACTTCTATTTGAAAAGTCAAGAAAATAATACGAACAGAATGAACGGAGAAACTGAAGAGAATTTGATGAATGAGGTATAATTGAAGTTGAAAGTTGAAACATTGTTTCCTAGGGGGTCGCTCAGTACGCTGAGCATATGCCCGAAGGCATAAGACGGAGTGACTGAGTGAGCCAAAGAGAAAGAGGAAAGACTTCATCCGCTATGCTCACTCCATCTTAAAACACACCTGAATTAGTTCAATTCGCAAAAATCTCCTCTTATGCAACATAGGCGGCCGCTTAGGTTGCATATGAGTTGGCGGTCGCTTGAATTTCATGAGATCGATGAAGAAACATATCACCAGTTTTTAGTATCGGTTTTACAAGACTATTTGGATGATCTACATCTGACTAACTACAACAGTTAATGGTTGATGATGCTCCCCTACATAATTCAAGATACGTATCTTATTATGTAATCAAGAGGTTTCATGATTAATGAATAGGGAATAATGTTGCGGTGATGTGGCCAGCAAGGTTTCCAGATCTCAATGTTCTGGATACATTTTTATCGGGGAAACAATAAGATTGAGGGAATACCATAACATTGAGGACCTCCAACTCAACATTGTTAGAGTTTGTAAGATTAAGTAGAAGAAAAATAAATCGTGCAGTGCATAATATTCGAAGAAGGGCAAAGTTGTGTTAACATGAACAATGACAAAATTTTGAGCGTTTACAGTGATTCATTTTTATCTTTACAATTCACTCCATTGATATAATAATTGTAGCTTCATCCAATAACTTGAATATAGTTCGATATGGTTGTCGTTTCTCCGGAGTATATATTTGAGTACATTTCCAATATCTTAAAACTGTTTCTATTAGATTTCTAACAAAGTTCAATCATATTCCTTCTTCCTTCATTCTTCACTCAAAAGCCATTTTTGCAAACGATTCAGTGACTCACAAAATGTCATCAACGTGCGACAGATTGGAATTCACTGTTAATAATGTCGAAGCTCACTATGGTATAAAATATTTCCTATTATCAACAACAATTATCTACCCAGAACATAAATTATTTTACTTCGTTATAGGACCTTGAATAAAGTTTTAAAATGCTGATGCAACGTCTCTTGCTGCTTTACCGCATATCGCTTCATGCCATATTATGCATCTGTTCTGATATTGATGTGAAAATTCAAATATCACAATAAAAACTACTAATCTGAAATAAAAAATGCAGAAATACTTAGGATTAATTATTACTAATTTACCTTGGAATAAAAAAGGATTGCTTTGTTGACATTTTGGGAAGCAGCATATCTACGGCACAAAATTTTTCTCCGTGGCATTGCACAATCTGCTCCGTAACTTTGTCCTACTTCAGTATAGTCTATTTTGTGGTTGTTAAAGTTAGTGCACACAACACCAACAATGTAAGTTCTGGATTTTATGTAAAGAACACATTCATCTTGGGTTGAGTTTTGAAACCCGATGTTTTGTTGGTCGAACATTTTCCTATAGACATTATAAGAAAACTTTTTGGTCTCACAAAAATATTTCCACGTATATGTAATTGTCAATTCAGTCTTGTTAGACAATAAAGCAAATTGTATAGGTAAACTGCGGGATTATAAAAATGTTTACGTTGTACTATCAATTAGCCTATTTCAATTTTAGCTGCTCCAAAATTCCTCTTGGCATCATCATTCTCCCTAGACTTTGTTTTTTCGCTTTAATGTGCAAAGTTATCATTCCACCTGTTTTCAAACCCAAAATGTTGGAACATTCGTTTGGCGAATGGACAGTCAAGCTGAAAAATATTCCAAAGACACGTTTCTGTTGAACAGTGGATCCTCTCGACGACGAATGTTAATTGCGCACTCTTTTACATGACTGTTCAAAAACCATCTTCTTTCTACAAAAATAAGCCGCCAAATGTCTTACGTATAGTTTGTCTAAAGCTTTTTTGAAATTCTGAGAATCATTTTCTTCTGCTGGTTTCATTGTGAGGTAATGAAACATAACTTCCAATAGAAATTTCCAACGGTAATTCACATATCCTACTTAAAATATCGTTTAAAACATCCTTACAAACGATGCATCATCATTGTCTTCCGGCCCCTCATAATTTTGTTATTATCAGACACAAACTTCGGTTCTTCCCTATTCTGTCCTCCTATGGACAACGAATTATCCAAATGAAAAACTCGTTTCGTTTTTCCTTAATTGAAGTCTAAGGATCAAAATCTAGATCATTGACACGATCGTCAAATTCAGTAAATTTGTTTTCATCGAAAATATTCTGAATCGGATTCCCTATATACAACAATGAAGATAATCAAAACTCAAATTACCTGCTATTATTTGATACTAACTTTTATTTGTTTTTATTATTACCTATGTTGGTTTAGTAATCATGTGTACCCAAGGCCTGGCAGAACAAGACAGAATTAATACTGGTGCCAGATAAAGTTGATGCCAAGATAGATCCCTGTGGAACAACAGCGTTGATAGCCATTTATCGTAGGATTCTCCATCAACCACCACGTGGAGTGATCTGTTTGAGAGAAAACTCGATAGTAAGCGATAAAGTTGAGGCGGCAAATGATATGACGGAAGTTTCCCAAGAAGGCTGGTTCTTAGATATTATTTAAAATGTATAGAAACTCTCTTCCTTTGACTTTTCGATAACAGTTTATTGTTATCGAAACGTCAAAGAAAGAGAGTTATAATTATTGACTGAACAACCGATTACTTTCTAATTTTTTTATAAATTCTTACTTTTCCTGAATATCTAATTCATCTAATATTAGCATTAATTGTATGTTATGTTTTCTTGGTATGTTGGTTCTTAGATATGACTGAAAATGAATAATAACTCTCTTTCTTTGACTTTTCGATAACAGTTTAACGAAAAAAAAATTTGAAAGTTATCGGTTGTTCAGTCAATAATTATTCTTTTCAAAACAGCATTATCCATTAGTCAATATAACGAATATTGATGATTTATGTCGTCCTACGTATACAACTGACCCAGCGTATAAAATCGAATTATATTCAGTTATGAACATCATAATGGGAAGACACCTGTTGATATCTAGCAGCAACAGATTCTGTTATCGTCGGCGAAAGAAGCGTTGTAATAAATGTTTGATTCCGAGTTCGATTCATCAAGTGGCGGAAAGCAACCTTTCTACGTTAGTGTATACGACATTGCTCATCTTTGTCCATGATTTACAGTGTCAGCTGGGAAAGTAATGTTCGTTCCACGTTACTATATAGAGGCGATAAAATAAAAATGACGTGGAAGCTATATAATTGTAACATGAAAGAACACAAACTCCTTAACATAAAAACATGAGATATGCTCTCAAATCATGGAAAGACTGATCCATTCGACTTTCATTTCAACTTATTATTACAAATCCAGCTTACATGTCTACTGTATAGAATGAAATTTTCAAGCATGACTAAGTCCCCTGTCTAGATACTTCGTACAAGTGTGAATTTTCAAATTAGTTTTATGATATATTAAGTAATCTGCTAGCCTTTCGATTATTTCACTTCTACTGAGGAAAGGTTCTTCGGGTCGAATTTTTCTTGAACAATTGGAGGTAGTGAGCATGAGGAAAGACCTCACTAGACAACAAGTTCCACAACTTAGCCGTTCGATAGACAAATGAAGTATGGTGAGAAGAAGTTCGGCATTTCTCGAGCTTGACGTTAAAGGGGTAATCAGCTTGAGCTCGCCCAGTTCGCCTATTTGGAATCTCTCGCGTTAAAGAAGACATGTCCGATCTAAAAACTTTAGAGTTATTCAGTCTAGTTTCTTGCAGTTTCCACATTCACAGTTGTGTCGTATAGATATGAAAACACAGCACCTTCAGTCCTCATGCCACCAACATCATGAAAATATACAGATACTGAGGAATTATTTAGTTTTTTGCGGTTTGCGGTGTAGTGGATGCAAATAAAATCGTAGGAATTCTCTTTACCTTATGTATAAGTTGAATTCACCTTTTCCTTTCTTGTCATGTTGGACACATAAAGTGAGTGCTATACTGTCTGTCAGTAGATACACTCCCTTATGGGACCAAATGAACCAAATTCCGCATGCGCCATTTGTGCTTGGCTAGTTTGTTTGCAAGGTTATCTACATGACCCGCCCACATTAATTTAGGGTCTAGATGAACTCCCGAGAACCAGATTTACATACGCTAGTGTTTTATGGGTGAATAACATACATTCGATTTTCTGAAAGTTAAGAAATAGTTCATTGCTTCAAACAGGGCCGTTCTTACATAAAATGTCCCTCTGGGCAAAAAATGTTTTGTCGACCCATTTCCTATGTTTTAAATGCAGTATTTTATAATTGGTCGTGTCGTATGAAAAATAAGTCTTTTTTTGGTACTTGAATTACTGTAAGGTACTTAGACTACCCAAATTGAAATACTCAATTGGAATAAAGTTATGTATCACATTAATTTATTCTACTGAAGTGTGTTGGGATTTGAAATGCAAAACGTTATCACTTTGAATCTTCAAGAATTAAATGAAAAAAATTTTTATTATTATTTCAAAGTGACAGATTATTAACTTTCTTAATGATTTGATAAAAATTGAAATAATTCAATATTTTATACGATTTTTCGTCTCGCTTTGATGGAAGGTAATTTATCCGCGACTTCGTCAACGTTAATAAGCTTGCAGGATTCGTTTTTAATTCCAATGATGATCGAGCTATCAAGTTTCCATTGGCTCAATAAGCTCCTTTCACCAGTGGCGTTTTTTACAGGCAATATCAAAAACATATTCAATTTAGTGTAAATATTCGGACATAATGAGATACGAATCTTAATTATGACACCCGGCATTAATTGCGCGTACTGAGAGTTTCCTTATGACGATGACAAACATTCTTCGAATTGAACATATTCTTCTCCGAGATTATCATTCAAATCATCTGGGCAACTTAGAACCTTTAACTTCCTTCAATTTCATCAGAGAACCAAACATGTTGCAATTTTTCAAATATGCAGATCCATATTTATGCAGTTCTGATTTCAACATATTATTGGGTTAAAACATTCGTAGTTCATTTTTTGCTAATTGTCAAAATTAACTTATGCGGCCAATTCAAGCGTCCAATTTACGATTGCCCCTATTGCCACTCCGGTGAAACAGCACTGCTTGTAAGCCAAATCTCGAGTATTCTGGAGAACGTCCAATAAGGCATATTTATCAGTGTTGCGTTGTACACAGGAGCTGTTATTTGCAGAGAGCCAGATTTCTAAATGCCATCTGTCATTTCAATGTCATTTATATAAATGAGAATAAGAGCTGAAGCAAGTAAAGACCCCTCCATCATCGGTGACGTTACCGATGACGGACGCAACTCAGCCTATCTTTGTGCATTGTTTTCTATTTGATAAGTTAGAAGCTACCAGACTGCAACTGGTTTATCGAAATTATAATTTCACCAACAGCTCACTGAGACTCATACAGTCAAATGTTTATCTCTAGTCGATAAATCTAATTTCCCGCTATTAGTCCAAGCAATAGACAACGGCCGAATGTTAAATTTGCAGAAATTGATACCTGGAAAAAAGTATGAGCTTATAGGGAATCAAATTTGAAGGTGAGCTTCTGTTTCATGCAACTCGATACGGAATGTCGAACATAACCTACAAAATTGATAAATATAGCTCGGATCGAAAAATGTTGAATGAAAAAGTTGTAGGTATCAAATATCGAATTGCTTCCATCATGATTATCGATATCTTTCATACTTTTCGAGCTATATTAAAAAACCGTTGAAAATCGGGGTATCAAGAAGTCGTTAACTATTACGTTTCCATACTTGTTATTTGCTGTACGGATAGTCCATGGCAAATCCAAAGAGTGATTTATTTTGAAAATATTGATAATTTTTCGAGATAATTCGATTTCTCGAAGAAAATGTGCTCTCATAAATTGGCTAGATATTCTCAGCGGATGGTCCTAGAGTAAAGATTCCGGGCCTATTTTCCTCTTGAAGAGTTGTGCTATAATTATTGAAGAAATATAGCGATTTTTCAAATTTTAAGTGTGAAAAATTACTTTAAAAAATTGCACTTTTTTTGAACGTTTTTTTCAGATAAGTTTTACAATCTACATTTTAGGGAAATGTCTTTGACGGAAATCCATTCCTGACATTTTTTCACAAATTACCAAAAACATTTTTCATCTACGACCCTCTGGACCAGAGATATTTTCTTTTTTTAAAAAAATCTGTACGACTCAATATACATTTTAGAGAAGTGTACGTTATGAATGTTAATGTTAAATAACTACATTTTCAATAAAAAAATACTAGGACATGTTTTATTGATTTATAGTATTAGAAATTGAGTAACAAGGTGAAGCGTACGCAGCTGCCGGAGCGTGCGGTGGAGTGGGGGAAACTGATTTCGTGCGTTCAAAGTGGCTTGTGCTTGCAATATCTTCTGTATCTCGGCTTTTGGATCACGTACAAAAATCGAGATAAACACGAATATTGTATACATTTTCGCAAGCAAAATAGACTCGGATGTATTTTTTTTTACATTTATAATTTGTTTTACTTTTACATCATTTAAACTATTATTCATCATCAGAACACTATTTCCCTTATAATACCTCAAATTTGACTGACGTTATGCTTGCGGATCTCTTTAACAATTATTTAATTATTTCAGTAAATATTTTTTCATGATACACAATTAAATAAATGCAAAAAATTTTCGTTTTTGCGAATATCTCCAAAACCGTTTATTGTATAGGAAAAAGCTTTTGCGAGCATTTTCTACTTATTGTAAGCTATGTTCTGTGTGATAAAAATTTTTTTTTTAGTAATAATTGGTGAAGATTTTGAAGGGGTAGTGGGTGTTTTTTCTCCCAACTTCTACGCCACTGGAAAAAGTATGGTTTTAAGACAACCATTTGAACCGCCAATGTTTTCTACACAAAAAAGGTACCATTGGTCATAAGATCTAAAGTTGACCGTTTTCGATAAAAATCAACTTTTATGTTGAAAAACATGGTCAATTCTTACTAATTATACAAAATTTATTCAAACGTTAGAAAAAGTAACAAAACCAAAAAATTGACCATGTTTTTCAACATAAAAGTTGATTTTTCTCGAAAACAGTCAACTTTAAAGCTTATGACCAAGAGTACCTTTTTTGTGTAGAAAACATTGGCGGTTCAAATGGTTGTCTCAAAACCGTATTTTTTTCAGTGGCGTAAAAGTTGGGGAGAAAAATACCCACTACCCCTTCAAAATCTTCACCAATTATGACTAAAAAAAATTTGTTCATTCCACAGAACATAGCTTACTATAAGTAAAAAATGCTCGCAAAAGCTTTTTCCTATACAATAAACGGTTTTAGAGATATTCGCAAAAAACTTACATTTTTTTTCAAACAACACCCGTATCTCAAAAACTAAGCGTCTGTGCATATATGTTAATAGGAACTTTTTGTCTCAAAATCAAATTTTCTATCGACTGTTGAAGTTCTGCTACTAAAACCTGGGACATCCTGTATATTTCCTCGAAAACATTATAGCACAACTCTTCATGGAGAAAATAAGCCCAGAATCGTTACTCTCGGACGAGCCGCTGAATGGATCTAGCCAATTCATGAGAGCGTCTTTTTTTCGAAAAATCGATACATTTAGAAAAGTTATTGATATTTTGAATTCAAAACAGAACCGCTCTTTGAGCTAGCCATGGGCTATACGTACAGCAAATACCAAGTATGGAAACGTAATAGTTAACGACTTCTCGATACCCCGATTTTCAACGGCTGTAACTCGAAAAGTATGAAAGATATCGACATTTTTCAAAAAGCAAAAAGAGTTATTTGATACCTACAACTTTCTTATTCAATTTTTCCGATCCGAGCTATATTTTTAGCTTATTTGAAACAAAACACTTTTTGTAACTTTGCGAATTTTTTAGCTAATGTTCGCCATTTCGGATCGAGTAGCTAGAAAAAGAAACTCACCTTTAAATTTAATTTCCTATATGCTCATTTTTTTTTCCAGGTATTAATTTCTGCACGCATTTCTGTCTATTGCTTGGACTACTATTCCCTCCTTCTCCATCGCCAGTAGCTTTAATCAGATAGCGTATCGCTTGCTCTATATATCTTTTTGATCTAAATCCAAATTGATGTTTGAAGAACAGTTTGTTAATTTCGAAGTATCTCATGATTTGAAGTTTCAACACGCTCTCAAATATTTTAGAAGAAATTAGGACCATGGCTATTGAACGGAAATTATTAGGTACATTCCGTTGTCTTTTCTCATGAATAGCCTTAGAGTCCAGGCAATAAGCCCGAAAAAAGACGATAATAAAAAAAAATATAGTAAGCTAGAATTTCAAAATTTTTTTTGCATTTTGTTCCTAATACTCCATAGATCATTCAGGACTATCAAGACCGTGGAGGTCGACCTTCCTACCTCTCAAAACGGGGTTTCAACCCCTCAGAGGAGCATTCTTATAAAAACCGTCCAAAATTAATGAATTAAGAGCCGAAAATGACCCCTAGTATGTTTTTTGGGTCGCTGATCACGATTCCGCAACTAGTTTCCTCGAAAAACTTTCCCCAGATGAGAAATTTGGAAAATTTATATATAATATATAACTTATAATTTTATTGCAAAAATGACCTCTAGTAGATTTTTTGGGTCGCTGATCACGATTCCGCTGTAATTTTTCCCAAAACAGTCTCTCCAGATGAAAAATTCGGGAAATTTGAGATTTTCCTGAGACGGTTATGAATAATAAAGTATAATTTTGTTGCAAAAATGACCTCTAGTCATGACCTTCAGTCATCTAAGTCTTCATTATGAAGACAAGATACATTTTCCACATTGCCATATTCTTGAGATTATAATAATATAACAAATGGATGTCAATTCAGGCCTCTCGAAATGTAACACAGATAGTTTTCATTCTTTATTCCTCATACTTGATTTGACACTATGTGGCGTACATTTCCGCCCGAAGGTTGAAATAATTTCGAAACAACCAGTCGGTCTTTGAATTGAAATATTTGCTTTTTTTGAAGCCAAAGAACCACGATCATGGCCTCCCTCTACACTTTGTCATAGCAGTTCCAGTTCAACCAGTCGAATACCACCAGGAAGGTCAAGGCAGACAAGTATGTATTATTACCACAAAATGTATTCAAATAGTTCACCTTCTACTTCAAAGTACGATTTATTATGGAAGCACGGACTTTGTTCAGCATATTATCTTCTATTGACGCCACAGCAGCGTGAATACGAGCTATCGCATCTTCAGAATTCAGCTTCGTTGTAAACTTGTTCTTTCAAATAGCCCGAAAAAAGTAATCCAACAGATTCAGATACGGGGATCTAAGAGGCCATTAGGGAATTATATTATATGGACCCAAATTTTCCACACCACCTCTCAGGGAATTGTCCAATCGGTAAATTTCTCAATGTAACGTACCGGTGCACCATCATGTTGGAAATTTAATGAACCTGCTGATGGAAATTCATTGAGAATGGATCTGGTATATTTTAATCAAAAAAATTTCGGTACAAGGCTGAATTAAGTCGGTGAGGTAGAATGTGTGAACCAATATTACATTATTATATAATAACCCAGTCCAAATGTTAATTGACCATCGATCTTTGGCCTATTGAGTGAATGTTTCCAAGCGGCGATGCTATCACAGGTTATTTTACCAAATTTTCCGTAGTCTGGTTTTCCGAATTTTACCTTGGAATGTTGACATTCGCAGCCAGACTCAATCAATACCAATCATTGAATTATTCGACATCACCAATTAAAGGATAGGTATACCAAACAAATGAAATCATATTATTGTAGTAAGAGAAGGGATAGAGAAAGTGTCATATGGGTTTGTACGTGCGTGTGTGTCTATAGAGATTGCGTCGTTCCTTTTGATCGTAAGAATTTGGAATTTTTCAAACCGCTCAAGAGTAATGAAAATGGGAATTGTTTTTGGGTGCGATAGCTCTGTTCCCATTGATATTTCTGACATCCGTCGTCAGTTTTTCAAAGAGAATTACAATATCCTAATAAACCATAAGGTCTACCGTATTTATCTGTTTATAAATATATCGCACGCATATATTTAACCTGCAGGAGTGTCCGAAACTCTCATTTTAAGATTCAAGATGACGTCCTCGAGATCACAGAATATCTAACGTTATTACACTGTAGCAAATTTGTATGGTTCATGTGGCAGCAAGTGTTAGTATTAAAGAAAGTTCCGAAAGTCAATCATCTGAATGCAGGTGTATAAAACAGAGTTGTGAAATACATTATTCGTAGAGGAAATGAATGCGTGAAATGACCCAAACCTCTTGTTTTTTATTATATCAATGGATTTTCATGAAACCTTCTGAATTCGCTTCATTTTTTGACTAATATAAAATATCATGTTCAGATTGTGACGTTCGCACCCCCTGTAATTGCTACAGGGGTTAATAGCACAACTATTTAGTATCTCGCTGAGTTTTCAACCGAATGGCTTGAAATTTATGTACAACAAAGGGGGTCGCTGATTACGAAAAAGGAATCGTTCTGAAAGATACGTACTACAATTTTTATTTATTCACTTTTAGCACTGGCTGAGCAACCCAACGCCACTCCGCGGAGTTTTGAATCTAGTCGGATACTCGAGTGAAAATAATAATAAATATTACTGAAGATTCCTATCAAGCAATGTCAACAAAAGTTGAAGCCTTAGGGTTGACCAAAGAATACGAAGAATTGGAAATTTGATTGAATCGAGTGATTGTTTCATTTAAGACTGGCATTCTTATTCAGTGTGATAAGATGAACAAATCATCACAAAATAAAGACATGGACATGCTGACTGTCATACATTTTTATGACTGCTTCTGGTTTACAGGATCAACTTTGCAACAGTTTAAAATTGGAGAGAGGCTATTGGGGAGTTCAAAATTGGAGAGAGGCTCTCGGGGTCTCAACCTCAACCATCTGTAAGCATGACTCCATAATAACTGGGATGAGAAAACAACCATCACGTAGAGAGGGAAGGACAGCACAGAGTTTGATAAAAGGAGTGACTTCTTGATGAATAACTACTATGTAATAATATAGAGGTTGATCAGTGAAATGCATAAACGCAGCGATGCATGCTCCGAAGTCGAGGAAAATTCTTAATTTTTTGAATTTCCGGATGAATGTGTACAATTTAAATAGCTATAATATTTTGTCCATTTTAATGTCTACGTTTTCCCCGAAGTCTCCTACGCATCTCTCTGCTTCTCCTAGGTTGTTATCAACCTTTCCATTTAGATCTCCCATCATTAGTGTAACTTCAAAATCGTCCGTTTCATCTTTTCTATCGTTGCAAAATATAATATTCGTGCTTATATGTCTTGGAAGGAGATACATATTTTCAATTAGAAGTTGAGGGGATCTTGCAAAAATGCGAAATCATTATGTAAATTATACCCAAGATGGAAGTCCTAAACGTTGACACTATTCTTATCATGTTCAATTCTCAATGTAAATTGAACTGGAATATTTCAAAACTTGAATAAAATAATTATTAAAAGTTTGATTTTCCATAATTTAAGAAATAAATGCAATTATGATTTCCCTTACACCGTAGCTTTTTCAAACAAATATAACTGAATATATAATCTTTAATATATTACATATAGTTACATTTATTTAGTAAATTACTGAAAATCAAACTTTTAACACGATAGAAAAGTAGCTTTATCTTGTATAGTCATATCTTCAGCTTGTATCCCATCTGAATGGAACAATTCAGCAGCTGGAAATTATGTATTCTTTTATATTCAATTAAACTGGGTGGTTTAATTTCTTTGAAGTGTAGCAGAGCGAAACTGTTTTTAATTAGTGATAATATTCCAACCAAGAGCTACGAACGAAGCGATTATCAGGTACAGTATATGCTCGGTTCACTTAGCAACTGTGCTTATTCTTGGAAGAATTGTAAGAAATGGTATGATAATCTATTATTTTGAAAACTGCTCGCCTGAAATTTCTGAAACACAGTCTGGTATTTAATATATCTTTCCTTGCTTCGTATCTGATGACCCCAATATTTCACCAAATAGTTCCTTAACAATTTCAATAACTGAACTTCCAAATCACTCCATTATGAACCACTTGCATTGCAAAACAAATGAAGGAGTTTGGCTGTATTGACGGCAAGGTAACAATTGAACAGAAAAGTTATCTAAAGTACAAAATGACTTTTATATAACTCACAATCAATAGCAAACTCATTAGTTTACAAGGAAAAACTATTAGATAATACATGAATATTATTGATCCTTTCGAAAACGTTGACAGGGAAATATACGATTTTAAATGGAATGTATAAGTAATAGTTCTCGCAATATACACGTTATCAATATCACTTATTATTTTCACGTATTTGAATTGATTCAATGAGTTCACATATTAATGTCTTTTGTATATTGATCTGCTTATTGTCATTTGCAGTCAGTTTTTTTGTATGCATCTGAATATTCATAAATAAGAATATTTTCGACAAGTTATTATTAGTTAATGTACCTACACTTACCTTATGTAATTTACTGTTTACATTGAGGCTGCCGCATACGATACGAGTTAAGTAAGGATAATCTCATAATGCTTAATAGCCAACCCCTATATCACATTACATTACTTTGTGGCATTACTAACGTGTCTATGTTAATCAAGGTCGTATGTGCACTAGACCTTTTACATGAGACCAATTCCGATTCTACATTTCATATTATGCTTTTACTCAACAAAATTTTCAAAATTTTCGATACGGTTCTTCCTCAAGCTTCAACAAAGGTGCCAAATTCAATCTTGTCAATTTTTAAATTCAAAAGGATCTAGAAATCGGAATGCATAAGATTTTTTTCGAGCTGTTTCGAGCCCTCCAAATCTTCCGAAAATCGAGAAATTTGTTTTCGACAAGCTTACTTTTGATCCCAACTCCATAGAATTTAATTAACTCAAAGAACAAAATGCTTTCTTGTTTCAAACCCTCTCGGATTTCAGCAAAATCGAGAAAAATGTGTCTTGACAAGGTAGTTTCTACATAATGCAGAAAATTTCTTCTGGCAAGTTAACTTTTGACCCGAACTTGATCCGTGTGGGGACGGAATATGAATTTCCCAATGACAAATCCTGCTTGTAGTAAAAGGTAACTAAAAGAATACGGTAGATGTTTTCTTCATAGCCGGGGCACAACCATCACCACGTCGACAAAGATGCTGTGAAGTGTGCAACCCCATGTTTCAATGTTTGGTCGATGTTTCCGGTCCCATCCTGTTTCCCCCATACCCAACCCAACATGTTATCCATTCCAAGTTTTTCATAAAAATACTGATGATGGGTCTTCCTCGATAAAATACCCTGGAAGCAAAATACCTCTCCATTCAAATTTTCGAACGAGGTATGCTCGAGGGGCCTCAATATTGAATGCTCTCCACCCTTGGTGTTAACATATTCTTCTCCAGCTTGCATCTTCCGGTATTCCAAATTTCTTCTTCCAGTTATCTCACGAGTTCCACTTTCTGGTTTGCGTTGGTGTTTCAATAAATTTTCTTCTGTAGCTGGATATTTTTCCGTTATTACACTCTTTCGTCTTCTCGAATCTCGTCATAGTGACGGTACTGATGCATGCAATCAGACTGCTCATGATTAAAACTGACATTAGTAGTAGGTAGAACTTCTACTGGTCTGAAGAATGAGAGACGATTCAAGATCATCTGTAGAAATTATTGTTCATAATTTTTACCCTGATTCAATTGCGTTACATTTTTGATCAACAATCAAATCAAACAAATATATGAAAGGAACAAGGGAAGAATTGAATAATATAAACCTGACAGACCGACGGGACATACTAGCCTTTACTGAGACTCAGGTCAATCCATCCATTAATATGACATATATGCTCTGGCCTGGCTATGAGCTTCACACTCATTTCAGATTCAAAGAAAGTATCTGTCTGTATTCCAGAAATGATCTCTCATTACACCGAGATGAGAATCTAGATCCACAAGATTTTGATGTGATGTGTGTTCAAACTTGAAAACCATAAGCAAATTAAATTTCTCTGTTGCCTCTAAATATCACCAAACGAACCAGCTCATGGTGACTTCTTTGAATTTCTCAATCTGAAACTTACCCTGATTCAGCAGAACTATCCCGCAGCGGAAAGTGTCATCATGAAGGATTTCAACGTTCACAACTGAGCTTAGCTCAAACAGGACGGACGACAGCCTGAGGCTATAAATTAAAAGTTCGTGCATCCAAGTTTCCGGATATCATCATATCGAGAATGGAAACTTATATACCACATACCAACATATCACTATTATTAGGTAAATAGTTCAATTTAATCTGTTCTAGGGCTGTCGCTTTAAAATAAACAGCATATACCGTCGTTGGCGTGAGAACAGCGTGATATCCGTCCGTCTAATTAGCTTTGCCGTGCATCGCTAATTCGACTCTTAGACTTCGTTGCTTTTCCCCGCTTCTAGCATATTCTCGTTCGTCACCTCCGACTGAATACAAAAGCAATTTCACATATATCGAAATTAGCCAAATACACCAGCCAATCAGAACTCGCCATTCTAACTTCAATTTATCAGAAACCTATAAAAGCACGCAAACATCGCTGCTCTTCAGGAGACCTTTCTGGACCTCCGGCTAGCCTAGATCTTCTACATCTTTGCTAGTCTTCTTCGCCGGACCTGCGGACAGCTCCCGATCCAGCGCTAGGAAACCAGACACCACCACACGTCATTCTACACCCACGCAGACGTCACTACGCCTGACTAGCGGACCGCACCGGCCTAGCGCACGCACAACGACTTCCTAGGATCCACGGCCGGCCTCCGACCAGCGCTAGTGATTACGCAGCACACATCTACACTCACCAATACATCGCGCGTTGAGCTTTACTGTCTTCTGATATCCGTCCGTCAAATTAGCTTTGCCGTGCATCGCTAATTCGACACTCAGACTTCGTTGCTTTTCCCCGCTTCTAGCGTATTCTCGTTCGGCACCTCCGACCGAATACAAAAGTAATTTCACATATATCGAAATCCACCAGCCAATCAGAACTCGCCATTCTAACTTCAATTTACCAGAAACCTATAAAAGCACGCAAACTGATACCGCTGGTATCTTGGAATGGGGTGATGGGGAGATGGTGATATCTTGGAGGTTGATGTAGGATGTGATGTGGGGCCCGTCAAGGGGGCCCTGTGAGGGTTTTGCGCTCGGCAACTAGCTCTGAAACAAATACAGAGGGCGATGAAATGGGGCGATGCAAAGTCTGCCTAGACTGGTATACCAGGTATACGCAGCGCGTAGGGCGAGACAGAGATCTAATGTTCAATACACACAATACACTATATTCACTGTTCACTAGGATGTTGCACTGGTCCATATACCGGGGGGTACAAGTAAAGTTTGGAGCAAATCAAATGTAGCTATATCAGTGCAGCTCTATGTATAGTTGGACATACAACAGAGTGACGTGATAATAACTGAGCACTAGGAATTCACTGGGTAAAGTAAAACAACAAACTTACGTGAAAGCAAACACAGGTAGAGCGAGCAAGCAGAGTTGAGGTGGATAGCGGGGCGATGAGCGATCGTACTGTGCGGGAGCAAGAGGCAACTAGGGCCAGCAGGTCCGGAGCGACGAGTAGATGTCAACGGCGAAGCACTATCGATGCGCAGAGCTGTCCTTTGGGGAGCAGGGCCTCCGGCTGAGGTGTTGGTGATGATGTAGTCGATGGAAATCGGAGCAGAGTAAGCACAGTAACCAGGGCAGGGTGAAACTGACAATGCATACCGATTTGGAAATTCGGTTGCCTTTTATTCAAAAAGTCTGGGGAGAAAGTCGCGGTATTGCCTGTGATTGGTCGAGCCGATAGCACTATGCTTATGGAGCGAGGGAGGAGCTAACGCTGTAGCGTGAGAAATTCCGTGGCTTGGGGTGAGCGAACTTGGAATTCCCAGAGATGCTCCTAGAACATTTGGCGTCTACCGAGAAAAGCGCGAGGAATTTCGCGGCGTCCTAGATAGTTCAATTTTCGGTCATCGACGGCAGATACCAACAACTTTCGATAGGTGCAATGAAGTCAGTCGAGTTTTATATTTGACAAACGTATTTGTAATAGAAAACTGACTTTTTAGGCTTGCATCAGTCGCCCCCTCTGTTGATGACTTTATTGAATGATTGAAAGTTGAAAGATGGTTATGTTTGAGGTGTGTATGTTGGGTTGCTTGCGTTTGCTTGCGTTGCTTGCTCTACTGTGGGTATGTTTATTTGGGTGAGTCAAAAAAAAGAAAAAAAAGGACAACCATGTGATGGTTGCGCCCTGCAGAGCTTCGGTGAACTGTCCACCATTTAGTCTAGGGGCCTAAGGAACTGCAGAAACTCAGGCCGGACAGGATGTGATATGTACAGACATGTTTACAGAAAATATTTACATATAGGTATATACAGAGCGCTTCTGTTTGATCCAGGTGGAACCTATATGGGAAATACATATATAGAACATGTGTGATATATACAGGAGTGGCTTCGGCTTGATCCGGGAGGTTCGCGGCATCCTGGTATATACAGCTGTGTGGGAATGGATGAATATATACAACATATAATGTTCATGGAGGATCATGTTCACACTATATGCACTAACTCGAATGACACTACGCGCACAGGTCAGGCGGCGGGCTGATCCTGGGGGTGGTCTGCATTCTCGTCAGGTCGGACAGGCGCTAGGATGTGTTGTCCTGGGTCCGGGGCATGATGTATCCTTCTACGGCAAGCTAACTTCCAGAGGCGGCATGAATTGTGGTCCCTGGTCGGAATTGTCCGCGGGAATTCATAGCGCGCGAAGATGTGGTCTTCTAGAACGCGGCGCTCTCCTGGGTGGTGACTTGTCGCGTCGGGATAGCTTCGGTAACTTCTGTGGGAAATTACGCGGTGGTGTGGTCCATTCTTGTGGTGAAGGACTGCGATGCCAATGCTGCTGGCATCTGTCTGTGGGTAGACTTGGTTTCCAGGTTCCGGGCGATTGAGGGTGAGTGTGTGCTCGATTGCGTCCCTGATCCTGTGAAACGCAGCGTGTTGAGTCGCGGTTCACGTGGTGTACTTCTCCGGTGAGGCAAGGTCCTTGCGTGGCGCGGTGAGTTGCGGGAGGCGGGGCGCGTGTTCGCGATGCCATCCGCGTTGTTGTTCGCGGGTGGTTGGCGGCTTGGCGTTTTGTGTGGTGATGTGTGTCGGGGCCTGTTGCAGTCGGAATTCCAGTGGTTTCCTCGGCAATGTCTGCAGGGTGATGGAGGTGGAACAATCTGGATGCGACGTAGTTGAACGGCGGCTGTTCGGATGGCGGCGTTACCGATGATGCGTCGGTTTCCTGTCGGGCAGTTTGTATTCCAGTGGTCTCCCTGGCAGTGTTGGCAAGGTGTCGGTGGTGACCTGACTGAAATACGTCTGATCGTGGCTGTGGTTGGCCCGCGGGGTGACGAAGTGGGCGGCGCGGCGTTTCGCGGCGCGGTGATTGTGGAGGCTCTAGCGGCTGGCTGCGGCGCGGTGTAACGGCTGACAGGCTGCGTCGGGATCCTCCTCTCTGAGGTGGCTGAGCGTCGTTGAATTCCCTCTTCTACGCGACGTGCGGCGTCCAAGAAGGTTTCGACGGTAGCGAAGATACTCGCGTCGAGGGCCTGCTGAATCGGTGACAGGACCTTCATGGTGAGAAGTTCGACCATAGCTTCCTCTGGATGATTTGGCAGCAACCTTCGGAACAAGCGGCGTTGGCGGCCGGTGAAGTGCTCCACGGTCTCGTTGGCGGTCTGGACAGTATTGAATAAGGTGTTCAATAGTCGCACACGCTCTCGGGGGCTGTCAAATCTGGTGAGGAGTCGCTGAGTGAATTCTGTCCATGTGTATTCCAGCGCTTCCAGGGGGCGATACCACTCGGCGGCGGCATCTTGAAGTTGCGCTGCGGCAATTCGGGTGTGCTGGAAGGCGGGTATGTGGTTTTCATCGAATTCTCGTTCTAGGGCTCTGATGAAGTCTGCGGGGTCCTGATGCGGCAATCCGGAGTATCGCGGCAGGGCGTCGCGGTCCAACTTCGGCTGTTGTGTGGCGATGGCGGCGATTCCTTGGGATAGCGCCTTCAGGATCTCGGTGAGGTCTGGATGTGTTGATGAAGTGGGCGCCACTGGAGGTATATCCTCCTCCAGAAGGATGTGTGCGTCCTGCATGTTGTCTCTGTTTCTGTGGGATCGGGTCTGCATGGGTTGAGTTCACTCTGAACTAGATGAGCCCCAGGTTGGGCACGCCAATATGATACCGCTGGTATCTTGGAATGGGGTGATGGGGAGATGGTGATATCTTGGAGGTTGATGTAGGATGTGATGTGGGGCCCGTCAAGGGGGCCCTGTGAGGGTTTTGCGCTCGGCAACTAGCTCTGAAACAGAAATTAAACACAGACAGGAGCACTGGGCCCTGTTTATTACTGTAGGTTATACAGACAATAAATACAGAGGGCGATGAAATGGGGCGATGCAAAGTCTGCCTAGACTGGTATACCAGGTATACGCAGCGCGTAGGGCGAGACAGAGATCTAATGTTCAATACACACAATACACTATATTCACTGTTCACTAGGATGTTGCACTGGTCCATATACCGGGGGGTACAAGTAAAGTTTGGAGCAAATCAAATGTAGCTATATCAGTGCAGCTCTATGTATAGTTGGACATACAACAGAGTGACGTGATAATAACTGAGCACTAGGAATTCACTGGGTAAAGTAAAACAACAAACTTACGTGAAAGCAAACACAGGTAGAGCGAGCAAGCAGAGTTGAGGTGGATAGCGGGGCGATGAGCGATCGTACTGTGCGGGAGCAAGAGGCAACTAGGGCCAGCAGGTCCGGAGCGACGAGTAGATGTCAACGGCGAAGCACTATCGATGCGCAGAGCTGTCCTTTGGGGAGCAGGGCCTCCGGCTGAGGTGTTGGTGATGATGTAGTCGATGGAAATCGGAGCAGAGTAAGCACAGTAACCAGGGCAGGGTGAAACTGACAATGCATACCGATTTGGAAATTCGGTTGCCTTTTATTCAAAAAGTCTGGGGAGAAAGTCGCGGTATTGCCTGTGATTGGTCGAGCCGATAGCACTATGCTTATGGAGCGAGGGAGGAGCTAACGCTGTAGCGTGAGAAATTCCGTGGCTTGGGGTGAGCGAACTTGGAATTCCCAGAGATGCTCCTAGAACATTTGGCGTCTACCGAGAAAAGCGCGAGGAATTTCGCGGCGTCCTAGATAGTTCAATTTTCGGTCATCGACGGCAGATACCAACAACTTTCGATAGGTGCAATGAAGTCAGTCGAGTTTTATATTTGACAAACGTATTTGTAATAGAAAACTGACTTTTTAGGCTTGCATCAAACATCGCTGCTCTTAAGGAGACCTTTCTGGACCTCCGGCTAGCCTAGATCTTCTACATCTTTGCTAGTCTTCTTCGCCGGACCTGCGGACAGCTCCCATTCCAGCGCTAGGAATCCAGACTTCAGCTTTACACATCTATACACAGCATTCTGCACCCACGCAGACGTCACTACGCCTGACTAGCGGACCGCACCGGCCTAGCGCAAGCACAACGACTTCCTAGGATCCACGGCCGGACTCCGACCAGCGCTAGCGACACTGCAGCACACATCTACACTCGTAACCACATCGCGCGTTGAGCTTTACTGTCTTCTCAGACTTGGCCGACGCCCTTCAAACACACGCATTCCTTCTACGGCCCGTGGCGCTACAACGAGCGGATAACCGAATCCAGGTTACTCTGCCTCGCATCGCAGAAGTAGGACACTTCGTCCCGGCACGTTCTTCGTCCCCTACGCGTCGCTACGTCCTCTCATACGAGACTAGCACCGAGGTGCGTCAACGGAAACTCCGGCTCACGTTGAGGCTCCTGCTCTCGAGACCCACGCGCGTTGCTAGACTGGCATTGCTTTCAACACTTCAACTGTTTGTTTCATTTCACACCCTACCTTATTCCTACCCTAGTGAGTGTAGCTAAGTAAGTGTAGGAAGTGCAACAACATCGCAGCAGCCTCCGCAAGGACATCACTTCATTTGGTAAGCTTGCCCTCTGTTTCTTCATTACAGGTTATTTCTATTCCTCAGGTAACAACAACCACCTACGCTACGAATACGAAATACTTCCACTTTTACTACGTGATCTTCGAATACGAGATTTTCCACTCTTACATTCTTCAATCCACGCGCTCTACCACAACTGACCAAGCCGGTGCAGTAGAGATTAGGCTCCGCCCACAAGCGACCTACAACCTCTTGGTATCAATTGGCGTGTCCGAACGTGAGGCTCTTACTCTCATCGTGCAGATAGAGGACCCATGCAGACAAGATCACGAAAGAAAGGAACAAGCAACGCAACAAATGGATGAACCCAGGAGGATCAAAACCCCTCTGGAGGGGGACGAAGATCTCCAGTGGCGCCCATCACAACAACACCAGCATACAACGTTTCTGAACGCCGAGATGTTGGACATCCTCAGGTGTATCAGCCAGGGAATAGCTGCGAAGCCCGCCGCTTCAGCTTATTTCAACACGGACATGCTGCCCACGTATTCAGGACTCCCACATCAGGATCCTAATACATTCTTGGACCAACTACGCGATTGGTTTCAAGACAAAGACGTGCCTGCCAGGACCCTGACGCGCACAGCTGCAGCCAAACTGCAGGGTGAAGCCGCCGCCTGGTATCAGCCACTTCAGGAGTTGGAGTACTCATTTGGTGAGTTCTCCAAACAACTTCTTCACAGGTTCGACAGCCCAAGGGAAAGAGTCAGGTTGCTGAATCTACTCTTTAACACCACCCAGGCCCAGGACGAATCCATCGAGTTCTTCGTAGGACGCCAACGCCGTCTCTACAAGCGACTACTGCCCGACCATCCGGAGGAAGCTATCGTGGAACTACTTTCGATGAAGTGTTCTCCGCAGCTCCAACAGGCTCTAGATGCGACGCTCTTCAGCACCGTCGACGAGTTCCTAGACGCAGGACGACGCGTTGAGGATGGAATCTCACGCCGAAAAGAATCAGGTAGTTCTATTCCACAGGTCTACAGGCAGCCTCCTACAACCAGGGAACGAGTGATATCGACATCACCACGACTTCCATCAGCACCGTGTAAGTTTTGCCAGGGACCTCATTGGAACATCGACTGTCCAAGGAACCAGGGAAACTTGCAGCGGGCCGGAGCGACTACCGGCCCACACCCACATCAACATCACCAACAATCGAGACAACACCAGAACCTGAACAGGACGAACCAGCCACGCCACTAGGGAACAACAACGTTTCGGCGACCTGGAGCAACATCAGACTGTCGAACTCCAGGGTAAGTCAACTAACCTTTGTTCCAGCTATGTTCGCAGGTACACAGCACAATGCACTCGTGGACACCGGTGCATCTCACAACTTCGCGTCATCGCGGATTGTGACCAACTTCATGCCACGCACGGACATCGAAGTACAGCTCGCAACACACAGTAGTCCAATCAGCGCATTGGGTCTCGCGACGTTGCAGTTCAACATCGGAAGTCTCGAATACATCGGCGACTTCATCATTCTCGCGGACTTGGCCGAAGACATCGTCCTTGGACAACCATGGCTCCTTCAACAGGAAGTCACACTTGACTACGGAAGCAGATGCCTCCACCATGGAACCAACGAACTTCGCGCCACATTGCATTGGACATCTTCACATGCACCACAGTCTCCAGAAGATGTCACAGTCCCGGACAATGAACTTCCGCATGAAGAACATCATCAAGACATCCCTGAAGCTCATCGCAGTGACAGGATGCTCCCACAACCAGGATCCGATCAACAGGACATCCCCCAAGCTCCACGCAGCAAGAGGATGCTCCCACCACAGCTCTCCGTCATTCAAGCCCCGCCGCTTAATGCAGAGTCCAAGACAGCCCAACTTCGAGATGCTGACAACACGTCCAGCATCAGGAATTGGCACCACAACATCCTAGGACAAGGACCACAGCTCCCACACCCGGATGCAGAGCCACACCGACCCAGGATATCAGCTCCAGAGCCTGAGCCACATCAGCCAGCCGAGCCTCCTGACGGTCAACCCGGACGCTCAGCTCACTGCTCTACAAGCCACAAGCTGCCTGCGCGGGCGTAAGCCAGGTGAGTGTAGTTAAGTAAGTGCCAGTGTTCGCGAGTGTCCCCAGAAACATGATAGAGACATGCACATGCTCATTTTTATTGTTATATTGTATTGTACTTTGGTGGTTTTTGATTATATGAGGTTGGGATATCTGCGTGGACACCGCAGAATAAAAGATGACGTTGTGGTAAGGTGGTTTATTCACTGATACACAATAAGAAACATCACTAAGTCAATAGTACCCGTGACAGGATTGTACCATGTCGTTCTCGGTAGAATATCGAGACATCTATCTCTATCAATGTAAGTGTTACCTGAAAGGTAACGTTCGCCCCTCTTGTCACGGGTGACGTACTGCTTAGTGTATCAATAATAATTGTTCTAAATAATATATACATATTCAGCATGAATATAATAACTTAAATATCATGCTATATTTTCCCTACACCTTCCCTGCAGAGAAAAGAATTTATTTGCTATGTCTAAAGTGAATAAATTCGTCAAAACAACAATAACACTCCTATCATAAATTTGGATTCTAAAATCTTTCTTTTCTCTCCAGCATCGGTGCTAATATGAGTAAGTGTAATACAATACATAATACCAATAAATATAATAATTTACAAATTCTTATAATAAAATGAAATATTTGATGTCGATTGTTTTTTTTTTTTTCAAGGTAAGCTCTATAATATAGTAAACATAAAATAAGTGTCAAGTTCACAGCTACTTATAAAAACATCAATGCTCTACTAAAATTATGTAATTCAAGGTTGTTGCGATGCATTCTCGAACACATCCCGTTTTGTGCATAGTTCAGCATTTTTGAATTAAATCGTCGCGCACTTAAATCCGATAGGTCTTTGTTCTATTTTTGTGCACTTCAATAGTTTTTCCTCCTTTTAGAAACAGAACATTCGGTTCGCGTTCCGCGATCACAACATAAGGACCTTCGTACACTTCGGTAAGTTTATTTCCCGTTTCACTCTTAACTAATATCAAATCATCTTTGTTGTGAGACCTAGGATAACAATTCTTATCGTAGTGTTCCTTACGTTTTACCTTGCTCGACACCAAATTCTGATGAGCATCCAACCATGCTCGTTGCAACCTATATTTCAATTCGCTTAGATAATTATCATGATTATAAATGGGATCAGTTTTTTCAATGTTTATCAAATTAGATGGCAATGCTGCCAGAAAACCAAAAACTAGCTCAAACGGGGTGTAACCAGTCTCAGTATGAACTGTAGTATTAAACACGAAACACCAATATCGAAGCCACGAGCTCCAATTTTCAGGTTGATTCCCCGTCATTATACGTAAGAAAGCTTTCAAATGTTTATGGGTGTTTTCCAGCGCCCCAATTGTTTCATGGTGATATGCTGTACTGTTTAATTTGTTGATATTCAGGAGCCTCGCTGCATCACACATAACTGTTGACATGAACTCTGTCCCACGATCAGTACAAATTTCCGTAGGCGTCCCATATCTTAGGATGAAATCCTCCACAAATGTTCTAGCTACAACATTGGCCTCCTTTGATTTAAGTGGATAAACCTCTATGAATTTAGTTAAATCACACTGCAACGTCAGTATGTATGTAAAATCATCATTGTCTTTGTCTAGTGGTCCAACAATGTCTAGAAATACTTTTCTAAATGCTCGATCCGCAGTTGTTGTGACTACTAGAGGTTGTCTTGTATGTCTATCGTGTTTATTCCGCTGACATTGGTCACACCTCGCTACATATTTGTAAATGTCGTTAGTCATGCCTGGCCAAAAATAATATTTCTGTATTTTTTTTGTCATTCTCCTAATACCTGCATGTCCACTCGACGGCAATAGATGGAAATCATTTAGAATAACTGTACGCATTTCTCTATCCTCAATACATTTTCTTTTATTAACGATGCATATCCTAGGTACATCATAATTTTTATATTCATTTTTATTAAGTTCGTTGGCCAACGATTTCAAAAATGCAATATTGCTATCTTCTTTCATTATTACTACCTCTTCTATGTCGATTTCATCACACAATGTTTCCAAATGTCCCAACAAACGGCGTAGCGGTTTTGCTGCCAGATCATCTGGATCGATAAAGATCGTTTTCATAGAGGGCATGTATATTAACTTTTCATCTTCAGTAGCTACTCTATCATCGTTTTTCATTAGTTTATTCTTCAATTTCTTATTCATTATTGTTAGTTGCGTACATTGTTTGGGTTTTTTAAGGATCTCAACGATTTTCGGTTGCGCACCCGAATTTCGTTCGATAACCTGATTATTATCCCTCACTTTAGTTTCTATTTCCTCTTTCTCTTTAGTTATTGTTTGTGCCCTTGTAACAACTGCTATGCTGTGTTGATTTATGCTCTTAAGCTCTTCAATCGAAATTCGAGACAAGGCATCAGCTATTACGTTGTCAGAACCTTTAATGTATTCAATGTCGAAATCGTATTCCTCTAAGCATAACCTAAACTTTGTCAGACGGCTTGAGGGATTGTTGTGTGTGAAAAGAAAAATCAACGGCCTGTGATCTGTCATGATCTTGAATCGCTTACCAAATAAATACGGCCGAAAATGTCGTGTTGCCCATACTATCGCTAGTAACTCTTTTTCTATTGTGGCATAGTTACTTTCTGCCTTGTTAAGTGTTCTACTGGCATAGGCAATCGGTTTTCCATTTCCATTAGATAGTACTGCACCCAAAGCTTTTCCTGACGCATCAGTGTGTACGATGAACTGGTTCTCAGCAGAAAAATCTGGAAAATCTAGTACTGGTGGGGACATCAAAGCCTTTTTTATTGTTTCAAATGATATTTGGCAATTATTCGTCCAAATAAATGCTGCGTTTTTCCGGGTCAGTTGAGTTAAACACCAAGTTCGCTTCGCGAAATTTGGGATAAATTTTCTATAATAGTTAGCGAACGCAACAAACCTCTTAACCTCATCCGCCGACTTTGGCTCCGGATAATTATGCAAGGCTGCTATTTTGCTCGAATCAGGTAGGATGCCCTCTGATGTTATAACATGCCCCAAATATAAGATATCCTTTTTTAAAAATTCGCACTTTGAAGGATTCAGTTTCAAGTTGAATTTCCTTAACCTCTCAAACACTTTGATCAGATTAGCATTGTGATCTCTCAGATTTCTTCCAAACACAATCAGATCGTCTAAATATACAAAACATCTTTCATAATTGAGACCTGCCATGGCTATTGTCATTATTCGAGAAAAACTTGGAGGGCTAATCTTTAGGCCCATCGGTAGCCTCTTCATTTGAAACATTCCGCGACCTGATGTAAAAGCGGTACACGGCCTACTTCCTGGTTCTAGTTCGACCTGATAGTACCCTTGAGCAAGGTCCAAATGTGTGAAATACATTGAGCCTGACACTGATTCTAGAATTTCAGTTATATTTGGTAATGGGAATTTATCATCGACAATATTAAGGTTCAGGTGACGATAATCAATTACGACACGCCATCGTTTCTTTCCGTCTTGACCTATTTTCTTGGGAACAATCAACAACGGTGATGACCAAGCACTTTCGGCTTCCTCAATGATGTCATTTTCCAGCATTTCTCCTATTTGTTTCTCTATCTCTGCCTTTTGAGCGTGCGGTATACGATATGGTTTTTTATAAACTGGCTTGGCTTCAGGTTTAATTTTAATCTCTTGTTGACCTAGATTTGTAGTTGTCAGCTTATCTCCTGGTATGTGAAAGATATCTGCGTATTTGGCGCAGATGTTCTCAATAGGGATCTTCTCTTCTAATATCATATCCTTCTAATCAATTTCCGCAAACATTCTTTTCACTCGTTCTACATTTTTGTCCACTTTCTCAAATTCGAAACAATCATATTCATTTGTACTGTGTATTTCTGGAATACAACTTTCTAAACTTACTGACTCATCTCTTGTATTTAAAATTCTCACTGGAATCATTCCGTTTTTTGGCTTCACAATCAATCCTGCCATAAAAACTCCCTCACATAACTCTCTCGCTATTATTACACAGTCATCCCTTAACTTTGTCTCTACATATTGAATTCTTTCACACCTAGGCGGAATAATCATCAACTGGCTGTTACCAGATGTATATAAACTTAATTTTGTTGATCCAATTTCATTTTTCAAACTGAGTGTACTAAGTTCAAAATTTATTAATCCACAATACTTAATTAAAAAATTCTGACCGATTATTCCGTCAGCATCGCATGCTAAATTTTTAAACACATAAAATCGTTCATTAAACATTTGTGCATTCGCTTCCAAATTTAAATCAACACATCCTTCTGCTACTAACGTACCTCCTATTCCTTTAATTTTCAATTTATTCTCTGTCATACACACGTCTTTTGGTAATCTTTCATACTTTAAAGCACACAAGGATGCACCTGTATCCACTAAAAATGTTACATTCTTTCCATTTACATTGAAATACACTCGATTCATACCAATACATTCATATATACAATCACGCTCAGTTCTCTCGAAAAAACTGCTGCAGTGAACTTTCATCCTCAACATTCTTACTTTCATCTCCTTGCGCACAATACACATTGCCTTGATACCCTCTATTTTGCGTATTTCGAGCTAAATTCTTAAACTGTCCTCGACCGTGGTTATTGTAACCCCTATACTGTCCACGTTTATAATTACTACAGTTCTTACTCTCTTGGTTGTAATTATTAGCTTGTTTTGTATAATTATTCCCGTAGTTGTGGTTGTAGTTATTTCGGTAATTTTGATTTTGATATATTCCTCTGTTAGAATGGCCTCTATAATTATTTCTGAATTCTCTCCTATTCGAAATTTCGCCTCTATATTTATGATATCCTCCATCATTGC
Organism: Endomychus coccineus; assembly: GCA_958510875.1. Taxonomy (NCBI): domain Eukaryota; kingdom Metazoa; phylum Arthropoda; class Insecta; order Coleoptera; family Endomychidae; genus Endomychus; species Endomychus coccineus. Next base: position 111,655,538 of record OY294067.1, on the reverse strand, counting down.
TTACGGCTTTTTCCCATGGCATTTATTTCAGACGTTTTCGTTAGACTTTCATTATCTTGCGCTACTTTTATCGCTTCTATTAGGGATGTTGGATTTCTTGCAGCTAGAATTATACTTAAGGACTGGTTATTCAAGCCCGAAGTAAATTTCCTTATTGCAGTTTTCTCATTGAGTGGCTGCAAGATCGCATATGCATTGTCGTCGTCATTGGCCTGGGAGATTGTCAAGTTGCGGAAGAGTTCCTGTACGTCTTTTCCAAATTCTTCAACTGTCCTGGATCCTTGTTTTGTTCTTGACAACTTCTCTTCCAAAGCCGCGTGTGATTTTTTAGGTATTAAATGCATACGCATATCACGCACCAAAACCCCCACAACATTATATTGTCTGTTAATCTGTTCCAACGCGCTGGTGGTCAATCTTGTTTTTAAGACAAAATCGATCAGCCGTTGTTTGTCCACAGCTTGAGTCAAATCTTGTTCGTAAAACTCAATTGCGTTGATGAGTTGCTCTGTCGTCTCATCTTTACCATCAAATTTTGGTAATAACTCTACTGCTGTTCTATAATCGAACCGCGACATCTTAATTAAAAACTGATCTGTAATTTCGGTATCAGTTTCCACTTTCCCTTTCTTCGTTAAATTAACAATTTCCAAATACAATTTATCAATTGCCTCCAAAGACTATTGGAAAATCGGAATATCTTCCTTTTTAACAATAATCTCACCTTTTCGTACCTTATCCTCAAATTCCTTTATAGTTTGATAATATAATTTAGCTTCAACTGCCTTATTATGATTTACTCGCCTTTCTATGTTACATTTAACAATTACGGCTCTGATCTCGCCTAGTTGTACCCTTATTTGAGCAACTTCCGGCAATAGCGGCATTTACCTCAATTTGATAAACATATGTGAATAAATAAACCAAATACCAAACCCAAAAAAATTAATACATAAACCGATAGCCAATGAAATATAGGTCCCAATGAAATAAAATATTTAGGTAATTACATGAATAATTTTTTCTAGTGCCTATGAGTAGAGGTTAGATAATAAATATATATAAATTATTATATAAAGTGACCTATTAAATACAACATTTTGTTAATTCATTGAACTTAAATTGTTTTTCATAGCACAAATTTGCGAAACATTGCTACAATTTCTATTCTAATTACGAATATCAATGTCATCAAAATTATGAAACAATTAAACATTATTCATTAAATGGTGAACATACCGGTTGATACTTTCTGCTGATTCGGGACTTTCGTGGCGTTGAACCATCGCGCTCAATCTTGGGTCGGGTCGGCGAACTGCTGACGTCCTAGACCTCGTCCGTGAATGCTCCTTTCGTCCTTCCCAATCTCAGCTGGACCGTCACTGATTCTTAAACACGTTCCGATGTGCCTGTTGCATCAAGAAGTGCCATACTTCTATGAATCTTTCTTGAGTGTTTAGCCTGTATCCTTTTCTTGCACCTTTCATATCCCAATATTGCAAGTATGAGAATTACTCCAACAAAGGCTATAATTCCGGGATAGTCCGCTGAATTGATAACAACTTCCGTCGTTTTGGATTGAGAACCACCCATTTTGTTAAGTATATTAGTACATTTCCTTACTCGAAGATTCTCCTAGCTTCACAGAACTTGCCTCCAGTTTCCGGCCTAATTCCGCATCACGAAGCAGTTTGCAGGATCGCCATTTGGTGGTTTTTGATTATATGAGGTTGGGATATCTGCGTGGACACCGCAGAATAAAAGATGACGTTGTGGTAAGGTGGTTTATTCACTGATACACAATAAGAAACATCACTAAGTCAATAGTACCCGTGACAGGATTGTACCATGTCGTTCTCGGTAGAATATCGAGACATCTATCTCTATCAATGTAAGTGTTACCTGAAAGGTAACGTTCGCCCCTCTTGTCACGGGTGACGTACTGCTTAGTGTATCAATAATAATTGTTCTAAATAATATATACATATTCAGCATGAATATAATAACTTAAATATCATGCTATATTTTCCCTACAGTACCATTACTGCATATTTCATATTATGTTCATGTCAACTATTCGGTCTGAGTTTTCTGCAGTTTCCTTAGACACTAGCCGGAATCGGGAATAGTTCTTTTTGTATTTTCAAGACGCACTGCAGGCGCACATTTCACAATAAATAACAGCCGATCTAGCAATGCGCAACAAAGTCTCCAAAGAGAGGGGCGACTGATATCCGTCCGTCAAATTAGCTTTGCCGTGCATCGCTAATTCGACACTCAGACTTCGTTGCTTTTCTCCGCTTCTAGCGTATTCTCGTTCGGCACCTCCGACCGAATACAAAAGTAATTTCACATATATCGAAATCCACCAGCCAATCAGAACTCGCCATTCTAACTTCAATTTACCAGAAACCTATAAAAGCACGCAAACATCGCTGCTCTTAAGGAGACCTTTCTGGACCTCCGGCTAGCCTAGATCTTCTACATCTTTGCTAGTCTTCTTCGCCGGACTTGCGGACAGCTCCCATTCCAGCGCTAGGAATCCAGACTTCAGCTTTACACATCTATACACAGCATTCTGCACCCACGCAGACGTCACTACGCCTGACTAGCGGACCGCACCGGCCTAGCGCAAGCACAACGACTTCCTAGGATCCACGGCCGGACTCCGACCAGCGCTAGCGACACTGCAGCACACATCTACACTCGTAACCACATCGCGCGTTGAGCTTTACTGTCTTCTCAGACTTGGCCAACGCCCTTCAAACACACGCATTCCTTCTACGGCCCGTGGCGCTACAACGAGCGGATAACCGACTCCAGGTTACTCTGCCTCGCATCGCAGAAGTAGGACACTTCGTCCCGGCACGTTCTTCGTCCCCTACGCGTCGCTACGTCCTCTCATACGAGACTAGCACCGAGGTGCGTCAACGGAAACTCCGGCTCACGTTGAGGCTCCTGCTCTCGAGACCCACGCGCGTTGCTAGATTGGCATTGCTTTCAACACTTCAACTGTTTGTTTCATTTCACATCCTACCTTATTCCTATCCTAGTGAGTGTAGCTAAGTAAGTGTAGGAAGTGCAACAACATCGCAGCATCCTCCATGATTCATCACTTCATTTGGTAAGCTTGCCCTCTGTTTCTTCATTACAGGTTACTTCTATTCCTCAGGTCAAACAACAACCTACGCTACGAATACGAAATACCTCCTCTTTTACATCGTGATCTTCGAATACGAGATTTTCCACTCTTACATTCAACAATCCACGCGCTCTACCACAACTGACCAAGCCGGTGCAGCTGAGATTAGGCTCCGCCCACAAGCGACCTACAACCTCTTGGTATCAATTGGCGTGCCCGAACGTGGGGCTCTTACTCTCATCGCGCAGATAGAGGACCCATGCAGACAAGATCACAACGGAAGGAACAAGCAACGCAACAAATGGATGAACCCAGGAGGATCGAAACCCCTCTGGAGGGGGACGAAGATCTCCAGTGGCGCCCATCATCACCAAACCAGCATACAACGTTTCTGAACGCCGAGATGTTGGACATCCTCAGGTGTATCAGCCAGGGAATAGCTGCGAAGCCCGCCGCTTCAGCTCATTTCAACACGGACATGCTGCCCACGTATTCAGGACTCCCACATCAGGATCCTAATACATTCTTGGACCAACTACGCGATTGGTTTCAAAACAACAACGTGCCTGCCAGGACCCAGACGCGCACAGCTGCAGCCAAACTGCAGGGTGAAGCCGCCGCCTGGTATCAGCCACTACAGGAGTTGGAGTACTCATTTGGTGAGTTCTCCAAACGACTTCTTCACAGGTTCGACAGCCCAAGGGAAAGAGTCAGGTTGCTGAACCTACTATTCACTACCACCCAGGCCCAGGACGAATTCATCGAGTTCTTCGTAGGACGCCAACGCCGTCTCTACAAGCGACTACTGCCCGACCATCCGGAGGAAGCCATCGTGGAACTACTTTCGATGAAGTGTTCTCCGCAGCTTCAACAGGCTCTAGATGCAACGCTCTTCAGCACCATCGACGAGTTCCTAGACGCAGCTCGACGCGTTGAGGATGGAATCTCACGCCGACAAGGATCAGGTAACTCTATCCAACAGGTCTACAGGCAGCCTCCTGCAATCAGGGAACGAGTGATACCAACATCACCTCGACATCCATCGACACCGTGCAAGTATTGCCAGGGACCTCATTGGAACATCGACTGTCCAGGGAACCAGGGAAACTTGCAGCGGGCCGGAGCGACTACCGGCCCACACCCACACCAACAATCGAGACAACACCAGAACCTGAACAGGACAAACCAGCCACGCCACTAGAAAACAACAACGTTTCGGCGACCTGGAGCAACATCAGATTGTCGAACTCCAGGGTAAGTCAACTAACCTTTGTTCCAGCTATGTTCGCAGGTACACATCACAATGCACTCGTGGACACCGGTGCATCTCAGAACTTCGCATCATCGCGGATTGTGACCAACTTCATGCCACGCACGGACATCGAAGTACAGCTTGCAACACACAGCAGTCCAATCAGCGCATTGGGTCTCGCGACGTTGCAGTTCGACATCGGAAGTCTCGAATACATCGGCGACTTCATCATTCTCGCGGACTTGGCCGAAGACATCGTCCTTGGACAACCATGGCTCCTTCAACAGGAAGTCACACTTGACTACGGAAGCGGATGCCTCCACCATGGAACCAACGAACTTCGCGCCACATTGCATTGGACATCTCCACATGCACCACAGCCTCCAGAATATGTCACAGTCCCGGACAACGAACTTCCGCATGAAGAACATCATCAGGACATCCCTGAAGCTCACCGCAGTGACAGGATGCTCTCACAACCAGGATCCAATCAACAGGACATCTCCCAAGCTCCACGCAGCAAGAGGATGCTCCCACCACAGCTCTCCGTCATTCAAGCCCCGCCGCTTAATGCAGAGACCAAGACAGCCCAACTTCGAGATGCTGACAACACGTCCAGCATCAGGAATTGGCACCACAACATCCTAGGACAAGGACCACAGCTCCCACACCCGGATGCAGAGCCACATCGACCCAGGATATCAGCTCCAGAGCCTGAGCCACATCAGCCAGCCGAGCCTCCTGACGGTCAACCCGGACGCTCAGCTCACTGCTCTACAAGCTACAAGCCACTGCCTACGCAGGCGTAAGCTAGGTGAGTCTAGTTAGTTAGTGCCAGTGTTCGCGAGTGTCCCCAAAAACATGATAGAGACATGCACGTGCTCATTTTATTGTTATATTGTATTGTACCATTACTGCATATTTCATATTATGTTCATGTCAACTATTCGGTCTGAGTTTTCTGCAGTTTCCTTAGACACTAGCCGGAATCGGGAATAGTTCTTTTTGTATTTTCAAGACGCACTGCAGGCGCACATTTTCACAATAAATAACAGCCGATCTAGCAATGCGCAACAAAGTCTCCAAAGAGAGGGGCGACTGATATCCGTCCGTCTAATTAGCTTTGCCGTGCATCGCTAATTCGACTCTTAGACTTCGTTGCTTTTCCCCGCTTCTAGCATATTCTCGTTCGTCACCTCCGACTGAATACAAAAGCAATTTCACATATATCGAAATTAGCCAAATACACCAGCCAATCAGAACTCGCCATTCTAACTTCAATTTATCAGAAACCTATAAAAGCACGCAAACATCGCTGCTCTTCAGGAGACCTTTCTGGACCTCCGGCTAGCCTAGATCTTCTACATCTTTGCTAGTCTTCTTCGCCGGACCTGCGGACAGCTCCCGATCCAGCGCTAGGAAACCAGACACCATCACACATCATTCTACACCCACGCAGACGTCACTACGCCTGACTAGCGGACCGCACCGGCCTAGCGCAAGCACAACGACTTCCTAGGATCCACGGCCGGCCTCCGACCAGCGCTAGTGATTACGCAGCATACATCTACACTCACCAATACATCGCGCGTTGAGCTTTACTGTCTTCTCAGACTTGGCCAACGCCCTTCAAACATGCATTCCATTTCTACGGCCCGTGGCGCTACAACGAGCGGATAACCGACTCCAGGTTACTCTGCCTCGCATCGCAGAAGTAGGACACTTCGTCCCGGCACGTTCTCCGTCCCCTACGCGTCGCTACGTCCTCTCATACGAGACTAGCACCGAGGTGCGTCCACGGAAACTCCGGCTCACGTTGAGGCTCCTGCTCTCGAGACCCACGCGCGTTGCTAGATTGGCATTGCTTTCAACACTTCAACTGTTTGTTTCATTTCACACCCTACCTTATTCCTATCCTAGTGAGTGTAGCTAAGTAAGTGTAGGAAGTGCAACAACATCGCAGCAGCCTCCATGATTCATCACTTCATTTGGTGAGCTTGCCCTCTGTTTCTTCATTACAGGTTATTTCTATTCCTCAGGTCAAACAACAACCTACGCTACGAATACGAAATACTTCCTCTTTTACATCGTGATCTTCGAATACGAGATTTTCCACTCTTACATTCAACAATCCACGCGCTCTACCACAACTGAACAAGCCGGTGCAGTTGAGATTAGGCTCCGCCCACAAGCGACCTACAACCTCTTGGTATCAAGCGTCAGACCAGAACAGAATATGCATAGTGAAAAATACAAGCACATTTCGTGTGAGAAAGTCAATAGACAAAATTTTTGATTCACCAAGTTGAACAGAGACGAAGGTGATCTATTAAAATCACTTTCGGAGTTGGTTGATCAATGACTTTACGTCTGCCACGTCTCACTGACGTGCTCAATGAGAAGGGCGAATTAGCTGTTTGAGACTGTAGGACGAGTTGTCATTTTTCAACCTGGTGAACCAAAAACTTCGTCCAGAACAGAATATGTTGAAGCTAAGAATATGTGCATCACACAATAAACGCACATAACGCCCAAATAAGATCAAAACTCATCGAATGCCCAAATGGCTAACATTCGTTTAGGAATTTCGCCGGGACAATTGGTAGAAATTACACTTCCAGCTCATACCCACTCCTAATCAAACATGATGGCACACTGGCTACTATACCACGATAAAACGCCAACCATTTCCCTGAAATGTTCGCATCAAATTCCACTTTCAATCCACAAGGGTAGTACCATCCTGATATTCCTGCCATCGATAGCCATATGCCTGAAATTGTATCATCGCGCATCGCCCAATTAGGCGCATTATATCTCAATACCAAAAAGTCTATAGAGCCAGACGGAATTCCGCCTGTGTGCCCCAGAATTAAAACCAATTTTTCGGAGGTTGTCCACCCTTTCCTACAGAACCTGGTGTGTTCTCTCATAACTGGAAGAAAGCTAGGGTCCACCCAATTTCAAAAAGAGGGAAAAGACCCTTCCCAATAATTATAGATCTATTGCATCACTACCTGTGATCTCTAGAGAGCTCCAAAATCGTGAAAGACCGGCAATATGGCTTTCTTCAGCAGATAATAACAGGAAATATATTTACCTATGTAACACATACATGGCAGACATCTATCGAAAAATATTGTGAATTCCTAGCTGTAAGTATTATTAGATACCTCCAAAGCATTTGACCGAGTCTGCACGAAGGTCCTCTTGGGGAACTTCCGTAATACTGTTTGTCACCTTAACTTTGTCGTTTACTATCGAGTTTTCTCTCAGATAGATCTCTGAATATGGTGTTGACGGAGTCTCTTCCGACTTAATGACTATTAACACTGGTGCTGCATAAAGGTCCGTCTTGCCTTCAACCTTCTTTCTATTTCATAAGAACGATTTATTGGAAGTGACCTCATGACTATAGCTTTGCAGAATATGGTACACTTCATACTGCTTGTTTATCTAGAGTGCCTATATGATCCAAAGAAGTCATAGGAGCAAAAGACAGCAATTAATGGAGATCTGGCAACGATTTTGAAATGGCCATCTGATAATCCCGTAACCTTATATTTACTCCGGAAAAGCGGATCCCACAATCCCCTAATACGATGATGTTAGTTACAACTATTCGTATGATGTCCTCCACATCCATCTTCAGTATCACCAGCAAAAACGACCCTTCCTTCTTCCAATAAATACCCATTTTCGTTGTTGTTTATCTAAAAATTCTTTAAAGACATGGGAACAATTGTTCCGTTATAATTTGAATGATATTATTCGTGAAGGACATTTATGAACATGTTTGTCTTGATAATAATAATTTTTGTTCCTGGATTTTTACTTTTTTTTCAGTTAATGATGCCGCGAAGAAGAGATAAGATTGAAGTCTCATCTCACCTCGTCTGGTCTCGCCTTTTCTCGTCTCGTCTCATTTCGTCTCGTTTCGCTCAGATTCTATCTCGACTATGAGGTCGAAACGAGATGAAACTAGTTGAGACGCGATGAGATACTCGACGACGCCGTTTAGAGTCTATTTAACTTCAAATTAATTTTTTTTTGATTGGCATTCTCATTCGTCAAAATAAAATAAAATAATTTGTTGTTGGGTGCGTTATTACCGACTTTGGGCGCACGACAAATTTATTTCATTACCAGGGTGCGTTTATTACCAGGGCCAGGCTGGTCGGGTACCTGGCAGGGAGCATATTGCCAAGCTTAAGCAAATCCAATACTGCAATATTGCCGAATGACAATAATTGACAAGTTGAAAGAGCTGTTTTCCTAGTTTTATTCAAGGTATGAGAGAAAGGCTTGTGCATCGTAGGCATTATATTATTCTTGTGTATTAGCCACAGAATCATGAAGTTCTTCATTATGATTGTTTGACTGATCAGTTTCGCTTCAAATAAAATTACTCTCTGTCAGTTTATGTGTATGGTCGGAAATATAGTGAAGGCAATGTTCGAGGGAAAAGTATAGACACGGTGACGTAAATCCAGAATTCAATGTCATGTAAGAAGGATTACTTTCATTTTCTCCAAATCTATATCTTTGGTTTGTCTAACATGTTTTTTAGATGAGATTTTGAAGTTATCAGACTTGTATCAATCCTTGAAAGAGCTATAATTACAAAGTTATTATTATTATTATTATTACATGTAAATAAAGGCTGAGGACAGAGTCCTATTTAAGCCTAAAAACTAAAGAGATCAAGTGAATACAATGCATGCAAAAAAGAAAAGAAAAAGAAACAATTAAGCAAATAAGCAAATGTCTATTTTGTTTTTAAAACTATTCACTGAGTCAGAATTCACAACATCGTTGGGTAAGTTATTCCATGTTTCGAAAATACGATTCACCAAAAAATATTGTCTCTGCCTTGTGGCATATTTCTCCTTTTTTAATTTGAGAGTGTGACCACGTAACCGCGAATCATTGATGGGGATTCATACCACAGATGGTGCACCACCATAGTGAGCCTCACTGTAGCATCCGCCGCCATCGTGCGGTGGTCAAAAACAAAAACGAAAGTATTCCAGCATTCCCTGGACAGAGTTCAGAGTCTGTCATGAAAGCCTGTTAGGGTTGGAGCCACTGCACCTCGCCGTTTAGACAGAAGCCATAAGAGGAGCGTATCACTTTGATCTTATAAAACAAGGAAAGGCCGACGTATTATTGGATTGATTGAATCACCCATTGGGGATGAGATCCGACAGGATCAAGGTTCCCAGTACTTCCGTACCGTTCAAGATTCAGACATTGAACGGGGGGAGAACACTGTGACTAATCCTCATATGATACCAGGGGATTCCTTATGGTTCACCGAAGGCACCAAGACCGAAAAAGGTACAGGTGCTGGAATAGTCGAGACGAAGGACTAAGGGGAAAGAATTTCTATATACCTCGGAACACTCGCGATAGAATATTTAGCAAAAGTACTAATAATTACAACATGTACTCAAATTATGACGGAGACTTATGAGAATAGACAAATCACAATCATAGCTAGCAACCTAGCAGTGCTTAGGGTACTGGAGTCATACACAATCACCTCACAGTATGTACTCGATTGTGTAAAGGAGCTACCGGAACTAGTAAAGAACCTCAATAGAGTCACATTCGTACGGGAGTCTGAGGAAACTAGACACGAAGGAATTGAAACTGCCGTCGCACTGGGTAAAGCAGAGGCGGAACAACCTCTAATTCGACCAGAGCCAACTTGTAGCAATTCTATGTCACAGCGAAATGTGCAATCCAAAAATGACGAGATAAGTCAAGATCATTCGAAACAAGGTATTCATTCCATATATTTTCATATATTCAATATTTTATATTGAATAATTTAATATCGTCTCCAAAAATCAACATGGATTCCGCACAAATCACTCAACTATGACACTAGCACATCAATTATATGACAATATCATAGCCTTGCTAGATAAAGGTGAAAATCCGCTAGAGATTTTCTGTGACCTCAGCAGGGCGTTTGACCGCGTTAACCATAAAAATCTGTTACTTAAATTGGAGAAATATGAAATCAGAGGTAACTCTCTAAATTGGATATCATCTTTTCTTGCCAACAGACAACAATATGTGTCGTTAAACTGAATAATAGGGAATGTAAGAACATCCGTGAATTCCACTTGCTTAGAAACAGATATAGAGATACCACAGGGCACAATTATGGGACCTAAACTATTATTACTCTACATAAACGATCTGGAAAAACCTCTACCACCTACAGCATCTCCATCTATATATGCTGTTGACACAGCCGTGATAATCACGAGTGAGAAATCAGAAATACAAAATAATTGTAAGGAAGCTATTCTGGCGCTTTCCAATTGGTTTCCAAAATGTATTGCACCTAAACGTATCTAGGACACACTACATCCAATTTCATTCCTACCAGAATAAAAATGACTTAATATTAAACTTAAGCATTGATAATAATATCTTACACTGCGCCGGTAATATAAAATTTCTAGGGCTAACCATAGATACGAATTTAAACTGGAAACTGTACTGCCAGGATCTAATGACTAAATTGAACTCAATTAATTACCTGTTTAGAAATATTAAACATGTTTTAAATTTAAATCATCCGCTAGCTATATATTTTGGACATGTTGCGTCCACATTAGCATATGGGATTTGCCTTTGGGGAATGTATGCTCTAGCCTCTGATGTATTCGTTCATCAGAAGAAAATAATCAGGTGCATTGCAGGCGTACCACGAAATTATTCTTGCAGATCGTTATTCAAAACATATAAAATTTTAACCCTTACAGGAATCCTAATTTCGAAAATATGTTTATACGTATTTTTGAATAACGAAAACTTGACTACAAACAGAGAAATACATAACTATGACACAATACAAAATGAGCAAATTCGGCCCACATATAGGAGGCTTAAAGTAGGACAAAATTCATTGAGCCATATGGGTGTCAAATTAATCAATAGCCTCCCAGATCATATTAAAAACTGTGATTCTATCTCATCTTTCAAGATTAGTCTGAAATCCTTCCTACTGCAGAATATTTTTCATACATTTAGTGAATATAATGAACATGCTATATCCTAGGATTACTTTTATATCATGTTGAACTTTATATTGAATTTCTTTATTTTAGATTTAAATGTACGGGCTCTGCTTTTTACTTATTTAATTAAGACATTTTATCATATGTAATGCTCTTTAACCGTGACTATTCCTATACATCCCATGTAATGTCAACAGGAAAATAAATATTATTATTATTACTCGTATTATTTTATCGTCTCGAGGTGTCTCCTCAAGACGTGATAAGAAATTTTGTCTCGCAATCGAGACAAGAAGAGACATACCCTTTATCTTATCTCGTCTCGTCTCGCAACGTCACTAGTATTCCTAATGTAAGTAGTAAAAATATATGCTTGGGAATTGATTCTTCATAGTTTGTATAAAGGTTCCTGGGAGGTATGACTTGTTCATAGTAAGTACTCCAATTAAATTTGCGCCTTTGAGTGCTGATAGGTCGGTTCTATGGCTATTAATTCTCTTTTATTTCTCCCCCCTGGAAAAATACAGATATTTTAGTAGCGCAAAAATAAAAAAGTGTTGTATTATGAGACAATTAAAAAAGGCCAACGTGACCACTTCAACAATTTAATTATAAAATCAGACAAGAAACCAAAAACTATGTGGAAGATAGTTAATTTTCCTCAAAGGGAAAACAAAAAGTGAGATATAATACAATATGTCCGAAGAAATAGCCGAAACTTATATTTATTATTCTGTTAAGATTGTCTCAGAAATTATAAATATCTGAATTAAAGAACTAATTATACTTCTTTGAAGTAAAAGACGGAAAGATTGATAAAATTTATAGTCTCTAAGAATAAAACTAGTTCTAGATTTGAAGGAACACCTCTTTCAATTTCAAAAGAGAGCATTTAATTTCTGATGAAATGTCAGTACAGATGGGAGTTCCTCAAGGTGACATAATTAACGTTCTTCTATTCTCAATCTATATTCATGACCTAGCTGAAGTTATTCCAGATGCTAGAAAGTTGATGATCAATTATGCAGATGAATATTAAACTACCTGCGAACAATCTCTCCCTTATCAAGTTGCTTCTACGCTTTCAAAGATTGAGAATTGGTGTATGAATAACAAACTCGCATTGAACAAAAGTAAGACAAACATTATTAGTTTTACTTCAAGGCATAGTAGACTACAAATACCAGAAAAACCAAATTATTATTATTATTATTATTGTTTACATTTTGGAAATGATAAATTATGGTCATCCCAAAAGATTCTACAGTTTTCCAATGAAATAAATTCTATCTAATATTATTGATCTGTCTTACATAGTCGCAAGAACCAATTTTCTAAGAAACAAATTTAACAAATGTAGTCAAGTATTTTCGGTCTTTCCTTGTCTTGCGAATAAATTCCAAATGTTCTATTACATTGAAATGGGATAAAAATAACAATATCGATAACTCACTAACGAATTTGGTTTTAGTGGGGTGATATAGTGAACGACGATCAAAGTGCGTTCCAGTAAAAGAAATACCTTTGCATCGGGAATATGACGTTCAGGATATTTGTCGCGATACAACTTGACTGCTCTTCTACTATTTTGTCGAGTTTCACCAAAACCCAACAGCATTATCAACCAAAAAGTTTATAATATTCATTTGTAAGCAATCACTGATGACAACTAACTTGACACATTCAAATTCGCTTTGTTTGTATATGAAACAATTGTCAACTGATTTCCATGGAAAACTTGATTTAACCGTTGCTTTAGCTTAATTTGAGGTATTTTGGACTTTGTAGACCTGTAACATTTAATAAATTTTATTCTTTTTTGTTAAAATGTACCTCAGGTCATCATCATATTTGCGATCCTAATTTCAGAATTTGATTTTCGTTTTCAGTTTTGCTGAAGTAGGCCTTTGACGCCAACTTATGATCACCCAGTACAATTTCGTTGTCGTCGTTTCGTTTGTCATGTATGAGTACCTCCATCGTTAAAGTTGGAATCATTGTCATTGGTTCTTTCCAAGATTAATTCTTAATGTAGGTACGTTATTTATAAAGGAACGGTTGAGGATCTCCATGTGCTGAAGAATATCTTTTGTATGAATTTCATTAAACTTAATGCGCGATAATGCGTCTGCGTTAAAGTTGCTATAATATAGGATATTCAGTTGAATTCGTTGTTTTAGTCTCCATTATGTGATCTGATTTGGATAATTTATGAAAAAGAAGCCAATGATTGGTCAGTATAAATGTTAAATTCATGGCATCATAGATACGGTCGGCAGTATTCAGTAGCCCATATGATCGCTTAAAGTTTCCCTTCAATGGAGTTATAATTTTGCTCCACTTGGTTGACTGTTCTTGATGAGTATGTCATCGGTTTCTCTCGAGCTATTCGCCTTTGGGATAACACAGTACCAATAATTGCAAATTGTCTTGCATCCGTGGAGAGATTGAAAGTTTGGGTAAAGTCTGGTTAACATAAAATTGTTTGCACTTTTGGAAGAATTGAACATTTTCGGTATTATAATTTATTTTCTTGTCCTTTTTACGGTTCGTCATAGGCTTGGTAATATTATCGATGTCCTGAATGAATTCACAATAGTAGCTAACTTTGGATTTCTTATATTGTTTTCGTAATTGAGCATTTAGTAATGCCTATAATTTTGTCGGGATTAAGCTCAACTGCCTAGTAGTCCAGGCAAAGAACCAGAAAATAAAAAATAAAATGGTGTGCTAGAATTTCAAAAAATTTTTCGCATTTTGTTACTAATACCCCATAGATCATTCATGACTATCAAGCCCCCGGGGGTCGACCTTTCTACCTCCCCAAAACGGGGTTTCAACCCCTCAGAGGAGCATTCTCATAAAAGCAATCCAAAAGTTTAGAAAATTAATGAATTAAGAGCCGAAAATGACCCCAGCATGTTTTTTGGGTCGCTGATCACGATTCCGCAGTTAGTTTTCTCGGAAAACTCCCTCCTGATGAGAAATTTGGAAAATATGTATAATACATAATTTATAATTTTGTTGCAAAAATGGCCTCTAGTAAGTTTTTGGGGTCGTTGATCACGAATCCGCTGTTATTTTTCCGAAAAAACTCTTTCCAGATGTAAAATTCGGGAAATATGAGATTTTCCTGAGACGGTTATGAATAATAAAATATAATTTTGTTGCAAAAATGACATCTAGTAGGTATTTTGGGTCGCTGATCACGATCCGTTGTTGTTTTTCCCAAAAAAACTCTCTCCAGATGGAAAATCCAAAATTTCACATCTGGAGGGAGTTTTCCGAGAAAACTAATAGCGGAATCGTGATCAGCTACCCAAAAACATGCTAGGGGTAATTTTTGTAACAAAATTATAAGTTATATATTATACATAAATTTTCCAAATTTCCCATCTGGAGGGAGTTTTCCGAGAAAACTAGCTGTGGAATCGTGATCAGCGACCCAAAAAACATACTAGGGGTAATTTTCGGCTCTTAATTCATTAATTTTGGACTGTTTTTATAAGAATGCTCCTTTGAGGGTTGAAACCCCGTTTTGAGGGGGTAGGAAGGTCGACCCCCGTGGTCTTGATAGTCATGAATGATCTATAGGGTATTAGTAACAAAATACAAAAAAATTTTTGAAATTCTAGCTTACTATATATTTTTTTTATTATGTTTTTTTTCCGTGATAAGCTGTTTCTTTTTGAGAAATTCGCATTGGTCTGACTGCATTTTAAAATTTGTTTCATGAATATTCAAGAATACATCTTTTCAACAAATTCTATTTTGAAAATTCTTGCCTCCCGTATAGATTCCGCATCACAATAGTACGACTTGTTGCCGACGTTTCTCCAATCATTACAGGTGGCATCTTCAGGGCAGGCTTGAGGCTTGCACTAAAACTGATTTTTCTGGTTCCTGTAGTGGTATTTATTCTGGAAAAAAAATCTTCACGCTACACAGTTCACAGTTCTGGCACCCGACCCTGCTGTTATGTGCGAAGTGGAATTTTCGAGGATGGGTTTCCAAATGTTGGGAGGTAATATCTTGTGTCACGGTTTCGATTATTCGGATGTTTTAGGATTTCTATCGCTTCGAGAATTGTTCGTTGATAGAAGTTTGTGGCTCGGGTTAGGATTTTAGTATTTCCAAGAAGGATTTGATGATTAGTGTTCCGGAATTGCAGATCTGCTGATGTCGCGAAGGCTTGTAGAGCGCTTATGTTCTTTCACATGAATAGCTACTGTATGACCTGTTCCACCAATGTAGATTTCACCGCAAGAACAAGGAATGCAATGAAAACCTTCTGAATGAAGAGGAGCAAAGAGATCTTTGATAGGTTTGTAAAGCTAAGACAGTTTTGGAAGTGTGAAAAAACGAATAGAAATATTATGATTCTCAAGAATTTTAGAACTCATTTACTGCTTTATGGAAATACCGAGTAAATCATCTGATATTGCTTGAATAGAGTATTCATTTAGATAATACTATCACATGATTTAAGTCCACTATATTCAGTAAACTATTATCTTATTGTTCTCTTGCAATTTTCCAGATTAACTCAATCCTTTTCTTTAAAACTGCCATTTTTTAAATTTAATTTGTAGTATAAATTGTCATAACTTCTATAAGTAAACTATTATCTAAATATTCTCTTTCAGATTTTAATATTGTATTCCAATAGTTCTCTCCAAGATTTCAATCTTCTTAATAATTTTGAATTTCCAATTGGGAAGATAACATAATCAGTTGGGGGATTATTTTGAATATTTCTACTGATTTAGTTATTTGTCTCTCTAACTTGTGGCCAAGGTATTGTTCGTATGGTCTATACTTCAGGGTATAAATGATCGAGACGTCTCCATCCTTTTTTCTGTGCCGTGTTGTAGAGGGAAATTTCTGCGAGAGCACCTCCTCCAAGCTCATCCAAGATTCAAGGACGCTAACATTTTTTTCTTTTTTTGTTGGAATAACCAAATTTTCATGATCAATCGTTTCTGATCTCTACCTAAAATTGTTTTCGTATACAAATTAACTTCTTAATGAACCTTTGGTTATAAATTATTTTTCTTTATAAAATTCATAATTTCAATTCAATTAATCAGATTATTTAGAATTCTAATTTGTTTCACTTTCATTTTTTCTAAGTATTGATCTTTGCTAATTTATAAAATAAGTATGTTAATAATCAAACTGATTTTGTTGCAATTATAATTCCCTAGAGGATTAAAACCAGAATATTGAGTTAAGACTTTTCTTTATTTCTGCGATATAATCAACATTTATCCACTTCGTAGTGCCGGAAATTCTGAATTGAGAATACTATCTTATTTTCTTTTGGCTAAAGCAGTTGGCGCTCTGGGTAATCAGATGAATCGAGAATCTGAGGATACGTATCACTACGAGCCCTGAGTCTAAAATATCCTAGTGAGCTAGTTGGGATCATTAGACACAAAAGGTCTCTTCAATACCTCACATAATATACATTGATTAGTTTAGAATCTTCGACTATGTGTTTTATGATATACTTCTTCAAAAACTAGAATGCTTATAGTGTAAGAGGTATTATGCCGTTCCATCATACCTTACCAATATGGAACAATTTATAGTGAGAACCAACAAACAAAAAAAAAGAAACTAGTCAAGTCAATGTACTATCTAGTTGAGAGAAGGGTACACGAAGGACATATACTGGAATGACTGGTAAATCTGTTAATACATTTTGTGGTATATCTGAAGGGAATGAAGATCTAAAACAAACAATTTAAGCATTCAAAAACCACAAATCATCAAGTCTTCATACCAAAAATAAAACTCTCAATTTGATGTAGATCATTATAATGAGAATAGCTAGACTGAACTCAAGAAATCAAATAAAATGTCTAGGAATAAAAGTAGATCATAGACTATATTGGAGATCTCATATCGATTCCCTTGAAGAAGAAATAGGTTAATGTTATTATTCACTTGTGGTACTATCAACTGAAATTAATAGGGAACAGTAATTTCTCACTTACAATGCTTATGTAGAATCCTGGTTTAGATAAGGAGTCATGTTCTGGACGGATTCACTTGACTTGAGAGAATATTTATTCTACAAAAGAGAATGTTAAGAGAGCAAACGATACTTCCATCAGATCTGAATACTTTTTTTTTGCGGAGTTGAAGAAAACGCTTTATAGGGAGGTTATGAGCCTCTGAGTCTCAAGGTCTATTGTGAGAGTCACCATTCCAAGCATACTCACTAAAAACTTCACTCTCTTTGTAGGCTTGTCTGGCTATGGCCTCCGGTGCCACTTAGGCCTGCTGGTCCATTGTATCTCGCCTATGTTTCGTTTCTTCACGGTATTCGCTCAAGTATCTTTTACATATAATAAGATGGCGACTAGTGAGATAATACGTGGTTGTGTGTGCTCGCACTGTAACTTGAAAATTCATCGGTTTGATGATACGTTTAATTGTGCTAAGTTGGAAAATAGCATGCATTTACAGTGTATAGACATGAATATGGAAGAATATTACAAGTTGAATGAAAACAAGGATACTTTACCACTTTATTTTCATCATTTACAATGCCTTTTTACATGAAATATTAGAAATTACTAACAGTCATAGTCCAAAAAAAATGATTACATGTAATAAATCAAAATTAAGAAGTAATCTGTGGATCACTGATGAAATTAAATTTAAGAGTAAAATAAAACCAATATTATTTAAAACTTCTAAAAACACTTCTGTTTATAAGACATATGCTAAATCACTTAAGAAACTAGTACAAGAGACTAAATTAAGATCTAATGAAAATTATATCACTTCAAGTAACAATAGAATAAAAGCCACCTGGGATATAATTAAATATGAAACAGGGAAAAGTCCAA
Organism: Endomychus coccineus; assembly: GCA_958510875.1. Lineage (NCBI taxonomy): Eukaryota > Metazoa > Arthropoda > Insecta > Coleoptera > Endomychidae > Endomychus > Endomychus coccineus. The sequence continues at coordinate 111,637,241 of OY294067.1, read as the reverse complement.
ATTATAAAACATCTGAATGGAAGGAAATTAGTTGTGGAATGGATATGGACACACTAGCAAATAATTTCAATACTCACTTCAAAAATGTAGGTATAGATATAAATACACATAATAATAAATATGATCTAAATAATATTAAACACACAGTTAATAGCTTTTATTTGGCTCATATAGACGAAAATGAAGTTATATCAACAATAAATTCTTTGAAAAATACAAATTCTACAGGATTAGATGAAATATCTGTCAAATTCCTGAAATATTGCTGTTCTAGTGTAGTTAAGCCCCTGTGTCATATAATAAATAAAATATTCAATTCTAGTATTTATCCAGATAAACTTAAGGAGACAGTCATAATACCAGTACTGAAAAAAGGCGATGTCAAAAATATGAATAACTATAGACCGATCGCCATAATATCCAATGTCTTTAAGGTTGTTGAGAAAATAATACACGCGCGAATGATCAACTTTTTATGCAAATATATAATTATTTCCCATTATCTGAATGGATACTTAAAAAATAGAAATACTGAAAAGGCTGTATTTCAGGCGTTGGCCGGAGATCTTAGATGGTCTTAGTAATAAAAATGCTGTAGCAGGAATATTCACAGATTTATCAAAAGCCTTCAATTTAGTAAATCACAATCTGCTCCTGGAAAAATTGCAAAGATACGGTTTTAGAGGTCCCTTCCAAAATTTACTGGAATCGTAGCTAACATCTAGGAAGCAAAGTACAAAAATTGTGGATTCAGCAACGGGAAAAAAACACTTATCCTCATGGGTATGTCCTGAAGCGGGAATACCTCAAGGCTCTACAATGGGGCCACTTCTGTTCATATTATACGTAAATGAGTTTCCCGAAATTCAAAACAATTGTAGAACTGTACAGTTTGCCGATGACAACTTGAGAGTCATACAAGGAAACACTATGTACCAACTTGAATATGATATTCAGGACAATATCCTAAAAATGCAACAGTGGTTCACAGATAACTATATGAAATTGAACGTGGACAAAACGAAAAAAATAACTTTTTCAGCTAAGGAACTATCATTGATAGAAGTAGAAGTTGATAATGCAACAATTAGTTCTACGAACACAACCAGATTCTTAGGTTTAGAAATAGATTCAAAGTTGGATTGGAAAGCACATGTCCACCGGCTAGCTCCAAAACTAAGTAGTTTTCTTTTTGCTTTGAGAACACTTTCTAACTGTTCCACCCTGAAGGCTTGTCTTGAAGCCTATTATGCATACATATATTCAAATATTAAGTATGGCATAATAATGTGGAGAAATAGCGTGGATGCAGACAGAATCTTCAGTTACAGAAAAGGGCTATTAGAGCAATTTTAGGTTTATCAAACCGACAATCTTGTAGAGATGCATTCCAGGACAATAAAATACTTACCCTTACTAGTATATATATGTAACAATGTTTAGTCATTGTCTCTGGTTTAGTTCTATGATATTGTATAATGATAGTGTAGCTATGGAAACAATCGGTATTTTAATTGGTAATTTCTTATTTTGAGAAAGAGTGTACTCGATATGAAATAGAAGATGATGAGAAAAAAATTCAATGTTTGAGACTATTTTTAGAGGATAATGCTAAAGAATGGTACTGTTCTACGATGAAAAAGCTGGATATGAGGGATTGGAACCAATGGTTACATTCATTCCTTCAAACATATGCGGATAAGGGTTGGTCAACTGTTCGCTATGCTTATGTATTCAAATATATGAATGGTTTCGCCTTGAAGAAAGAGCGCTTACTGTTAGAATGTGAAAGGAATATGACAGATGTATCAAGAATTTCACATATTGTGGTTGGATTACCTATTTATATTCAAGACAAGCTAGATAAAGAGGAAATAAAAACTACGGAAGAACTTATGAACCAGCTTCGGAAATATGAAACATCAGTTGTGCCTAGGATAAAGAAGGATAACTTCAATGATTTGTTGTTAAGAGAAAAGATTAGCACCGAAAAAAGAAAACAATCATGTTACATATGTACATCATTGGGTAAACCTGATCGTTACCATCCGTGGGAAGTTTGTAGAAATAAGCAACGTTATGAAGTGAATAAGAGAACGGTGAATCTAACAGAATCTGAAGATGCAATTAATATAGAGTTTGAAAATTCAAAAAACTAAGTAAGCCGGCAGGTGAGTGTCCATCATTGATTACGGTAAATGTTATTATTGATAAGAAACAAATTGTGAAGGGTGTTTATGATAGTGGGTCAAATATTACACTTATAAATCAGAAAATTGTTGATGAATTAAGAATAAAGTTGATGAAAAATCGTAATATTTTTCGCACAATCAGTGGATTGGATTTTACTCATCGCCGGGCACGTCTTTCTATGAAAATTAATAAAATTGAAGAAATTTTAGATGTTTATGTTGTGAAAAATAATAATTTCTCTTATGATTTACTTCTTGGATTAGATGCTATAAAAAAAATTCAAATTAATACAGGATGAAAATCTTAGAATTTTTCAAAAGATCGGTAATAAAAATGAAGAAATATCACAGGATGATAATATTATGAATAAAGCTCTTGTTAACTCTATAGAAACGAGACAGATTGAAAATTTAGATCACCTTAATACAAGTGAACGAAACAGTATATCATACTTGATGGAAAAATATAAAATGATATTTGCAAAAGGTAAATATGATGTTGGAAAAGTGAAACGAACAGAGGCTGAAATAAAACTTTCAGAAAATAGATATGTTATAAAAAAACCATATAGAACATCTATTCCAGATAATAAAGAGATTGAGTCTCAGGTAACAAATCTGTTGGAAGCAGGTTTGATAGAATATTCTAATTCACCTTTTGCATCCCCTGTTACTCTTGCATATAAACGTGAAGAAAATAAAAGATCTCGTCTTTGCATTGATTTTCGTGAACTAAATAAATTAGTGATTCCTGAACCTCAACCATTCCCACGAATAGAAGATATGATGGTAAAGGCTGGAAAATGTGAATGGTATTCAACTCTTGATATAAATTCTGCTTTTTGGTCTATCCCAATAAAACAAGAAGATAGAGAAAAAACTGCTTTTATAACCCAGGAAGGGCATTGGCAATGGACCCGTCTTCCATTTGGTTTGAAGACATCACCAGCTATTTTCCAACGTACTTTAACTAATATTTTGCGAAAGTATAAGCTTACAAATTTTTGCATTAATTATATTGATGATGTTTGATCTTCTCAGAAACATTTGAAGATCATTTACAACATATAGATTCTCTTCTTCATGCAATTAAGGAAGAAGGTTTCAAATTAAAGCTGGAAAAATGTAGCTTTGCAAAGAACTCTGTTAAATATTTGGGTCATATAATTGGAAAAAATAAAATTAGTCCACTTAACGATAATCTGAAAGCAATTAAAAATTTTCCTCAACCGAAAACAAAAAAAAATGTTCGTCAGTTCTTGGGAAAGATTAATTTCTATTACAAATATTTAGAAAATGCAGTACAAACAATTGAGCCGTTACATAATTTGCTAAAAAAGAATGTTCCATTTAAGTGGTCAGATACTTCTGAAAAAGCATTTCAGACGGTAAAATCGTATCTATGTTCTGCACGTATATTAGGTATATACAATTTCGAAAAACCAGTTTATATTTACAGCGATGCTAGTGGTGAAGGATTTGGAGCAGTAATGAAACAACCAACAGAAAGCAATAAACTCCATCCAGTGGCATATTTTTCAAAAAAATTGAGTCCTGCTCAAAAGAAGAAGAAAGCTATATATTTAGAATGTTTAGCTATTAAAGAAGCTATTTTATATTGGCAGCATTGGTTGATAGTTATTACAGATCATAAACCTTTGGAAAATCTCAGAGTTAAAGCTCGGACAGATGAAGAATTAGGGGACCTTGTATATTACTTGTCACAGTATAACTTCAAAGTGATGTACAGTCCAGGAAAAGAAAATTTTGAAGCTGACTCGTTATCCAGGAATCCGGTTCTTGAGAGCTTTGAGAATAATGAGGATGTGATAAAGGTGGTAAATTTAATTAAAATAAAAGATATCCTGGATGACCAAGAAGAGAATAAGTCTCAGATATTGAAAAATGGGCATATGAAGAGAAGAGGTGAAATATATTTCAAGACCATCAACGGGAATCAAAGAATTTTCCTTTCCCAGGAGTTAGAACAGAAGCTTATTGAGAAAATTCATTGGCAGCTTGGGCATATTGGAGCTCATCATATGCTATTGAATATACGTCCATATTATTATTTCTTCAATATGGATAAAATGGTTCGACAATATTGTTATTCATGTGAAATTTGTAAGAAGAATAAAACAAGAAGAGACCGTCCAATTGGCTTACTTTCCCATTTAGGTCCAGCGATTGAACCATACGAAATCATGTCACTAGACACAGTAGGTGGATTCAGTGGGAATAATTCTTCCAAACGATATTTACATATATTGGCTGACCACTTTTCAAGATTCGCACTTATATCAACCTCCAATGGACAAAGTGTGAAAGATTTCATACATCTTTTAGATCCTGTGCTAAGGAAAAATAAAGTTAAAATATTATTAGCTGATCAATACGCAGGAATCAGGTCTACAGAATTTAGAGAATATTTAACTTCAAAAGGTGTTTCTTTAATACTTACTTCAATAGATTGTCCACAGTCGAATGGACTCAATGAACGACTCCACCAGACCTTAGTGAATCGTATAAGATGTAAAATGAATAGTAAAAATGAGAAGAAACAAGCATGGTCTAAAATAGCAGAAAAATGTACCTCAGAGTATAATAATACCATCCATAGTGTTACTAAATTCACACCAAGATATCTCCTTTTAGGTGAAGAATCTAACATTGTTCCAGAATCACTTCAAACAAAACGTGATGTATCCTCAGATCGCAAGAAAGCTATAGAAAATTCTACTCTTAATCATGAAAAAAAAACAAATTGAGAATAGATAAAAATAGAAAAAAATACGATTTTACAATTAATGAGTTGGTGTATATTGAAGGAGGCAATAAGCTAAACAGGAACAAATTGGATGAAATTAGGAGTGGACCTTTCCCCATCAAGCGATGCATTTCGAACACGATCTATGAATTGACATGTGGAAAGAGAGGTAAAGAAACAGTTCTATGTCACTCGGGTAAATTGATCCCAACGGGTCAATTTCTCTCGCTGGGGGGGAGATGTAACAATGTTTAGTCATTGTCTCTGGTTTAGTTCTATGATATTGTATAATGATAGTGTAGCTATGGAAACAATCGGGATTTTAATTGGTAATTTCTTATTTAATATTAATCACTCACAAGTTCTTAATAAATGACATTTGAATCGATTTTCTTTTAGGTGAGTGTAACATTGTTTTACTATGAATGTAAATTGAAATTAATTTGAAATATAATTCTTTTAGGAGAACATTGATTGTCATTTTATTCCATAATATTGAAGATTATTATATATACAGGGTGTCCCAATATTGCTGGGACACAGAGCTACCACGTATTCTAGAGGTCAAAATAAGTCGATTGAGCCCAATTTACCTGTATACCAAAATGTACCGTTTGTCCGTGAGAAGAGTTCAAAGTTTACTAAAAAAATACATTTTTGTATGTTGTTCCGAAGTGCTTTATACAAATTTAATGAAATTTGGTAAATGTGTATTCTAGATGATTAGCTTACTTTTAGTAATCAAAAAAACCCAAAGAAAATTGTAGAGGGGTTGGAACCACCCTCACCCCTTGGCATTTTTTCCCCCATTTTTGTAGGGGTGGGAATACGGTTTTAAGACTTTTTTATCTGGAAGGCCTACTCATTATCTTCATTTTCTTACTCTTGTAAAAACTCCGTATTTTGCGTAGTTTTCAAGAAAAAAAATGTTTTCGCAAACACTGATAACCGATTTTCGGGTATAGGTTTAATAAAATTATTAGACACAAATTACACAATACATTTACACAAGACAAACAATAATTTTTATAACAAGTGTTCAATGTGACCTCCACCTTCATTAATACAGAGGTCAATTCGACGTAAAAAATTGAAATGCACTCTTCTTAAAACATCGTCATTTTCTCGTAGCGCATTTACAGCATTTTGAATTCTATTCCACAGTTGTTCGATGTTATTTATTTGAACCTCGTACACTTGTCTTTTTAATTCTCCCCAGATGAAGAAGTCACAAGGGTTTAAATCTGGAGACCGCGGAGGCCATTGAATGGGTGCTTCTTGTCCCCTACCTATCCACCTGCCACCAAATTGTTCACCAAGATATTCTCTTACTGCACGTGCAAAATGAGGTGGTGCACCATCATGCATGAAGAACGTATTTCTACGCAAGTTAAGAGGCAAGTCTTCTAATAATTCTGGCAAATTTTGTTGAAGGAAACGGAGGTAACTATCGCCATTCAGACGATCAGGTAATCGTAACGGTCCGACTATAAATTCGCCAATAATTCCGACCCAGACATTAATTTTAAATTCACGTTGATAATGTCTACTTTTAATGGCATGTGGATTTTCATCTGCATAAACATGATCGTTGTGTAGGTTTGTCATACCGCGACGTGTAAAACAAGACTCATCAGTAAACAAGATCTTAGTATGGAATCCGTTGTCGACTACTCTGCGCTCCCGAATAGTTTGTAAAAAACTTAAACGTAATTCGTAGTCAGGTGGCAACAATTCTTGCACTGGCTGGATGTGATATGGCCGAATTAATTGATCTCTAATGATTCGACTTACAGTGCTTTTTGGAATTCCAGCTTCTCGTTGCAATCTTCTAGTACTGGTATTAGGATTGTTATCAATCATTTGAAGAACAGCTTCTTCCGCAATAGGTGTTCGAGCTTGTCGAGGTCTTCCAGCGTTAACTCTTACTGGGGTCAACCTCCCCGTTTCTCGAAGACGTCTTTCGATTCGGGCAAAAGTTTTATGGTTTGGAATTCTCCGGTTTGGATACCTCTCTTGATACACGCGAACACTTTCGCGGCAGTTACCTTGACAATATCCAAGAACTAATAACATGTCGGTCTGTTCATTAAAAGGAAAATTCATAATTGTGGGACGTCAAAGGAACAGCAACAACAGCAATAACAATTAAACAAAAACAGTGATGACAATAAGAAATAATAAAAAAACAAGCAAAAGAGAACAAATAACTGACACATTTACTGTTAACAATAAACTATGTTTCCTGTCAAAATCATAACATTTGGTTTTGTCTTTGTGTCCGCGGCCAACTAAATTTTGTATTACAATTTTATTAAACCTATACCCGAAAATCGGTTATCAGTGTTTGCGAAAACATTTTTTTTCTTGAAAACTACGCAAAATACGGAGTTTTTACAAGAGTAAGAAAATGAAGATAATGAGTAGGCCTTCCAGATAAAAAAGTCTTAAAACCGTATTCCCACCCCTACAAAAATGGGGGAAAAAATGCCAAGGGGTGAGGGTGGTTCCAACCCCTCTACAATTTTCTTTGGGTTTTTTTGATTACTAAAAGTAAGCTAATCATCTAGAATACACATTTACCAAATTTCATTAAATTTGTATAAAGCACTTCGGAACAACATACAAAAATGTATTTTTTTTAGTAAACTTTGAACTCTTCTCACGGACAAACGGTACATTTTGGTATACAGGTAAATTGGGCTCAATCGACTTATTTTGACCTCTAGAATACGTGGTAGCTCTGTGTCCCAGCAATATTGGGACACCCTGTATATTAGAAGCGTCGTGCTTTGCAAATGAACATCCGGAAGAATTTAAAAAATATACAAAAAATTATTACTATGAAACTCAAAAAAGATATAATTATGTACCAATGAGTACCCATCTTAAGTTGGTACAAAAAAATGTAGTTTACTCATTAATCAAAATTTTCAATCATCTCCCTGATGAATTCAATCTTATAACTCCAGAACATGCATTTAAGAAAAAAATAAAATCTCACTTACTAGAAAAATTATTTTATAATCTGAATGAATATTTGAATGTAGTTTGAATTGATTATCTCCACTTATTATTCTTAACTGTGATTACTCTTAGATTTATTTATTCTATAATAATGTTCATATTGAATTAAATATTTAAATGTATTACTGAGTCTGAATACTGTGTTTTTATGGATATCATTATTGGTTTGCACTTTTTAATATGTGATTTGTTCTTTTTTCTGTTTGATTGTATTTATTGAATTATTTATTATTATTTTCAACATATATGTAAATTATTGACTCATTCTGGTTCACCGTTGGGCTTTCCAGAATTTGACTGTCTTTTGCGATCCAGTGCCTCTCATTTACACATTATTTGTGTCACTGTTTCTGTATCCTTACCGCAGAGTCTGCATGTCAGGTTGCCATTGTACAGGGTGTCCCATTTTGGGTACTTTTGCGGGGTATCTCCTTTATTTTTAAAGATAGAGAGTCGCGGTTTTCGCGACACTGTGCTACTTTTTCGTAAAACTCAAGATGCCGTCAACAGAATTTTCATAGCCCTTTTAGTTTTTAAGATACAGGGCATTTCTGAAAATGTTGCATTTTATGACCCCCCTCGTATCTCCGTTATCCTTCAACTTATCGAAAAGGTAAAATAACATTCTAATAGATTTTTTTCCGTAGAATGCAGTGGTGTAGATAACTTTTGTTACATACCTACTGTTTATGAGTTATAAAGTAAACTTATGTTTTTTTAAATGTAACACCCTGTATATTTATAGACTATAAAATTTGTCTTTTTTTTACCTTTTCAAAAATATATGATAGTATAAACTTTTTTTCAGAAACACGCAAATAATTGACAATTTTCAGAAATTAAATACATATTTTAATGGTAGGCTATGGATAACAATAATAAACAAGTGCAACTTACATATACCTAACAAATAATTGGATACCTTGTATATAGGTACCTATTAAAAAAAATTCTCATAGATCTTTTTTCTAACAGTAAGTTTGTAACAACAGTTTTGTGGCGTAAAGTGACAATATAACAAAAACACAAAAATATAACATTATTAAAAAAAATTAAATGTGATGTTCAAATTGACCACCATTTTCTCTAATGCAAAATTGGCACATCTTTGAGATTCTTTGAATAGCGTTCAAAAGAACCATTGTTCTCATTCGCGAATTTCGAAAAGCTAAATGAATTGCCTCTCGAAGTTTTGCAATGCCGTCATATCGAGTTTTATATACTTCATTTTGTATATAACCCCATAGAAAAAAATCTAAAATTGAGAGATCTGGTGATCGTGGAGGCCATCTAACAGGTCCGTTGTTACCTATCCATCTTTGAGGAAAGTTATTATTTAGAAAGGCCCTTAAGAGCCTAGAGTTATGACTTGGGGCACCATCTTGCTGTAGGTAAACAGCATTATACTGGGCTAATGGAATGTTTTCGAGCAGTTCTATAATAACTTCCTCAAGAATTTCTAGGTATCTACGTGCTGTAACACCTCCTTCAAAAATCCTATAAACTATATGTCTACCCAAAATAAAACATGAAACTCCAAAGCGTCCTTGTTGTGCCCTTTCAAACATTAAATTCAGATTTTCACTCGGCCAGTTCCTGGTATTGTGACGATTGAAAATGCCAGCACTTGAAATAAAGCATTCGTCTGACCAGATAACAAGTCTGCCAAATAAATCGTTAGCATCGATTTGTTGCAAATACCACTGGCAAAACAGTGCCCGGCGCTCGGTATCGCCAGGATGCAAATGTTGTAGTATATTAAATTTGTATGGATGATACTTATATTTCTTCAAGATCCTCTGAGCGTTAGTTTTTGGCACACCAATTTCCTTCTCAATTTTTCTACATGAGGACGAAGGTGTTGCTTCTATATATCCTAAAGTATCTATATCTTTTCTTTCTCTGTTCTCTTTGTTGTATGTTTTAGGGCGCGGGTGAACAAATGATCCGTGCTCAACTAAATTTGCTTTTAAACGGGCAAATATCCCAAAAAACGGTTTCCTTTCTTTCTGGATATCTAAGAAGCAAAAATTAAAATGATAATAGAGATTTTCATAGCCATAATAGCTTACTCACCTTTGGAAATATAATTCCGAAGCTTCTTCAGAATTTTCATTACTCTGTATAAAACATACCATCATATCATATTTCTCATAATTTTCGTAAACTGCCATTATTCGGAAAAATTGATAGAAATCTATTGAATAATGATACCAAAAGAACGAAAATAAACAGCTTAAATGCGACAGAGATTTGATGTTTATTTCTGTTTCTTGTCATAAACAATATCAATGGCCTACAATTAAAATATGTATTTAATTTCTAAAAATTGTCAATTATTTGCGTGTTTCTGAAAAAAAGTTTATACTTTCATATATTTTTCAAAAGGTGAAAAAAAGACAAATTTTATAGTCTATAAATATACAGGGTGTTCCATTTAAAAAAACATAAGTCTGCTATATAACTCAAAAACAGTAAATATGTAACAAAAGTTATTTACACCACTGCATTCTACGGAAAAAAAACTATTAGAATGTTATTTTACCTTTTCGATAAGTTGAAGGATAACGGAGATACGAGGGGGGTCACAAATTGCAACATTTTCAGAAATGCCCTGTATCTTAAAAACTAAAAGGGCTATGAAAATTCTGTTGACGGCATCTTGAGTTTTACGAAAAAGTAGCACAGTGTCGCGAAAACCGCAACTCTCTATCTTTAAAAATAAAGGAGATACCCCGCAAAAGTACCCAAAATGGGACACCCTGTACAGTGTCTAGGTGCCCTTTTACTGGCGCATGGCCAGTCATGAGCCCTGTTACTACTTTTATTTTTTCCCTATTTAGTGCTAATAGGTATGTCGTTCTTTTGTTACACGGGGCTTTGACGTATTTCTTCCCATGTTCGTTTCCTGGGGTTTTTTTCCCGTATTCTTTGTAGTTCTCCATGATCCAGTCTTCTACAGACCTTCGTGTTGTACGTGTTCTGGATCTGGAGCGTTCTCCGACCCTCTTCTTGCAAGTTCGTCAGCTTTTTCATTGACTGTCGTTCCCTGATGTCCCCGCAGCCAAATCAGCTTAACGCAGTTTCGGTCCGCCAGTATTTCAAGTTCTTTTTTGCATGTTGATACCAGACGGGATATCACTTCGTGACTACTCATTTTCTTAAGTGCCGCCTGATTGTCTGTCAATATGTGGATCTGCTCATCGTCGATGGCTCTCCGATTGTTCTCCTTCACACATTGGAGGATTGCATATACCTCTGCTTGGAAGACAGAGGTGTGTTTATGCAATGAATAGCTCAGGCCAGTCTCTGGGTTTCTTGAATATACTCCTGCACCTTTTTCAGTCATAGACCCATCTGTATACCAGATCTGAATACTTGCTCTTGCATGTGTATATATACAGGATGAGTAAGTATGTGGCTTGATGAGGGCTACATTTTAAAATTATTTTTAAATTTACAGGATGTACAAAAACTTGTGGCGTATCAAAGTTATATTTTTCTTATGGAATGCTCTGTACTTTATTCCATTTGTAGATTGTACTTAAGAAATGGGATGAACTGTCTCACATATTCCCAAAACATAAGCATTGTATTTCTGGAAACACTTAGATTTTTCGTGAACTGGATAATGAAAATTAATAGCTACGAAACTAATGAATCCAATTCCAACCTTGAGTATCAGGCAGAAATCAGAGAACATTGGTGTAATGTTGTTCAACATTATACGCAGCGTCCAAAATAGAGCACTTTTGTAATGACATATTCAAACGTCATGTTTATTTCAAATGGGACATTCTGTATTTCATAATTCTATCTTGTAGTAAATTTTGTTACCTTCAGCAAATTTGTAATGGAGGTCTACCAAATCCATTTCTTTTAGCTTTGGAGTTGATTATAATTTTGTGAAATTAGAGTAAACTCATGTAGCTGAAAGGTCCTCAGTACTACTAGTATTTTTAGTGGATGAGGGTGATTGTTTCTTATGTATAGTGTTTCATTCATGTGTGGATTTTACGACATCATCGAAGAGCAGTTTTCTCAAATCTGTAAGAAGATATTAATCATGGGTTATTATTTCAACATTTTCAAGATTCAAAAATACATATTTCCGTACATTTCTGTAACGGTATTATTTAGAAATGGATAGATATCATATTATAACATTCTCAAAAATACCATTATCCCAGAAGTGTTTAAATTTATAGCTATAGTAGTCGCATCGAAATTCCAAATTCACATCCTTTTATAACGAATGTGACTTTGTAGAAAAACCACAGCACCACGTAGAAGCCGTGGTCGATGAGATTCCGATCGTTGGATCAGGGTCGGTACTTCCTAGCAGACCCCTTCAAATCAATTCATCAGCGACTTCGGGCGGGTGGCCACACTAGCTGAAGTTTCAATCTGACTTCTTGTACTCCAAAATTAAGGTAGAAGTTGTCCCATACAGATAGAAGATTTTAATATTGAAAAAAACGATAAATAAATATCATTTTTACGTAAATTCTTCTTCTTAGATACGATACGAAGTTCCAGACGTCTTCAAATCAGGGAAGTTTTGGTTACAGCTTTTGAAGATCCAATTTTTTGTCTTTCTCATGTTTCTACTTCATTTTTATACGCCGAATGGTATTTTTTAGAATTGCAAGATGTCTTGTCTATTGAGATAGATATTTTCACTGATTTTCCGATTTTTGGCTCAACGTTTGAATTTCTAAAATGTTGTAAATCATTTCACCTTCAATTTCTTGTTCCGATGTTAACTCGTTTTTTAGTATTGATAAGAAATAATCACCCTTATACACTAAAAATACTATTAAAGTACTGAGGACCTTTCGGTTACCAAGTATCCATCATCAGAGTAAACTAAACTATGAATCAAAATGTGCCTGTTTAAATACTATTTGGGTAAATAATGTAAACAGTAGGTTACCCTAAGCTGGAGATAGATCGGAATTTGATAAATTTCTTTACCGTTTATACATTTCCAGCCATGTAAAAAAAAATAATGGTGAAAAATCAGCGATAGCTGAACATGTTTTGGATACAGATCACACCATTTCTCAAGAAAGTTTATCACTTTTAAAACACAGTACAGACCAATATCTAGGTAATTTAGAAGGGATGAAAATGTATAAACGAAAAAGCAATCTATTAAATTCTGATTCATTTCCAGCTGAGGGTAACCCATTGTATACATAATTATCTCCAAATAGTATTTAAGCAGGCACATGTTGATTTATAATTTAGTTTACTCTGAAGATGGCTACTTGGTAACCGAAAAGTCCTGAGTACTTTAATAATATTTCTAGTGGATAAACGTGACTACTTCTTATCAGTAGTATTATAATATATCCACATTGTGCACTCTTTTATCGTCTTTCGCTTTTTGTGTTACATTTTAATGCTTTTATTCCTATAGGTCTTCTCTTTCAGTTCAGCGTTATTTATTTTTTCAGTCTTAGCTTTTGCTACTTCCTCATCTTTTGTACTATCTTCTTTACTGGAGTTTTTCTGATTCTGCATTACAAGCTGAACGTTATCTGCAACAAACTGCTGTTCTATACTAGCCGAATTCGTATTTAATTCACTGGCCACTAGGTGAGAGTTAACGGCTTCAGCTGACTCAAATCACAATCAGAGAATACATCTGAACGTTTGAAGTCGCTAATGATATTGTTTGGTGATGCGGCTTTCAGGAAAACACCGCTGACCATCCCATATAATATACGTTTCCCAGCATAATTGATCAATCATCTCCTCATCAATTTTACGTCTGAGGTACGTTATGAAAGGTCTAAACGCACTAACATCTAGTGGCTGCAATCTGTTTGTTATATATTGAGTGTTACAACAGCAATTCCATGGTATTGGCATATTCCGATAGCGTTTAAGAACTTATGGCTCGTACGACCAACCACAATCAACAAAATAGGATCGCTTGCGTTCTTCTAGTATTTTTTTCCAGATTTATTTAAGTTCACTCAGATCAATAATTAATCCGTTATCATACCAAGTCTATCCTAAAGAGACATACACATCTATTACAAATTTATTATGAGGAAAGGCAAAGAAGGGTGATACGGAATACTATATAACCACGTGGATCATTGCTAGGTTAAACAACCCTTAAAGAACGATATAAACCAATCTGACCATCAACTTGGCAAATTAAATATGGATTAAAGACAAGAGAAAGAATGAAAGTGAATGATTATCTAGATCCGAGCAAGAAAAAGTGATTTTGTGTGACCACGTGAGTGAGTCGATATTCATATATTTATTGAAAAATATCACCGATCAGAGAATTATACACGTCTACTACAAGGTTTAGATATAATTAGACTTCAAATTATCAGGTTCACTGTCGATAATAATCCTTCAATATATTCGGTTATTGAAAGAAGAAGGAATGAAAAATAGTTCGACTCACCCCAGACAACGTTCCAACTTTCATTTTGCTATTTTTCCTAGGCGCTGTACAACAGAGACATCTGAATTAAAAATGTTACCTAGATGATATGCATGTTCATCATGCTGTACTTCATAAAGCAGAATGAAAAACCTTTCTACTTTATCTCTTGAAAATCTTCCACCCGCATTATGCTGGTAGCCTCGGGAATGCTTACTTTCAATATAAAAATTTACACCAACGTTTGCCAGCGGTCTTCTTATCCTTATTGGAAAAATGTTCAAAGACATTTGAATTCCGTTCGTGTTCAATCCATAAAATAGTCGTTCCGTCTTAAGCAAATTGTATTCAAACTCTAGTTCGTCTTCTGCTGTGTCTTTTATGTTTTACTGCCGCCTGACTAAATTTCAATTTTTTGTCTCTATTTCCAGGTAAATCTTCATTGAACCGAGCTACTCGGATTATCATTCGCTAATATGAGTGAACCATCCTGAAACAAAATAACATTCCAGGTAATAATAAAAAAGTAATATCGTAGTGACATTGAGTATAATTTGACGTCTTTCCATGCATTTAGCTGTTACCAATCATTTGCAATTATACATTCAAGTCTTGAAACTCTGGAATGACATTGCGGCGGCAAAACCGTTGCTGTTCAAAAGAGTATCAGCAGTACTAGCTATATAATAGAATTATAAAATTTAAGATTACCTTACTGTTTCTCTGGATTTTGATTAAAAACGACCACCTTGATCTAGAATGGTATAGGGTAATTCCGGGAGAGATGGCTCAGTGGGTGAGATGGCTTTTTTAGATTTCTAGAACATAGTGGCAACGCTGGTCGGTAGCTCGATGCAATCCAGAAGTGCATGTGATGTTGTACGTGGTACGATATTTTGTTGCTTCCTTCACTTCAAATAAACGAGTAATTTCGACCACCTTCAGAAATGTTTGTAAGGTAAGTAAGTATATCCGTTTGTTGCATTGTTTTGCTTTTTTTAAGTGGTTTTCGGTTAGTAGCGACTAGACTACATATTCAAGGTTATGTGAATGCAGTGCGCGGGTTCTCCACGGTTGCTGTTTAGCAGTGAGAGAGCGAGACATCTCTCCCTATAATTTGGGTTAGTTGACCCGATGTTAATCTGGGATAGATGACTCATTTGACTCAAGGTTAGTTTCCCTTATACTAATTGCATTTTTCCATTTCCCAGTCATGCCTACAGACTACAAAAGAAATGGCAATAGCAACCGTGGATTATGGACAGAAACACAATTGCAATGTGCGGTGGATGCAATAGAACGTGGAGAAATGGTCGTCAAAGCTGCTGCTAGATATTTTAGTCTACCACAGCCTATTCTAAGACGGAAAATCAAGATAGGTTATTTCAAGAAATCCGCCATGGGACCTTCTAGCCTTCTTGGAAAAGAAAATGAGGTGAAAATCAGAAACCACATACTCAAACTGCAAAAAGCTGGTTTTGCACCATCTAGAAAATGTGTCAGAGAAATAGCTTACAGACTAGCAGAAGAATTAGGCCTAAAGCATCCGTTTAGCAAGGAAGTACGACTTGCAGGCTCCGACTGGTTACATAGTTTTTTGAGGAGACATCCTGGCTTGAGTATCAGAAAGTCAGAGGGTGTATCTTTAGCCAGAGCTCAAGGATTGAATAGGAAAGATGTTCAAGATTATTTTGAATTGCTGCAACAAATACTTTTGGAAAATAATCTAATAGATAAACCAGATCGTTTATTCAACATGGACGAGACTGGGCTTCAATTGAACAATAAACCGGCTTTGGTAATTGCAAAGAAAGGTTCCAACAATGTTCCGGCTATCACGTCACCGTGAAAAGGGTGAGACAATCACGGCAATTTGTTGCTGTAGTGCTGAAGGAACTTTCCTACCTCCTTGTTGCATTTTCAAAGGAAAGAATAAGGAACAAGAATTTGAAATGGACATGCCAGCGGTGTCGAAAATATTTATGAATGAAAAGTCAGCATATATAAATACCGACATATTCCTGAATTGGCTAAAATCCCACTTTGTTCCACGAAAACTATCTGGTAAAGTGATTCTAATTTTAGATGGTCACTCATGTCATTGCAACTCAGTTGAAATGCTTGAGTATGCTGAATAGAATGACATTATTCTACTATGTTTGCCTAGCCACACGACCCAGTTCTTGCAGCCACTCGACCGATCCTTTTTTAAGTATCTTAAATCTCATTTCAATACTGCCTGCAATCTGTTCATCGTAGTAAACCGCCTTAACTTTGGTAAACTACTCAAACAAGCATGGTTGCATACAGCTAATCTGCAGAATGGGGCTTCGGGCTTCACAGCATGTGGAATTTATCCTTATAACCCGGATGTAATCCCAGATTACGCTTTCCTCGAGTCATCGTTATCTCAAACGTCAGATGAAAGATTGGTGAATAATGAAGATGACCCCACATCAGATGAGCCGACCACATTGACCAGAACCACTCCGAAACTAGAAACTAAGTCTAAACCAGAAACCAAGTCGAAACCAGAAACCAAATCGAAACCAGAAACCAACCAGAACCAACAGGTGAATAGTACCCAACAACACTCTAGTGCGATGACGCTTTCCATACCCAGTAACATAACTCCCAGTAAAATTTTGGACAATATTTTCCCTATAGCATCCACATCTAGTATAGCGTATAGCCCAGGTAAGAAAATGTTCAAAACAATTGGCATCTGCATTAACTAGCCCCGAAAATGTAGAACGCCGAGAAGCTGAGGAAAAAGTGAAACTTAAAGAGGCAAGAAAGAAAATAAGACAGCAAAAGAAAGTAAGTCAAGAAAAGAAGAATGTTGTTCTGAAAAAGAGGAAGAAGAAATGTGTTTCCTCTTCTTCATCTGAAGAAGAAATTGAACCAGATGCTTCTGAGGAAGATGATGTAGAAGAAGATGAAACAGAGTGTACAAGATGCGGAGAGAAATATGAAACTACGTCTAAAAAAGATGACTGGCTTCAGTGTGGGCACTGCGCTAATTGGTTCCATGAAAATTGTTCAAAACACATTAACTTGTGTGACAGATGTGGTACAGTTTTGTGTTTGTGTAAGAAACAAGAAACGTGATTGGTAAGTGGGTCATGTCACCCTAGCATGCAAGTCATCTCACCCATACACATCGGGTGAGATGACTTTTTACAGTGTTCTGAGTTTATACTTGTTATTTTTCAGAATTTTAACTATTTTAAAGTTGCTATTTCTTTGTATTTTCAAATATATAGGCTACATATTTACGTCATTAGTTCAATTTTTTTTCTCACATATTTGTTCATACACTCGATTGAAAAAAAGTGAGCCATCTCTCCCAGAATGACTCTATATACAGTAGAAGTCCATTAGTCTGGCATTCAACAGTCCGGAATGCCCGATAGTCCGGCATCGCTTGGTTTTCTCCAAAAGTGTGTCTTTGAAGCAAATATAAACGCTCAAGAGTTATTCGGAAGTTTTTGGGGTAGTTCGAGATCATCCGGAAGCACTTGGTATTGTTCGGAAACAATTAGCGGCCGGCTAGTCTCAGCTGTCACAACAAATACAGGTGCAGTGCAGCACAATTAATCAATCACGAAGCGTCTTCGTAATTTTTTTGTCCGTTGTTGTTGTTTTGTGTCCTTTCACATCGCAGTAAACTGTGTCTCAGTACTTTTTATTATAATACAGTATATCTGTAGTGACGTACGTAACTTTTGAAACTGTTTATAAACAAAGTGAGTTTCTTTCTAGCTGTACAGTGACCATGTTTTCAAAACCTAAGCCTCCGAGTTCAAAAGGAGAGAAACTAAAACACGTAACACTGACTCTCAATCAGAAACTAGAAATCATCAAACGGCTAGAAAAAGGTGAGAATAGAAATGTTTTAATGAATGAGTTTAATATTGGCTCATCAACTATTTATGACATTAAAAAACAAAAAGATGAACTAATGAAGTTTGCTTCTCAATCGGTAACAACTGAAAAATTGGCTTCTAGACAAACATTAAAAAAAACAAAACTGAAACAGCTAGATAGTGTATTGGTGGAATGGTTTAGTGCAGTACGTTCTGAAGGAAAGCCGATAACAGGGCCAATGATTGTTGAAAAGGCAAAGAAATTCGGCCAAGATTTAGGAGTTGCTGAAAGTGAATGTAATTATTCTGATGGTTGGCTCAGAAACTTTAAGTTTCGGCATGGAATTCGAAGACTTGATGTAACTGGAGAAACACTTTCAGCAAACCAAAAATCTGCAGAAAAATACAAAGACGAGTTTGAGAAACTCGTGGCTGATAATGATTTAACACCTGATTTAAAATGCTGATGAAACAGGGCTATTGAGGCGATGTTTACCAACAACTACACTAGCTGGGGGAGGAGGAAAAGCAGCCAAGGGTTTTAAAAAAAACAAAGACAGATTAACCGTTTTGCTATGTGCTAATGCGTCTGGAAACCACCGAGTGACTCCTTTTGTGATAGGTAAATCTAAAAAACCCAGGGCTTTTCAGAATGTTACACACTTGCCTGCCCAATACGATGCCCAATTAATGCGTGGATGACTGCCGCCCTCTTTAAAGACTGGTTTTTTCACCACTTTGTGCCTCAGGTCAAGGAATCCTTCAAAAGGCCTTAGTCTACCAGAAAATACTAAAAACATCCTAATTTTGGACAATTGCAAAGCCCACCCGCCAGTAGATGAGCTAGTTTCTGGAAATATTGTTGCTACTTTGCTCCCACCTAACGTTACATCTTTGATTCAACCCATGAACCAAGGGGTTATTCAAAATTTTAAATACTTTTATAGAAGGTCTTTTATTCAAGGCCTGTTAAATGCCGACTGTGACGTGACTGATTTTCAAACAAAGCTTACAGTCAAAGATGCAGTCTATGCTATTGCACTGTCTTGGAATCAGGTAGGTACTCTACAGACTGATGAGAAAGAAACCCATCAAGACGCTCTGACCAAAGTTTTGGATGTCGTTAGAAGTGCTGACAATCCCTTGAAAAACCTGCCTGAAGATGAGGTAGAGGAGTGGCTTCTAATCGACGAGAATGAGCCTGTTGAACAAGAACTAACCATTGAGGACATTATCAACAGTGTAGTAAACCCTCAGCCTACTCAAAATCTTGAAGAAAGTGACTCAGATGCCGCAACGGAAGAAAGGGAAAAAATCAGCTGGGCTGAAGCTGCAGAATCACTAATGAAGTTTATCTCTTTTGCTGAGGCTAGTACTAGCTACAGTGCTTCAGAAATTATTGATTTCCATATCATTAAAAATACATTTTATACTAAACGCCAAAAGTCAAGAAAACAAAAAGACATTCGTGACTTTTTTAAATCTAAGTGAAATATGTTTTACAGTACGTGTACATACATTATATGAAATGTAAAATAAACTTTGTTGTATTTGCATACTGTATTTGTAATTTAATTATTTACCTAATTGTTCTTATAATTACGATTTATGTATGTATGTAGTTAAAAAAACAAAGTACATTTGTTTTACGGCAAAGCCTACACAAAAAAGAATAGGCACCGCCCGATAGACCGGAATTTTCGGTAGTCCGGCACTGAGCCGGTCCCGAACGTGCCGGATTATCGGACTTCTACTGTAGTAGTATCGTTCATTTGGTTAAGTTGTAGGTTTTTCTCTCTTCTGTCGTTTTCTACTTTTGTCCCCGCCTCCTACATCATGATTAGATCTTTAATATTCTCTTTTACGGAATTAAACTTTAGATACCAACTTTACTGGATTTTTTTTATTATATATTATATATTATTTATATATCCGATACAATAAGAATACTGAACATTTTTGAAATGAGGTTTACACATCTGTCCTTTGTACACACCTTGAAAAGTTGAAACGCCGAACAGTTTGATTCAGAAATCAAGTATAAGATTGGCTAACTTCTGTTATATTGCCTTTTATAATCCTGAACTGGAAAGAACATTGCATACGATCAGAGTTAAAGTTAATCAATATTATATTTCCTAACAGTCATCAAAACTTCCTGTACACATACGACAGAAGGAAGGGGGTTATGTCTGGTTAATGGGAAAACTTCAAACATGCATTTGAAGTGTACCTGATATATGAGATCCAATAATAATAATCTCGATTACAAAGGACCATTTCGTTCGAGATTTCTACAGCAATATTATACATTACTACAAGGAAACCTCAGTCATTTATTCAATTATGCTGTATAAACTCGGCAAGTAAGCGTAACTTTTCTACATTTTGTTACATTGATATATTTTTCAGTGGACTTGAAGACGGATCCTGTATAAAACTGGAACTCCCTTGAAAAAATGTGCTATTTCCTTTTTCTGCTTTCGAATTGTCTGAAATGAACGAACCGAGATGGTTGAACGTTATACAAGATAATCATGGTATTCTACCAATAATTGTGCTTTGAGATTTTTTTCGAGTATTCAGTTCTAAAATGGATAGAACAGTTTGTGAAAAATGAGAATAACAGTATCAATGATTCAGCTGCCAATGATTCAGTACAGCGGAACTAAAAACCAAAAAAAAGAATAAAAATTATTGGGTATAGAATTTTCTATTGTGGAATCTCTGTGGACGCCGATAATTTCATGGTGGTTACCTTGACCGCAGACACCGCCCACATAATCAGAAATTCCTTATTTTTGCAAGTATGACCTCATCAAGTAGTTTTCTACTTTTGTGGTACATTTTAATAGAGTTTGTAGGCTTCAGTACTATTTTTAGGAGTGAACATTCAATTTCAAATATACGTATTGAAGCTAATTAATGGAATATTATCCCTGGCAGCACATAGATAGCGATGTATTCGAGCATTATCTAGTAAAATCCTGTTTTTTACAACACTGCATCAGTGTTCGTGGATATTATTTATCTATGGTCAGTGCGTCATGTTCGCGTTCAGGGTTTCGTCGTCTATTTAATAGTAAATTGTTTTGTAGTATTATAATTTATCTGTGTAGTTGTTTGAATTCAGTTCACTGTGCAAAATGGAACAAAATTATAACAAAAATATGGAGAGAAGTATCAAACACAGTGGAAACAGGACAAACTGTTTTCGCCATGGCTGTGCAAATCCCAGGACAACAGCAATGCTCATTACAAGGCGTGCAATATCAAATCATTGCCAAGTCTTAACTCAGTTAACCTAGATGTTTTTACATAATCACGTTTTGGTTAGAATGTATTTATGTATGCACCTACAGTAATTATATTACATCTGTGGTATAGGGTTTATTGTTGGTGGAGTAGATTTCTGCGTCAAATTAAACTACCCAGTTAGCCTCTGACGGTGACACTAGAAAGAAATAAAATAGGAGAACAAGAAATACTGCTTTTTCAGAATAACTTTAGAATCAAAAAAAAATTTGAAATTTTCTACTTCCATATAAATAACCCTTTAGTTACACAACTATACTCCCATTAAACCAAAACTGTATCTTTCCGATATCCTCATGATAGACAACCTCCTCTTGAGCACACTATATTTACAGCATGTACTTATCAGGAGTGATGATTCTTGTTATTTTTTAAGAAAAAAAGGTCATATAAATGTATGTCCTAACATGCTTCGTTTTCGAGTAACAGGGTGTCATCAATAGGACACCAATGACCGCAGTCAGTGGGGCTTCCTCTGAAGGAAGGAGAACCGATCTAACGGGAGAGAGGTCTTAGTCGGAAAGAATACTTCACACCCGGGGGTTCGGGCTCCCGAGGTGACTATGCAACATTTCTCCTACTATATGCATAAAAAACAAGGTGTCAAAGTTTAAATAGAAAAGCGGTTTTTTAGTAATTGTTCAAAAGTCTTTCCGCCGATTTTAATAAGGCTTGATGTGTTTGTTGGCAATGATAAAGGGCTTTCGATTAATCAGACTTAGAATAATAATACCAGAGGCGTCGCAAAGTTTTAACTGATTGATATTCATGTTAAAAACCATGTACGCTACTGTTTCTTTCTAGCTTTGATATCTTCATCATATTAAGCTATTCAAGATACAACAACTTTCAAGTTTCTTGTACTACGCTTAGTTTTCGAAAGAAAAAATGAAAGCATAAAACGAAAATTGGAAAAGGCTTTGAATTTTCAAGTTTTGACAAAGTTTTTATTAAATGAAAACTTAAAGGAGACAGGCAAATGAACTTTTCTCTGAAAAACTTGCTTTTCAATTTAATATGTAACTACTCGTAGATTACTGAATATTACTGTGGTTTCTAGGTGTATTTAAAAATGTTTCGAAGCAAATACAATCTTTATCTATAACAACAATTTGATGTATTAATTTGGCATATATTTTATTGGATCAAATAGTTGTATATAAGAAAGTGGAAGAACACCAATTTATTTTTTCCATTTTACAAATCTTTTTCTACTTCTATTGTCCTGTATTCATAGAGAAAATGTTCTACTGCTCAATAATCAAAATCACTTTGAATATTAAATATTTTGACATTGTACTGATAGTTTCTACGATGAAATAGATATTGTCTTCAGAACAAATCAAATCAAATAGAATTTATTCCTCAACGATTTGAGCAGTTTTAAATTCATAATAATATTTAAATTGAGGCACCTAGAGGCATGCTTGTTTGAAACATCACGTAATGAATTGAATTTCCATAAACTGTTTGAAATCACAGAAAATATGAGATATGACAATAAAAGCTTACAGAGTGAGCTTAAAAAGTATTTTCGTTACAGAGAAAGACGTAGAGGAAAAGTTTATTGTATTAATGAATAAATTTGAAGAATTTGTGAATTTATTGAAAATATTCTCTTTCAAACTAAGGTAATTATTATCAACGTATTTCTTCAATTCATTTAATTCATCCATTTTAATTTGTTGAAAAGTTCAAGGTTAAAGGCACAAAATTAAAATGAATTATAGTAGAATCGAAAGAAGGAGAGTCCTGGATTACGAGTAGTATATATATTGTAGTTATAGTATAGTAATATTTCCACCGGACAACTTCCATCTCAAATGTTGGTCAACAATTACTTCTAGATATTTTGCGCTATTTGATCTGTTAATGATATTACAATCACTCTGTTCTGAAAAACAATTTCCTTTATGGATTTCCAGACTTTCTTTATTGGGTTAGGTTTTTCTGATTCAGCTTATTCATAAAATGATTCCCAGTTATTGTCAATAAAATTTGCGGTAGTGCCACCGGAAATAAATGAAATTTCACCGTTCACCTGTGAAATATTAAATATTATATTTACTATTTATGTAACTCACAACGGGCCTCATATCACTCCCCTGGAGTATATTTCTAATGAATAGTGGAGGCTCGCTTAGTGACTTATTTTTTTGACTCATTGATATCGATCTTGCAGGTAAGTTTTCAGTGCATTTGGTGCAACGCCCCTGAAATCGATCGACTATATCATTGAAAGGACGTGATCTACGATGTCGAATGCTTTCGCAAAGTCTAGAAACTTAGATGTACATTTTTTGTTCTCATTAAAACCAGTAGTGATTTTATCACAGAAATCCACAAAGGCATCTTCAGTGCTTAGCGTTTGCCTGAATTCAGATTGTTCTTTGGTCAATAGTTTATTTTCATCTACATAGTTCATAAGCCTAGTTTGATCCCTGTTCCAATAATTCAGCAAAGTTGTATATGACAGAAATATGTCTGAAAGTAGTTGTTTTGAGTTATATCTTCAAATTCATAAACTGTTGTTACATTTTGATATTTACACCAATGCATTTCAATAACATTCATTGTTAACAAACATAAACCTACATACTTAACCACTCTCTGACAAAAAGAAAACCAATTGAATAAAGTGATGAGGGACCAAATTATTCACAATCGTGAACCTATATTATATGTGTTTTATGAAGAAAAAAGAGTATTTAAAATACGGTTATTTAACATATTCAACCTAACGATTTCTTTCATGAACTCAATGCTTTTAAATTTGATGGATTCTCCTTTCTAGATGAATATGTATAACATTTATTTGTATTCGCAAGAGCTAAATACACTTCTTTCGCAATTTGTATGAACAATCTCCGATTGTATAATATCTAAGATTGATGGAACATAAATAATGAAATGGAATCAGCTGAAAGACAGATTCTTCCGAGTCAACAACAAGTAGAACTAAGACAGATTCTTCGGGAGATCAATAAGATTTATCGGAAGTAACTGCCACAGTAATCTGGGAAGAAATTTATAAGCAATTGATTACGAGAAAATAGGAAAATCAGATAACAAACATGCTTTTACTAATAAAGTGAAAGTTATAATTAAATTAGGTTTTGACGACTGGTAAATGATATATGATAACTTTGAATTCGTACACTGATCATATCTATGATAATTCTGGAACAAACCGAGTGATCAATAGTTCCATATGTGTGTCATGTTTAAACCAATAGTATGCCATTCCGAATGATACAAACAATATCGCTAATAACAAAATTTCATGTTTCAGCAATATAAAGCATAGCAACATAATTGGATGTGAAATATGTAATTATGGTTTTCAAATATTATTTTTTTACCGCATATTGCCTAGCATAGCGTTACATTGAGCATAAATACATTTCCAGATTTATAGATATTTTAAAAATGTAGACTGAAAGGCAACCGACACGATTTTTTTTACAGAAACATCTACAAGCTCCATTTTTCATTCCAAAGTGTTCTCAATATAATAGATGGGCTTATGTTCGAAAGATTATTCGAATTTGATGTTTTAGATATTATTATCCATTATAAGCAAATTCAATAGTACACTAATGATAATTTGATGGATCATCGCAAATGTTGGCCGCTAAGATAGCTTACCACCTTCACATCTCTCCAATCTCAGGTTTACAAGAATTTATTGTGCAATTTTAATTATTTTTCATAATTAACTAAAACTGGGCTAACACGATAGGACTAACACTATAAATAAGAAATAATCATCCTCATCCACTTAAAGTACTGAGCAGTTTTCAGCTACCAATTAGGCATCATCAGAATAAACTGAATTAAAAATCAAAATGTGCCTGTTTACATACTATCTGGAATCAGAAGAGTATACAAGGGATTACCCTTAGCTGGAGATAAATATGAAGTTGCTCTTGCGTTCATACATTTCCATCCCTTCTAATTTACCTAGATATTCGTCATTACAATAAACTTTCTTGAGAAATGGTGTGACCTAATTCCAAATATGTTCGGCTTATGCTGACAAAATGTTCGTCATAGCGAGTTAGAAGCTTCCTTCTGGCTTGGCCCACATATCATTTGATCACGTCTCACATTCTATTTTGTAAATCAGTCGAAAACTGTATCAAAGGGGTTGGCCTGATTGGTTATTTAGCTTGTTCTTACATCTATAAACGGGTTGTACTACTTAGATCGCAGTACCAGAAACACATTTACCCTACACGAAAATTTCAGAAAATTAAGCAGCGTAGAGGTTTAAATTTTATGAAAAATAGGAACAAGGTCGATCCTTAAGGAGTTCTTTTGAATCGTATTAAATAAATTTGATAATTTTCAGCTGATTTGATGATATCATCAACAGCTACAAAGAAACCTAAACCCAAACTAGTGTTCAAGAAATATGTGAATTTATCCAAATATTCAGCTAATTTAATGGATACGACAATACATCCGATTCATTTACAAGTCTCGAATCTTCAGGTTCTCTAGGGTTCTTGTTTCAGCAATGGGCACAAAAAAAGCTGTTCACATGAAAAATTCAAATAAATGATGAATTCTCAAACAACTATGGGTTTACTTCATACTTGGTTCCATTACACTTAAATTTTAGGGGAGCAGTTGAATAAAAATAATCATATCACTGCCTTACCCATTTTATTTCCAACTCCACATGAGAGTCTTCCACTTGACAATGACACAATCGGCCGACTATTCTAAACTCCTTAGAGAGGCGTGGGGGTGGGGGTAATGGGTAATGTCACTCGCCCAGGCGCAACTAATAGAGATGGGAAGGCGCCTAATTTAACTTTTTCATAAATTCCGCGAACTCGAAGTGTAACTTTTGTAAAGAAGTGATACGTTTTAAAATTTCATTTGTCTGGGCTTATTCCATCCACAATTTTGATGCATAACCTTCTTTCCTTTGGTCATCAAGTACTAGGGTCGGCGGTAAAAATTAATAGACCGTCTCCCGGTTCGAATTGCCTTCGCTATGCCTCATCCTTTTAATTTTAGAAATTTCCTGAACCGAAGAGACCCAATCCTGTGGTATTTGGTGAATGCGCCGGGATCTGGAATAAAAATTGTGCGTCCAGACTTGAACATATCAACCTGGGCATAACAGTTGGAAGAAATTCTCATTGTGTTCAACTGATTCGTGCGATTATTGATGTTTCCACTTGCTCGAATTGTTCCTAGTGCCTAGTTTAGTTGATATTAATACTTATCCATTGAAAAATTACGGAGTTTGACATAAACATTGATACTGACCCGACGATAACTTCTATTGTTTTAGTATAGCTTGTAAAATAACTAAAAACAAAAAAGAAAACAAGGAAAACAATAAATACTAGGGTTGTATCGAAATCGCATCGATAACTCGTTATTACGAGAAATGGTACAGATTCATTTACAGAATTTTATCAAAACAACTTCTGAATATTTTGAGAAATTAATAAGCTTAATTGGATTCAATACGAAAAGGAAGACAAGGTTATACAAAGTGACACATTTGAGGCCAGCTACTGGTGATCCTTTCACCGCCCTCCCAGTACTTATTTAAAATATCCTAGCAAAGTATTGTGAGATTATGGTGGAAACATGCAGCGTTCTAACCTTGAGCTTAATGTACTAAGTAAAGATAATTAGAAGATGATATGTATTTTTTTATAATCAAAGTAACATTATTATTTCGAATTCTGAAGAAAAATAACAATGAACATATTTTCAAGTGTCAGATTGGAGTTGTTTAAGAAATTGACAGTTGTTGCAATTGAAGCTGTTTGATCCTTATAGTAGATTTCACTTAACGGCGATGACAAATCAGTATCGGTAAAGCTGCTATGCATAGTGTCTTGTGGAAATTGTGTTGGAATGGGTGTTGTAGGACTGCTAGTGGGTAAAAATAGAGAGATAGAGAGTTTGATCATTTGGACAGTAACTTGTAGTTGCTGTATTCCTATTCACTTCAAAATGGCCTATATCAGCTTGAAATAATATATTGCTTATTTGATGCTGCACTATCGCGTTAGTCAGCTCAGCTTATTTTCCACGTGCTTTCCATAATCGCTACAGTCATCACATATTTCCTAGAGATTTTGCTTTCCACTATGCTTCTCAACATTTCAAAAGTTTCGTGAATTTTATAATTATTTCTTGTTTCACAACATTCTGCACACTTGAAGGGTAAGTTCTTCTCACATCAGGATCTCCAACAATTTCATCTGAAGCGGAATCTTCCACTTTGTGTCATCAGTCGAACATAGTAAATAAACTATATTCGGTATATACCGAGGTGAATTATTTCGAATTGCTTTCAGTTCATTTTAGAATAATGCTACAACAATTTTTTTCTATTTAATTGCAAATTACATCAACCGCTTAAAAATGGTTTCACATTCTCAAGAATATTCACGAACAATGGCAATGTACAAGTCCCTTCAGTAACGGAAGTGAGTATGGCAAATATAAATCTTATTTTAGTAGGTACTGTATTATTTGTAGATGTGAATGTTGCATACAATTTAATTTTTGTGGGTATGGTTGTTGAGGTAGGATTTTGGACGGTGTTCTTGAGTACACGTCACTGCATAGAAATATAATGTAAAATAGCTTACACATGGAGTTCTTGTTAGAAATAAACTGAATTGAGTGGTTGGAGCATTTTCCTTAACAAATAGAATACTGGAACCATACTTCAACAGCTAAGTAGAGCAAGAAGAATTGTGGAAAATGTTTTTGGTATTGATTCTGTGGTTTTCCGAGTTTTGAGAAAATCAATGCCATTGAAACCGGATAAGACACAATGCGTAGTTACGGCAACGGTATATCTGCATAACGTCCTAAGAAGAGGCACATCTAGAAATACCTATACTCCTCATGAAACATCTGATCAAGAATACAGTGCGGGAAATTCAGTCCCTGGTAACTGAAGAAGATACAGGAACAATGGTCTATCATCACTTATACCTATCAGGAATGTAGCACGTAAAACAGCAATGGAAGCCAAAGAAGTGCGAGAATTACTTTTCAATCAATAAGTCTGGTATTTACATGTTTTTATTTTATATTATTAAATATTAATACTTATTTGTGAATAAAATATGCTTACCTCGAGAGAACTTATGATTTGGGTTGGTTCATTACTATCTAATAGAAATATAATAAGATTCTTGACCCAGTATGAATTATATAAAAAATTCTCGGGAATTAGGTCACATTAACACTCTGTTATAAATGTTCGTCTTTACGTACGTTTCGGTCTCACGACCATCATCAGAAGACTTATTTTGTTAAAAAGGGGTTAACTAAAACTAATTAGCACAAGCGTCCATATCGCACAATCTTCAATCAAAAAGCTCACGCCGTCGAAACGAACAGAACCACGAATAATCGAAAATTGTATCGTTATGATAGTTAAAACGATTCTTTGCAATACCAATTTCTGCTTTCTGTTTGTTCTTTTTGTTTGTCAAGATGTTACAAACTTTGTTTCTAATTTCATTTTTTTCTTCTAAATTTGCGCATAAACCTACTAACTGTGTTGGGAAATATTTCTCAAATCTAAAACCTGTAATACCTAAAGATAAACAAACCCACACAGTATATAAATTGAATTGTTTAGATTGTGATGGAACTTATACTGGAATCTCTAAACAATATTTACAAAAAAGAATGTACGGCCATAAGTATAGCACAAGAAATAATAACTTAGAAAATTCCACCGCCCTTGCTAAGCACTGTTTTGATTATAACCATCAATTTGATTACAAAAATGTTAATATTTTAACTAAAGAAACCAATTATTATAAAAGATCTATCCTGGAGATGATTCACATAAAAAGGGATTCAAATTCTGTAAATCATAGGAATGATATTCAAGGATTGAGTCAGATTTATACTAACTTGATTAATTAAAACTCTTGCAAATTCCTACATACGTCTTTATAATGTTAAAAGTATATTTTAGGAAGAACGCTTAAAGTAAACTAAATTCCAATGCAGGTCTAAAACCTTTTCAAGTACGTCATAAATCTACATCTGGGTCGCGTTATTACAAACAAATAGCTTAGAACTTCAGTTGCTTTGAGACCATAGCAATATGCGTTTGTACATTATGAGAATATTACTTAACAGTGGTTTCTTGTTACAAAAAAATCTATACTTTAATATTAACGATACAATTTTCGATTATTCGTGGTTCTGTTCGTTTCGACGGCGTGAGCTTTTTGATTGAAGATTGTGCGATATGGACGCTTGTGCTAATTAGTTTTAGTTAACCCCTTTTTAACAAAATAAGTCTTCTGATGATGGTCGTGAGACCGAAA
Organism: Endomychus coccineus; assembly: GCA_958510875.1. Lineage (NCBI taxonomy): Eukaryota > Metazoa > Arthropoda > Insecta > Coleoptera > Endomychidae > Endomychus > Endomychus coccineus. Next base: position 111,607,314 of record OY294067.1, on the reverse strand, counting down.
CGTACGTAAAGACGAACATTTATAACAGAGTGTTAATGTGACCTAATTCCCGAGAATTTTTTATATAATTATCTAATAGAAAGAACATTCGCATGAAAGCAAATCATTTGGGAATATACATTTCTTCCCTGTATATAAAATAAATTATAATTTGAAATATATTCCTTATTTATTTGAGCAAAATTTTATAATTAACCGTTACCGGTACTACCAGTTCTTTTCTCTGGGTCTTTCTCGAAACTTTCTGAATACCTATAGGAAGATTGACTACATATTCCAAACCGTTGTATCATCTTTTGCTGACAATTAAATTTCTGGATTATATAAATAGTTTCAGGTAATACATTTAATGAATCACTTCCAGAAGTGAAACTAGCATTTATAAGAAAACACTATATTTCCAGTGGATATTTATGGTTCTCCATTCATAGGTACCTAGGTTCTGATTATTGTAAGTTGTAGTTCTGAAACGTAATTCCAAGATACAGATATTAATTACAAATGAAAGAAAAATCATTGCAATATGTCCCATATGGAAAGAGGAATCATGTCTTCAATTTTAGCAAAAGAATATTCTATTCTGGCATAAATATCTTGATTATTATCTGTTCCAGAGGACAGTAAGACAAATTAACTGCTTTGCTAAATATCTCAGTAGCATTACCCAAACAGAAAATTCGAATTAGAATTTGAAAAATAAACTTCTCAGATCTTTCTTCGATTCGCAACGTTGATATAATTTCTTCAATATATTTTGATACTTCCTACATAATTCCAAACGATTCATTAAATAATATTCCACTTATAAAACATTATTTAATCAAATAGAAATTTAGCTTCAATAATAGAATTAAACTCAATAGAAAAATAGCACTTAATGAAGGGTTTGATAAGATTTTCATAGATGACCTAATATATAGTATATGGTATAGTTGCCTTGGTACAAGGGAAATACGGTCGAATACAAGAAGCTGTGAACCTGGTAATCACATGGACGGACTCGGAGGGATTGAACATCAATCCCCACAAACCCACCATAGTAACATTCACTCGAAAACGCAAATTAGAGGGCCCGGGACCTCTGGAGATACTACTGGGATTGCCTCCTCTCCAATTGGTGCCTTCAGAATACGAAGCATACTGGATAATATTCACATTCTGGTACACAGACGGGCCTAAGACTGAAAAAGGTGCAGGTACTTCTAAAAACCCAAAGACTTGGGATTGGACAAATGCGCAGTGTTTCATTTGAGGAGAGGACGATCTCCAGAAGAGCACGAAAATATGCAGCTTGCCGACGGAAGCATCTATAAACACCTTGATGCTGGAGAGACCTTTCGATACCTGGGAATTGAACAGCGTCCTAATTATAACGCTTCCCAGGTAGAGGTGACTCTCCGCGGCAAGTACAGAAACCTTGGTCGGAAATTTTGAGTGGGAACAAGGTGTCCGCAACAAATATGCTTGTTGTTCCAGTCATGCTACACTCTTTTGGAGTGATGAAATGGACGGTCGATGAGCTGCATAGACTCGACAAAGACACCCGGAAAATGATGCATATCCATCACAATTTGCATCCTAGGTCGTCCGTTTCCCGCATTTATCTCCCAAGTCACCAATAAGGTAGGGTACTCCTCAGTCTTGAGAGTCTGCATCATAGTGTGGTTCTGAGTATAGCTTATAAAGTTCTTAGGAGTTCGAACCTCCTCCTGTGCCTTGTTAAAAGTCACGAGTTGGCCGGAGTGGGGACATTTATCTTGAGACAGCAAAAAAAGCTGCGGAAGAACTTGGTCTCGGATTTCGGATCAGTCAAGAAGGCCGACTAGAGGGCAACCTCGAGTTCCAACCTTCTCACCTGAAAGCCCAGATAAATGCCGCGGAGCATGATCTTATGCTCAGGTGGCATGTTGACGAGCCAATACACGGTGTTTTCTATCGAAACATCGAAACGCTCGGCTTGTCAACTATGCTGACCTTCGGCTACCTAAGGTCAGCCGGGCTTACATCCGAGACTGAGGGATTTACCGCAGCTTGCCAAGATGGCGTAATTAACACCTTGGTCTATCGCCGCAATCTGATCGGTGTGCAGGTCCCTGATATCAGCTGCGGGGCCTGTGACGCTTTTCCACCTGCTGTCAGCATGTCCGGCAAAAGTGGCCTCGGCGCACACCCATCGCCATAATGCAGCCCTACGGGTGCTGAATTACCATCTAAGGCACTCTTACGAAATAGACCAAGAGCCAGTGCTGCCTTACATGCCAGGAGATATTGAGTCCATTGTCGGAAACGGAAAATATCAGATCTACTGGAATCACCCGTTTCCGACCGTCAGGTCCATACAAGCAAATAGGCCTGACGTTGTCCTCCTCGATAAGCTAAGCAAGATTATGTATGTCATCGAATTTTCCGCTCCGGCAGAGATGAACATAGTCTTGAAAGAGGAGGAAAAATGGACAAAATATCGAGATCTCCTGTTCGAGCTCCGCACGCAATACCCAGGCCACAAGATCGTATTAGTGGTTCTGATCTTCGGTGTTTTAGGCGGAATCCTGTCTTCGCTGCTTTCGAACTTGAAGATCATTTTGGCCTGTAAGAAGTCCGCGCATATCTTGATAGACCGAATGCAAAAGGCAGTCATTCTGGGTTCACTTAGAATACTTAGGGCACACGATTTAGGAACCTGAAGCTACTTCCGAGGTTTGTAATAATTCGCATTTGAAGCTGGTTCCTTGATATTGCTGTTATTATTCAATCATTAGAGAATATTACAATTATTACAATTTTCAGTGGAAGTGCGTTAGTGCTTTACATATTCAATAATCCAAATAGATTACCAACTTTATGATAATATTATCATCCTCCATATAATTGAGATTTCTTATCAGGTGGTTTTCTATTCTGCACACTGTTTCGTATTTACCAAGATCGTTGAGTAATTGACTCTGTAGATCATTTCCACTTTTTTTATTCAGTATCAGTATTTTATGCTTCTTGAAAAAATTACTTGTAACTCGTAACTGGATACCGATGAAATTCGTTCCCTGATAATATGGAAAGAATTGTAGAAACAATTTGTGACCTGAAAATAAAATTGTAAAATCATATAATAAACATGTTTTCATTCAATAAGTAATAAATTAAGATTAAACTAGGTTACGGTAACGAATGAAACATAGTTGGGGTTTCCAAATATTATTTCTTTCTCGAATATTTGATTGCCTAACATTACAGTCAGCATAAATATATTTTCAGATGACTAGGTATCTCAACAAATAGGCTGAAAGACGAATTAAGTTTTTGTCACAAGCATTAACAAACCTCATTCTTCCTTCCAACGGGTTTTTCAAAATATGGCGTTTTAAATTTATGCCTGCTATTAAACAAAATCTGTGTCTGTTTCAACAATATTAGACCCCGATTTACCATGAAGTATCTAATTGTATTGTAAAACGCTAAGTTATTACATTTTACTGGAATTCATTACGCTAGATATTCTGAGATTTGATAATATTATTTTTCGATTACCAATCATTCTTGACTTGAGATATAGATCACACATTAACTTATTATTTTCATCTCTACGTACGTTTCGGTCTCACGACCATCATAAGTAGACGTATCCGTGTCTTAAACGGAATTTTTCAAAACTAAACACAATGCGTCCTTATAGCATTAATTTCAATTCAAAATGCCCACGTCACCGAAACGAACAGAAGCACAAATAATCGAAATTCTAAGACATCAATAATATGTGTCAAAAGGCCACTACATAACATCTATCTCTAGTACTAGGCTACCTAGGAAATAAAGCACAAAAAAGGCAGAAGTACAAAAAAATCGAATGAACCGATTCTGTTAAAAAAAATTTTAATCGATTCAGGAAGTCATTTAGAAAGAATGTTACAATTTTTTTTTCTTCTAATGTGCATTTTAGCATTTCTACAGAGGAAAATGCATCTCTTTGAATGCACTTTCAGGAGATAATATTAAAAATTTGGAAACATGTCCAAATATAGCCAAAATCTCTCACCCGGAGGTTTTTGGGGTCGCTGATCACGATTCCGGTGCCAGATATCATCTACAACGCACCTGGGGCTCAGTACATCCGGTTAATATCGCCGTCTCCAGGGAATTCGGAAGAATCTCTTTTGCAATGGAGTGATACTCAGTGGGAAGGTTCTCTTGTGATTGTCGGCTGTGACCAAGACTTTCAACAGTCACCTGATGCTCAGGATACCCTGATTATCTAGGTCATCTCCATGGAGTGATTTTTAATATGCTTTGAAACGCAACTAAATCCGTATTTCGGAGGTTTTTGGGGTCGCACGATTGCGGTGCCGGATTTGAACTACGGCGCACCTGGGGATCAGGACATCCTGGTACTATTGTCGTCTCCAGGGAATTCGTGAAATTATCTTTTGGAATGGGATGAAACCTGCTAGGAAGGTTCCCTTGAGCAAACGTGTCGTGACCAAGACTTTCAATAGTCACCTGGTGGTCAGGATACCCTGATGGCCTAGGTCATCTCCATGGATTGTTTTTTAATATGCTTTCGGAATCGATGTGTTGTCGGTAACAAAGAATTCTAAAAATATCTTTCGAACAGTAATCAACTTGATTGGATTTTTCAAGTGCGAAAAAAAAAGTGGTAGAAAATTTCTGATTTTAAATGTTGTAAATTTCAATAATTAGGTTTAATTTTTTAAGAATCAATCTACAACAGATAAGTTTACAGGAAAAAACAACAGAAACAATATCGTGAAACACGAACTTCAACTTAAACTTTTTGAATTATTTATTAAAAATATTGTATAAGTGAAAGTCACGTAGTTTTATTATCATTATCATTTTTATTATTTCTAATTCCGACTCCAGAATCGTGTTCAGCGATCCTAAAAATCCCGGAGATACGAATGTGGTTTTATTTCAGAGCCTATTAAAAAACAATCCATGGAGATGACTTAGGTCATCAGAGTAACCTGAACACCAAGTGACTATTGAAGGTCATGGTCACAACCGGCAACCTCAAAAAAACCTCCCTCACAAGTTTCATCACATTCCAAAAGATAATTTCACGAATTCCCTGGAGACGACGATAGTACCAGGATGTACTGAGCTCCAGGTGCGTCGTGGTTCAAATCCGGCACCGGAATCGTGATCGGCGACCCCAAAAACCCCGAAACGAATTTGGTTGCTTTTCAGAGCATATTGAAAAACAATCCATGGAGATGACCTAGGTCATCAGGGTATCCTGACCACCAGGTAACTATTGAAAGTCTTTGGACATGTTTTCAACATTTTTAATATCATCTCCTGAAACTGCATTCAAAGAGATGCATTTTTTTCTGTAGAAATGCTAAAATGCACATTAGGAGAAAAAAAAATGGTAACATTTTTTCTAAATGATTTCCTGAATTGATTAAAGAAAAATTATCAAAATCGGTTCATCCGATTTTTTTTCGACCTTTTCTGCTTTATTTCCTCACCTATAATCGAAATCATATCATGCAATGTGAGAATAATACTGACACCTTTGTTACACAACGTTTTAAGAAAATAGGACCTGCTCTTATACAATGTTTCCCTGAAGCGACCGCAAGAAATTATTCAGCGATGATAGATTATTGACAATTTCTGCACATTAATTTCCGTCCTGATATCATTATATTATTCATTAGTCATTACTTTATCTGTACTTGTAGTTCTAGTATGATTTTCAGAAGATTAATTGATGCTGGTCACGAGCCACGAACGCTTCAATTTCAATGAATCAAACGAATCGATTGCATCGTCTAGTTATCGCTAGATAAGGTACTGACTACAAAGGCGTTATAAATCTATGTGTCTCTAGAATTCAACCTGTATAATTAAGAGCAATAAGGATTCGAATTGGCAATATTTAATAATAATACATTTTTCGGTTTTTTTATTAACGCGACAAATGACATATCAATATAGAGGGTATATTGAGGATTGTTGGAAAATGTTGCTCATCATGTGTGATGAGGCACAATTTTCAAAATTCTTTCAAACTGTAGAATTTCTTATTTATATTGATGATGTATCCTACAATGCTGCGTAGTAAATTAAAGGTCGCTGTAAATTGTGAAAAGTTTAATTCTCGATTCGTACTATTTTTTGGAAATTGTAGAACAAGCAGTTTGTAACAATCAACAGCCTTCCTTGTACCGGAAACTTGAGGTTAAGATCCAAATTTGAAGTAAAATTTTGAAAATTATACATTAATAGAATGGTACATGTATTCTAACACAGTAAAGGATTCTGCGTAATCGGATATACGGATGACTTCGTCATTATAGTACAAGAGAAGTTCAGGGGCAAATGGCATCTCTGATGCAGCAAGCACTGAGCACCGTGGAAAAATGATGCAACACCACGGATGATGCGCTGGGTGTACACCACCATAGTGAGACCCATCGTAACATACGCCGCAATCGTGTGGTGACTAAAAACAGAAACGGAAGTATTCCAGCATTCCCCGAACAGAGTTCAGAGCTGCTGGGTGTGCACCACCATAGTGAGACCCATCGTAACATACGCCGCAATCGTGTGGTGGCTAAAAACAGAAACGGAAGTATTCCAGCATTCCCCGAGTTCAGAGGCTGACGTGCCTAGGAATAACGGGTGCAATGACCACCATCCCAACGGCTGTGATGGAAAGGCTGTTGAGGTTGGAGCCACTGTATCTCTCCGTTCAGAAGGAAGCCTTAAGAGGAGCGTGTTGCTTTGATCTTATTGAACAAGGAAAGGCCTACGGAAATGGCTGAAACATTCTTGGATTGCTTGGATCAGCTGGGCCATTGGGGATGAGACTCAACCATTCAAGATTCAAACATTGAATGGGGAAGAGAACACTGGGGGTAATCCTCATATGAGACCAGGGGATTCCGTATGGTTTATCGAAGGCATCAAGACCGAAAAAAGTACAGGTGCTGGAATAGTCGAGAACAGAGGACCAAGAGGAAAGAATTTCTTTGAACCTAGGGACACTCACGACAGAGTTACTAGCAATCACATGTGCTCGAATTGTGAGGGAGAGGACCTGTGAGTATAGACATATCACAATTATAGCGAGCTATATATAAGGCACTGGAGTCATACATAATCACCTCACAATATGTAAAGGAGCTAATGGCACACGTAGAGAACCCCAATGGAGTTCAACTTGTATAGACGTCTGAAGAAACCAGATGCGTGGGGACTGAAACTGTCGTTGCACTCGCTCATGCCACAGCTAGATCTGTAATTCAAAAATGACTCGACGCAGGTACCGTGCCTATTGGAGGGAACCTCCAGCAGCAACGAGTGAAAAACCTACTGACATTCAGCAAACAAGTAGTAAGGAACCTTGTAGGTAGGTCGGTGAGAATCCGGCACACCCCGGAAACACAGGCGTCTTCACAAAATTTCTTCTCTTCTACTCAAAAAAAATTATATGTGTATGATACGTTAACAAAAATGTCAGGAAATCGTAATGACATTTGCCAGAAGGGATAGCAATATTATTGAAAGGATTTGAAGTTCATCTTTCAATCATTTTATTGATCCACTTATTATCCGCTTCATCATTTCGAAACATACAAAAAGCAGAACAGATGAACTACCAGTCATTTTTAGATCAAATTTGTTTCAGAAATAAGCTGAACGCAAAAAGATGGACAGAGTGAGTGAAATTGAACTGGATCCAGAGAAAGTATGTTAGTTGTTTGACTGTAATAGAAAAACAGGGAAATTATTAAGTGACCGTTCAACAAAATATTTAATAATAATTTCAATGTTTGCTTGTCTGCAGGATGTTATCAGATATGTCGCTACCAAAAATTCACGGCTAAAAATACATGATTTGCTACAGGAAAGATGATGATAATTGCATCGTTTAACATTAGAAAATACTTTTCCATTGTAAGTACCTACGGTGTTATTTAGCAGGTAAGTTCCATTTGAGAAGTTGAAACAGAACTCAGAGGTAACAAACAGGCCTGTTTCAACGACTTGAATCGCATAAAGATTTGCGGCTATCAAGAAACGTTGCAAAATACAAATATGTAGGATATTTACTTACCAAGCACATAAAAATGTGGACTTGAAATATACAGATCGTGTTTGCTCAAAATATTCAGAACGTTGGCTATTTTCCAATAGTAGAAATAAACGTTTCCTTCTCGAATATGCTGAATGGTGTCATTCTCTAACAATATTTTCTCACTGACCTCCAGATAAGAATCATCTCTGTTTGTTATGTTTGAATAAGAAAAACTATAACTTTTATCTTCTGTGATCTCGGAAGCTTCTGTACTGTTGTTGTCTATATCTTTGAAAAATATAATATTATTATTAGATTGTCCGACATCGTTATCGATAATGAGAGTATCATCGGAGGATTTATAAGGCAGATTATCAGCGACGGAATCCGACTTATTCTGTAATAATCTTTTGATAGCTTGCAATTCTTGTAGAACTGTTTCCTCCAACTGTTTAATTCTGACGTTCATTTGTCCTAGAAGATAACATTATTATTCATGAATTGTGACTACATGTACTGATATATTGTTGACATTTGCGAAACATTACATTTTAGATAACATAGATGTCCAGAATTATGTATATCCATCTTTGCGTGAACAATCCCCCATTATACATAACTTAGTAACACATAATATTCCAATAATTAATTAGAACATTCTGATTTCACTTCTTGAGGCGTACATAGAAAAAATATTTCATGAATTGAGGAGTGAGATAAATACTTCGTGGATGTCAGAATGAGCTAAATTAGGTGAGTTTGAATATTCGAGGACAGAGAAAAAGATTTTAGTTAGCTTGGAGGTTGTAGAATTCGGAAATTATTCGCTTCAACTTTTAGAACTATCTAGTCCAGTAATTGGAAAATTCGAAAGGAAATGATGTGTCCCTACTGAGGATTGACACGTCAGTAATTATTATCAAACTACACACATTATCGTTGGTAACGACGCTTATGATGAAATCCATTTTCCACCGCCTACTATACAATAGTAATTTACGTTACAAGGTGGGAAAATTACTTTCAACATAAATTTGGATATTCAAATTTAAATAAATCCTTTATTCCATACGGTTTTGCTAAAATGAAGAATTTCAAATTTTAATGTGTAGGCTCAGAATGACAGTTCCATTAAGTCGCTAATGGTGACAGCTATACATTCGCTCTGTGAAGAAAATTGGCTATGAATCTTGTTCGGACGACATGAACATGGAAGAAATTGAATCCAAAAGCACCAAAGCAATTGAAAAATTGATTGCAAGCAAATTCATAAGACCTCTGAATCAGGACATCAGGAACTCAGACACTTAAAATTAATTAAATGTTGAATGTATGCTTGTGATATAAATTCACTAGCTGTAGACTTTATTTTGTCCCATTTGATAATATTGCAGGTATGTTCAAAACCTTTATTTAAACAACTTTTTGTGCAACATTGACTAAATTCAAAAGTAAGGTCATTTTATCTATGAAATACGCTGTTTTATGATTAAAAGGATTCTATGTAGAGTAAAATTTAATTCTTGAAGTTTGTGCTTAATAGTCACCTCATTTCTTTTTGTGTACAAGTTAAAAACATTTTACACAAATCGGTGTTTACTATTGATTGTTGGGGTCATCCAAAAGTACAAGAAATAAGATTTTCAACAGTCTGTAGATGACAAGAAAAAGTAAATACCGATCCGTCACTAAAAAAGTTCAAGTAACCCTGTTCTACATAATGTATTTCACAACTCTATGTTTTATACTGACACATGCTGCATATCAAAATTTGCCACAGATTAAAAACACATGAATAGAATGTAACGTCCCATGATGACGTCCCTTGAACCTTAAGATTTCGGACAATTTTCCAGGTTAAATATATGTGTGATATATATTCATAACCAGAAAAAAACTGTTGTCGCTATGGTTCAATAAAATATTATAATATCACTTGTAAAACTGAACATGGATATCAGAAATACCACTTTAAAGGGTCTAATGCGCCCATAAGTAATACAGTTCCTATTTTCCCCACTTTAGAGCGATTTTCAAATTTTCAAATACATACTAGCACGCATGCTCATACGCACGTACACACAGACAACATCACAAAAGTAGTCTAGATGGATTTAGGAAAGCTCAAAATTGAAATTCCCGCGAAAATCCGAAGATACAATGGTTGATGGCAATACATAGAGAAAAGAGCTTTAAAGTTACAAATCACTCTAGTTGCATTACACATTTTGCAGATTCTCATAATTATCAAAAACCCTTCCACGAACCTAATTTTTTTATTTCCTCGAAAAATCCCCAAAGTTACCGATAACACATTTCCCACAATTTTTTTCAACCAACCATCCCATCTAATGAAGTCTCTCCTTAATTAACATAAACATCCTCAAGTAAGTAGACAGCAACATAGTAGCCGATATGAAAAATATATCAATGTGTGGAACGACCAAGACATGATGAAAGATTTGCCAGATTTTTGCAATGGGATCACAGAAAAAGAACTGAATTCCTATTAGAATTAAAGAAAAAGATCTTATCCAGTCATGAGTTATAGATTCAACATTTTCATTTAAATCGGAGTTCTTCAAAATTCGAGTGGATTTTGGATAATAAATTTATCATTATTATTATTAATATTATTATTATTATTAATATTATCATCATTATTATTATTATTTTGAGTGACATATTCTTGGGTAACTATTCTATAATGATTACTGAAAGAGTACGACTGATCTAAAACTTTGACTATTAATTGAAAACTTTTATTGTTGCAAATTGTTTTGATCCAATACGATACCTAAAATTCCGATTAAGACTGCAAAACACTATTTATAGGCTGTGAATCCTGAGTGTGATTATAGTTACATATCTTCACATATAACAAAATAGACATGTCTACTTCTCTAAGCTTATTATTAAAAAATTATTTGCTTGCAAATATGGAGACATAACTTGAACCTTAGTGCAGCAGTGAAAGCGCTATCCCGTTCTAAAGATAAATTACAAGTATGAGATCTTCCTACGATATTTCGCGAAGAAGCAGATTTGGCAAGAAGATGGGAAATTGAATCATGTGTCCCGGAAAAGCAAAGAGCATATTCTGTTGTCATAATCATCTAAAATTATTGTTTTTCTGTTCACATCAAAATACTATTGCTATTTAAAACCAAAAAATATTTAGGAGAGTGAAAAATCTGAGATAGTTCGATGTTCCTATTCACTTCAGAAAAAGTATTCCTATGTTCTCAATAATAATATCGTCATTCAGTTTGTTAACGCTTTATCGAAAGATGATTTAGATGATTATGAGTCTAAATATATGAATAATCACCGTTATCCACTAAAGTACTGAGGACCTTTCAGCTATCAAGTAAGTAAGAGTAAACTCTGATAATAATCACTTGGTAGCTGAAAGTTCCTCAGTACTTTATTATTCATTATTTCTAGTGGATAAAGGTGATTGTTTTTCTTATTTATAGTGTTATAGTGTATACACAGTGTGAACTCGTTTATAGTTCATCAAACTGTATGATTGTTAGAGATTTGACAAATGTGTACAAAATATAATTTTCTCAAAAGCGATATTGGCGAGGTTATTAATTTATTGCTTTTATATTTGACTCTGCATTTAACATCGCCGAAAGATCTTTTAATAATTTAAAAATAATTAAAAATTATTCAAGAAATTCTACTACCCAACATAGGCTACATGATCTGCCAATTTTAGCATTTGAGCAGAAAGCAGCTCTTATTTTCTGCTATAGACATAAAATACCTTTTCGAGCAATGTGCTATTGGTGAAGCCAGGAAGAGGGATTTTTGATTTCTGACGTTCGCATATCTGACTTTTTTTTATGTTAAATTTTGTTAGACTTTTATTTCATTTTTCGTTCATCTCTTACAGTGTTATGACATGAGGATTTTATTCAATTTTTTGTTATTTAGTATATAATTATGTTCTTGTTATGATGACAACAATAATAATTTATTCACCATAATAATGACTACGTAATTGAATTATAATTGGAAAATAGGCGGTAAATAAAACAGTAACTCACTGTAGTGCAAGCAATTGTACATGCACGTTATACATAATATACAACACATATAAGATACGATTATATGTATTCCTATAATTAAAGATTATACATCTGCTGACGAGAATATATATGAGTAAACAAATAAATAAGGATCAGGCAATGATTAAATGGAAGACTACATGTTTGGCATTAGCCACCAACAAATAGCAAATGTGATCAGCAACAATAATGATAATAATGAACTGATTTATTCGTTAAAAGTGCGTGAATGCAACAAATTTTGTTGAAACACTATGATGATGATTTATTTAAGTGTGCACGTAGTGAATGTATTTTGAATCAATTGCAGAATGAGCATGAAGTGTATATGTAGTAATATAATATATTCGAGTAAATTATTTTTGAAAAATGTCATTCATTTGAAATTAGTAAAATCTTCAGGCACTTCTCTTATAGATTTGGAGCTAAAAATGCATATGTAGTATTGCATTCTATTTCATGTGTGTTGAAAGACTACGTCCTTAGATGTTGTCTCTGCAATATTCCATGATAAAACAGTTGTCTGGGATCCGGCCGTTTTAATTTTAGTGTTTAAAACACATGTAAAATTCTAAAACTCCAGGGTCGCAGTTTTTTGGAGACCGGCGACCGATCATTTCACCTGACAAAGAGCGTGAGGTGTGGGTTTCAAAGACAACTGGTTTGAATCGAGGCAGGGAACAGTCTGCGTCATGTACTACGTGAAATAAGGTTAGAAGCTGCGCGATTGCGATTCTACGTAACAACATAGGCTACCAGAAATGGAAGGCCATCACCTAGAATTTGTGACGTCACCGACAAGTGTCCACTCTACTACTCGAAGCGCATTGTATTCTAATGGAAGTCCGCTTTGAATAACATTTAAAATTACATTAATAAATATGTGTGACTTTTCAATTACCGTAAGACATTTGAAATAGTTGGAATACGTTAAATTTCCAAATTTCTAATACAATCATAAGCGCCACAAAATTGAATGTAATGAATTCACATAAATGTGACTGATAATAGAATCAATTCGAGATTACTTTGAATAATATCCGTCGTTTCCTACAAGCCATATTAATTTAGATGAATGTAGAATTGTACCTTCTGCAAAAAATTAAATCGTCAAATTGCTGAAGAAACTAATTCCCGAAACAATCTTTGGAATCAAAATGATCATCTAGCGCACTGCGTACCTAATGGAAACATGCTATTTTACTGTCACAGTTATCATTTTACTCAATCTCTTAAACCATATTTTTGTTGATTGTTTGGCAGTGTAACGTTCCGCCGAGCGTTGTGTTTTTGTAATAATAAATCTGAACTTACTCCAGATTGCTCTAGATTTAATATTCCCCGTATAAGTGAATAGGTTCGAAATCCTATCTCACTGCTTGTAACACTTGAACTTGTAACAGTCGGCTGGGTAATATTTCAGGTAGCGTTAATACCTCATCGACGTGTTATGTGAATTAAGATTTGTTTGTTGGAACCTGCTCGGGTATCGTAGATCTTAGTTGATCCGTGTACCCTTAAGGTTCTTTTAAAGCCACCACTAGGCGTATATTTCAGCCCACCTAGAAGCTGTTTTTGACCATGAGGCCGCGATCCCTTCCAAGGAACCGTCTCGTACAATTACCTATACTTATATCTTTATATCTATTCAAGCGTAAATTCTGAAGGTCGTATTCGCTGAGAGGTGATAAGGGATATCCAGTCAAACTCGTAAATCAAATTAAATAATAAATGTATGTTGAATAAAACAAAGTTCAGGTTGACCTCAAGTGGGAAACTGAGAAATTATCAATGTCGCTAGTACTGCCCCCTTCGCCAGCGAGCGAGTTCTTGTCCATGTTCTCTTTAGAGAGTTAAAATAAATGAAGGACTAATTAGCACAACCCCGAACAGTGATCGGTTTCGCGCTTGATCACGCCGATGATTGATAAATAATGTTCAAAATCAAAGGATTCCTCCCTTTCTGGTAAGCTGGGATAAGCCTAACGACATGATACTCTATTATCTCCCCTAAGTAATCTCCGATAAGCAGAATTACAATTGATCACTACTTAGCCTGAATCTGAATGGTAAATAACCACATTATTTTATATTTCCGATTCCGAGGTTGAAGTCAATATAACAGTTGTTCTTTGGCAATCAAAATGCACTTACCCTGTTGGTCTGATAACCCAATTCCCTCTCGAACCCCCTTGTAGTGATAAGGCACAAATAATTTAAACACTCGATTTTTACGTCGAATTAAATTTGTGGAATTGGCACAAAAAAAAATGATTTTAAATAAGGGAACAAACACTTTACGCGTGACGCGGAAGACGCGAACAAGTCCAGCGCTGCTTTAGCCCCCCCAGGGATGTATAACCCTTGTTGCATTGTTAATTTAATATCTATAAATTTCTTGAACTTGATTTGTATATTCTGGACAACATCATATTAATTGATTTGATTGAATGCAACAATGAGCATCCCTGTGAACATAAGCAAGCTGGCCTTACCGACAAGTACCTGGTGGAGAACTAACTGAGAAGGTGGTTGAGAACTGGCTTTTTCCTCAAATTAATTAGTTTTTATGAAATCATTGAAGCGGGGGGCCACCCCACGCTCAATTTCAGAAAATATGTTCAATTTCGAATTCCGAGATCAAAACACGCCCATGAAATATAACAACAGTCAATAGGAATCTAACTAGGCGAAAGAATTGCTCTGTTTAAAAAAAAAGACCATTGACCTTGTGCCGTGCTTACGTTTGTGAAACATGGTTCATGGCTGACCGGCCAATGATACAGAAAAGAGGACTCAGATCACCGTCGCTAGGTCTATCTGTTATATCGTGTTCAAGATATAATAATTTATAAAATTTTCAATTTGAATTTAAATCAATATTATTCAAAGGCCCCAAAACAAAAAGTAATAATCCGTCGGATTATTACATCACCCCCTTTTCTTCTAAGAAAGAGTGCGGTTCTGAAAGAACCCACTCCTTTCTATGCCTCTGGTTTATTGTTTTTAAAACCCTTCAGATCATATCCGCCTACCTAGATACGCGCAGGCATCTCTACCGGAGCGCGCTTCAGCAGCTCCGCTCATGTAAACTTCATAATTTGCATTGTACAGCGATTAACGCTGTTCCCACAAAACAACCCAAAAAATAAAAAATAAAACCTATATAACTACATAATGTAACCTCGCAATATGTACAATGGATACAATTAACAATCTCAGTCATCACTTGTGCGCCATGATTAAGTCCGGAACAGTTCCGCTACCTACGCCACTGATCGAACGGAGAGCGAATCACTAACTCGCACTTACACTAGGTGTTCGAATTCAGGATGTCGCTGGATACGGGGGTTCGTTGCTTCCAACCAAACGGTCAAATGTGTATGACTCGTCGGAAGTAGTCAAGTGTAACTAGCATTCTCGGTCATTTTTCATACGAGGGGAGGCATGAGGTTCTCCATCGGTATACGCGGCGGCTCCAACCATATGGGCGGCAGGTAGTCGACTGGAGCTAGTCCAAGGGTGTTCCATTGCAGGCGGCCAAATAAACCATAACACATATCAACATTTCATTCAACACACGGGTCCAATCCATCCTCCGTGGTTACTGGCCTGCATTCCATTCCTCTTGGAATCCTCTTCTCCTGGTCTTCTCCTGGTCTTCTCATGGTCTTCTCCATTTCCATACCATAACATAAGTATCCCAGGTTGGTACTCCTCATACGAAAATCTTAAGCCTTGCATCGCCTAAATTATAATGACCTCGCTAAGTTCTGACTACTACCGATGTCCACACTTAACCATCTTTGGTGAAACTAGTACCCGTAATTTACCTGGATCTAGACTCGTTCGTGGTGATCCTTCGTTATATGTGTCGATCAATTCAAAAAAAAAACCTTTACTGCGGACCGAGTGTTCCGTAACATGCTGATGGGCCCCGGCGTTAACTTCCATGAACCCATAATATCGCACAACCAAAAAGAAAATTGTTCCGTTTGTAACCCTAAGCGTCATGACATGTCTATGTACGTAGAAGGAAAGCTACTACCAGCCAGCACATTGTTGCGGCCGTAATACTCCCGAACAAAAGAAGCTAAGTTTACTAATCACAAAAAAAAATTAAAATAACTGTTCCCTTCATTATGGGAGGTTTACATGAAGATAAATTAAATTCGACTTCCTTCCTCGTAACATAGAAGCGAGGTTACTCTAAAGCTACTTAATATCTAACATGTTACCCTAACACATATTTCGCACATAAAAAAAAAGATAACAATAAATTCATGCAGGTAATTACAAGCTGCCACACTAGAAATACACATGCAACATTACACAAAAAAAGACATTAGGTATAATCAGGCTGCTGCTCTCTGCATGAATGAATTTCCTTGAAAAATTCTGAAATGTCGTACTCGGACATAACAACACTGAAAAAAAAACTCTACCAGAGGCTACCACTTAAACATGTTTATCCAGATCACCTCCCCTTCTCTTTGCGCTAACTATATTCGTTATCGATGGTATAGGTTACCATAAAAAGAACAGGGGGGTGTCGAACATAATCAAACAAAAACATCTCCGGACCACGTGCTCGAGGGCACCGTTCTATCTCATAAGCGCCTCTACTATCTCGCCTCCTGGGGGTGAAACGTCTCTCTCATTCTGGACCGCCATCCGCGTGTCCTTACATACTTACCCCAGCATTTTTCTACATTCGTGACTCGAGAGGTTAGGACTCTTGTTCACTGAATTTACTTAACCTGAGCTCGAGGGCTCTTCTTTGCAACAAAATAAAAATAATTTAAACGGAACGCGGTGACTTGAAGAGTCAGAAGTCCCGAATTTACTGACTCTACTTTATTCATAGGGAACCAAGGTCAAGACTCACAAAAGAGAACTAACTTGACACTGCATAAAAGCTACTTGGTTCCGCTATGACGTCACTCGATCTATCGACTCATTCATTCTCTGGGCGGTATTCTCCACCCGCCCCGCGCACTTCCTCCCACCAATTTCCAGGCCTTACTGACGACTACGCGTCTTGCTGCCCATGCAGGATGCCTATCTGCCCACATCACTCATGGGT
The DNA here is from genome assembly GCA_958510875.1 of Endomychus coccineus. Lineage (NCBI taxonomy): Eukaryota > Metazoa > Arthropoda > Insecta > Coleoptera > Endomychidae > Endomychus > Endomychus coccineus. The sequence goes on along the minus strand of OY294067.1, from coordinate 111,590,105 downwards.
CTTACCAAACAATCAAACCCTGTACCTGCGCTTGGTACGTCACATTAAGGTATCGACCCCAAAATCCTGGTCGACTACCCCTACTGGCGAATTCTACCTGCCAGATTCACAATTGGCCTACCTGGCCTTCCTGTCCATCCTGGACCCAAAACTCACTTCCCAAACTCCGGACTTATTTCCCGTCCTTCTCCAGTGGCACAACTGGTCCATCAGTCCAACCTAGACTTTCTCCCAAAAACAGAAACTTTTCTGGCCTCCCTGGTCTATCCACTTCCAGTTTGCCCTCCTCATGCCAGACCCCTAACTAACCAATCTGGCCTTTGTCCCTACTGGACACTCTTGTGCTGACAGCCCTCTTGGGTATGACCTTTACTGATCTTGTGGACCTTTCTCCATCTCCGACGGACGCATATTACGATTCAGCCTAATACCTCCTTGAAGATTTATGCTCTACAATCAGTTTTGAGATGCTGGGTAGAGATCTTTCACAACGACCGGCTGTCGCCAGGATTCGCGTTGTTCGAAGTATGGGACATCTCGATATCGATATGCTTAGGCCAGTCGGAGCCGATCCTTGCTTCTTCATTACCAGATAAGGTCTACACATTGCCCCGCGTCATACCCAATGTCCTTAGCACTCGATGCTTCTCCTGGCATCTCGATAAAGTGCGCGAATACCTCTAACACCTACATTCGCACACCATCCACACACTGGAATGAGGAATCATTGTACTGGACCATTCCGGAACAGAAATATAAATCTCCCTAAGTTACCTTTCCATCAGGATTTGAGACAGTCCAATACAGTGACCTCATTCCCACTACGGGGTACAACTACCCTTCCAACCTGGACAATAGGGATATCCGGTCACTATTTTAACTAGAGACAGCATACACCCATGGGCCCAGTCCCTCCTTTTTGGGGGAGTCTTACCCCTCAGCCATGGATTCGGCTACCATCCAATTCTACTATCAGTTGCCCGGGAATGGTACGAGGGTGAGTTCTACGATCTTACATACCACTTTCTCTATTCGGTTAGTTATTTGCTAATATTTTGCGTAGATTATTAATCTCTTGAAGACTAGATAAGCTTGAACATTTACTGATTTGCCGACATAAACAAAACTATACTCATATAGTTGAACATTTAATTCAGGAACTGGTTGCCCACTGTATAGGCGTGTAAAGGTTTACTAATATCTCAATATTATTCGACATCCCATGATTCCATTCCTATCTATCTCTAGTAGGTGAACACAATGCCAATCCATTGAAATCAATATTCAAAAAACAAAGGTCCGTTCAAATACCTTGGACCTCCCCTACTGGCACTAACCTTTCCAACATTGAATCACGAATTACTGCTTTATTTTAGATTCTAATAAGATAAAAGCGAAAAAAAATAATAGCGGCAGACGCCATCTGAATCTCATCAGCCTGTTAGTTAATTGACCTCATACAATGTCATGGCGCACTAAACCGCCAGACCTGAATCTACTTGAATCCTGTATTTCAATTTAAAGGGACCCCACGTGACTTCATCAATTATCTAAGCAGGGGCGTTATAACGGCCCTAACCTCTGCTTCGCGCTGCTGCGGCAGATTCCCGCGAACTCCCCCTAGATGGATAGCGTTACACAAATTTTTTCCCTCTGGGCCAACTTGCGAATACTATGCGAGGAAGAGATCAAGCCTGGACTGTCGTCGGGGTGCTTGCTCTTCCTGGTCATCGACCTCCCAAATCGGTGGGGTGTTCCATAGAGTATCCCTTCCATCCCCGGGATTATCCACTCTAAATCCGTACACCGGGATAACAATTCCATATCCCTCACTAAACACAGTGTACTCACAAATCCATGCACATACACGTCCCTCGTGTCTGCTGTGCCCATATCTCCCTTAATACCTCACCCGAACGCTCGCTCGTCCCCACCCTGAACATGGGTTTTGAATTGAAAATAATGGGTACAGTCCGTTTAAATTAAAATCAGTTCTAGTTCAAAAGCAGTAATACAACATGAACATATAAACAAAAATTTCTAAATCTACCATAAATGACAACCTTTTGCTCTATCAGTGTTTCCTAACATGCCCTGTTTCTAAGATGTGCTTTATTTTGTTTCTACCTAGGACCAACATAATTCGTATCAACTGGATACTATACCTACGCGAATGTTTTTAACACAAAACTCGTACTCCAGTCCTGGCTGTAACTATACTAGCTGAAAAGGAATTACATAAGCAAACTGCAAAAACACAATTATTCTCCTGGTCCTAGAACAGCTGGTTCCGACGTTTTCGCCTGAATCGTTAGTTCAGTTCAATATACAACAACAACAAAATTCCTGTGAAGCGAAGACATCATCGAGCAGAACTAAAGCACCTATCTTTGACTTCAACTCGGAATGGTTATTTATTTCACAATTGCAGAGTATAGATTATACAATTCAGATTTACTACGATCTATATGCTGACTGCGAAAATTCCTTTCGTGCGTAAATACTCAAGATGTTCATGTATGCAACTGATTCCGCGTATGTAACCCGACTCTAATTCACTTGGGTTCAACAACGCCAGTTTATTGCCCTATATCACCTTTCAACTTAGTTCCATTACACTGTAATCATTATTTTACGCTTGAATAACACACTTATTTCTAACTTCTATTTCTTTAAAACTGCGTGAATTCTTTTTTGTAGAATTTGATGTGTGGATCCACAAATTTCTGGATTTTTTACTTCAATTTACGATCCCTTAGCTGCCATCATATGAGGTGTTCCATCTCAGACGAGCCACCCCGTTTATTTCTTATCCCATAGTGAGTGGAAAAATCTCCCGAAAAACGTCGAATGATTTTGTTTGGAGAACATCTTTTGACGTATATTTGAGGCTTGAACGAGCAAACCCCTAATAGGGGGCGCTTCAACCTCTCAAAATTGAATAGGGGAGAGGGGTTGAGTGATACGTCATTTGAAAGGTCTTGGAAGCCTCTTTACAACGGTGTATGAAAAACGTGAATTTGATGAACCGTTTTCGCCAAAAATTAATTTTGTTGCTCGAATGCGCCTCCTTGAATATTTTGGTTATTTGTACAATGTAGAAGCTCATTTTTATTAAGCCTTTTTTACAAACTTAAACTATCTTCAAAAAATCACATTCGTGAAAAAATTGAATTGTGTTGTCATGCTTACAATGAAAAAAATTAAATCTGCTTGTTTAAATCAAATGTTCAAATTGTCCTCCATTGACTTCCATACAATAATACATTCTCTCAAACTAATAAATAAGAAAACAGCAAAACATTTCCTTATGTTGCCTTCATTTTTTGTTCTTAGAAGGTGTTTATCTGGTTTTAACGTTTCTTCGATCATTTCATGATTTTAATCAATCTGTTGAGTTACTACTTTGCTGATTTGTTCAAAATTTCAAAAAATATGGTGTACACATTGCAAGAACGTGTTGAGCTGGTTAGCCTTTATTAACAAAATCAAAATTATGCCCGAGCGGCTGCAAGGATATTCAACGAAAACCATCCTGAACGTAGCGTTCGCCATAAGTACGTAATGGAATTGATTTCAAAATTTGTGGAGACGGGTTCAGTAATGGATAAAAAAAGGGCACCCATTGGAATTGTTAATGATGAAGGAACAGCTGTGGCGGTATTGGGACATGTCCAACTTATGCCAAACACGCAATCTGTACGACAACTTTCTGCAGCTTCCGGTTAGTCAATCTAACGTTTTCAGAATTTTACATAAACACAAGTTCCATCCGTACAAAATTAAAATCATTCAGGAATTAAATGATGATGATCGGGATCGAAGGCAAGAGTTTTGCGAAATTATGGTCGAGCGTATCAACAATAACCCAAATTTCTTGTACAACGTTTGCTTTTCTGACGAATGCACTGTTTCACTTAATGGAGAGGTTAACCGGCATAACTGTAGAATTTGGAGCGATACAAATCCTCATGTATTTCGAGAAGCTCACACTCAACATCGGGAAAAGTTAAACGTTTGAGTAGGAATTTTGGGAGACCACCTAATTGGACCTCTGTTTATTCCTGGTAATTTAAATGGCGAAATGTATCTTGAAATATTAGAAAATGCGATTGATCCGTTAATAACTGAACAATTAGAAAACGATCCTCTACTACTTGAACAACAATTGCATTTCCAACAAGACGGAGCTCCTCCTCACTACGCCGCACCAGTTCGCCAATACCTCAATTTGCAATACCCCAGTCGTTGGACTGGAAGAAGAGGTCCTATGGAATGGCCTGCCCGATCTCCTGACCTGAACCCTCTGGACTTCTTCTTGTGGGGACATCTTAAGTCCAAGATTTTTGTGACTCAGCCTGAAAATTTGGACGAACTACGCCAACGAATTGTAAATGAGTGTCGTCAAATAACTCCAATTATGCTGAACCATGTTAGAGACGGTTTCCAGTCAAGATTGTATTATTGTATGGAAGTCAATGGAGGATAATTTGAACTTTTGATTCAAGCATGCAGATTTAAGTTTTTTCATTGTAAGCATTGCAATACAATTCAATTTTTTCACGAATGTGATTTTTTGAAGATTGTTTAAGTTTGTAAAAAAGGCTTAATAAAAATGAGCTTGTACATTGTACAAATAACCAAAATATTCAAGGAGGCGCATTCGACCAACAAAATTAATTTTTGGCGAAAATGGTTCATCAAATTCACGTTTTTCATACACCGTTGTAAAGAGGCTTCCAAGACCTTCCAAATGACGTATCACTCTACCCCTCTCCCCTATTCAATTTTGAGGGGTTGAAGCGCCCCCTATTAGGGGGTTGCTCGTTCAAGCCTCAAATATACGTCAAAAGATGTTTCCCAAACAAAATCATTCGACGTGTTTCGGGATATTTTTCCACTCACTATGGGATGAGAAATTTACGGAGTGGCTCGTCTGAGATGGAACACCTTGTATATTTAACCATATTGAATACATACAGTTAAACGAAATGGTAATTTTTACAAAAATATACTAGCAAAACTTGCTTCAAACAGAAACATTGTCGAGAAACAATTAACAATTTGATATATTGTAGTAATCAATATATTTATGTGAAAATTATAATTTTGTTTTTTTAATTACTTATTCTGTCTAATAGACAGCGACGGAATCAGAATTTGAGCAATGATAGTTTCATGTCCATTGAACTAAATGTCATTTGGTATTGCATGAAAAACCAGTTCACTAATTATATGCAAAAGCCTTCTTTTAATGGTTAAAACAATACAAGAAGCTTATTTTATGTTTGCTTCAAGCAGCTTCTGATGGTTTCAAGAGGTGCGAAATGTGTGAATCTTTTCTGGTTATAAGAATATCTCACACACATATATTAAGCCTACAGAACTGACCGAAATTCTCATTTTAGGATTTCTGTGATGTCATCGATGTGACGTCAGTTATGTGTTTACTCTGTGGCGTGGAACCACACTTTATACAGTAGTTCAGTCAGATATATAGTGTCAGTATAAAACATAGAGTTGTGAAATACATTATGTTGAACATTTGAAAAAAATTTCAATACATCATAAATTATAATTTAACATCTTTCATTAGCACTTTCAAAATTATCTCAAATATATTTTCTGTTCCTAGACTCATACATTTGACCCGCAGAAGTGAATGTAATTGTGCTACAAAAGGGAAATCAGTGGTTGATTCCAGATTTTGTTTATTCAACAGGTTTTCAATGAAAAACGTTTATTCATTGTTAAACACGGCATCTTTGAAATTGAGACTGGTTCCTTTTGATAATTGTGAAGGAAACAGTGTTTCTCTCAGTTGGCGTGACTGCATTTTTGATGACGTCTTGGTTGTCTCTACAGCATATTCCAGAAATAAATGACGAAAATGAAATTGCGGATTCTCTAATCCATTTTAGGGGGATGTTTCATATTCAAGTTTTCGATCAGACCATTCCCTGAGAAGTTACAGCCCCTCAACATTTAGGTTAAAATGCGTTTATTTTTCACTTTTCTCCAAAATTGTTCAAAATGATACTATTTTCACCTATTATGGTTTTTACTTCTTCGTAGGATAAGAGTGGAATGAGAAAAAAAATTACCTGTTAGACCAATCAATATCGAAATTTTTTCATCTTCACACAGATTTTGATATGTTGTTGATTCCTTGCAAAAAATAATATCTCTGTATCTCTAAATCATAGTAGATACCTGTCATTCAATTTGTCAGCTGCTGCAAAGAAATAAGAAGTAGCCTTGTCAAGACGATTTAATTTTGTCATAATTGATCTGGGGAAAATATTTCCACTAATTATAGCAAGACCAATACCAAGAATATTACAAAATGTGTTCGATTTATTCACCATTATCGGTGAATTCCGAGCGCGCATACTTTCATAAACCTACGCAAAAGGTTAGTAGAAAGTGGAAATTGTCAAACTAGAAGGCAAGATGCAATAAGGGGTGGAAAAATAGTAGAAAATGAGCATGGCATTTTGGAGTATTTTGATTCCAACCCGAAAAAGAGTGTTAGGGAAGAATCAAGGAATGTTCATGTACCTGCAACGTCTATTTAAGGCTGTTGAAAACACAATTGCTCCATCCGTACCATTTCTAGAAGATACATGAGTTATTACAGCAATATTATCCTCGCAGGGTAATTTTATATAGGATGATGATGATATTAATGTGGAGAAATAATGGTTTCTGGAAAGAAGTTTTGTGGACAGACTAAGGCTTATTCACAAGAAGTGTTTTAATTACCACAATATGCACATGTGGAATGATCAAAATCCACGTGCAATACTGACTACTCATTATCAGCCTGTTTTTTTTCATACGCGCGACTTATTAGCGAAGAATACCTCAGATTTCTAGAAACTTTATCACCATAGGTCTAGACGAAGGTCGGCTAAAGATACAACTTGAGGTATATGCATGATGGGGCATATCCACATTTTGCTCTGTCAGTCCTGAGAGATTTAAATAACACTTATAGAATGAACAAAATCCACATGTAATACTACTCATCATCAGCATCATTTTAAAATTAATTTGTGGGTGGAACTTATCGACCAATATTTAATCGGATCTTTTCTTTGCCTGCGCGACTTAATGACGAGGAATAACTCAGGTTCCCAGAAACCCAATTACCAGAGGTATAAGACGAAGTTCCGCTAAATTTACGTCACAACTTTAGGTATATGCACGATGGGGCTTATTCCCATTTTGCTCTGTCAGTTGTGAGTTATTTAAATAACGCCCTCACGGGTCCATGAATAAATAGGAGAGAAAATGGCCCCGTACAGTGGCCCCTAGATCCTCGACCTAAACTCTATTGACTTATATTCTTAGGGACATATCAAAAGTATTGTATATGATTAGGTGATTAATAGCGAGGAGATACAACAAAGAATACTCAACTCTTTTCTTGAAATTAAAAATTATCCATAAATGTTGAACTGTGTAAATTTTAATTTAACAACGACTGCATCATACATGATGGACACCATTTTGAAATTCTTTTGTAGTTTGATGTTTTCTTGTTAACTTTCTTTTGCTATTAACTTTGTTTTGTTGTTAGGTTTTGTTTCGTTGTGACTAAATCAAAGAGGATTAATTTGTAAACTGCTGTTTCGGTTAGCCTTTTAACAAAATTAATTAGTGCTGGCGGTTCTGCAAGGAAACGAAACAAGATATCAAAATTTGTGTGAAACTAAAAAGTTTTGATATTGATTGGTCTAAGCGGAAATATTTTTTTAAAGCAAAATTTATTGATGTTGAAGTTCTGGTGATAAATAGAAGGGGTGTCTTATCCCACCCCTCTTCTACAAAGAATTAAAAACCGCAATATGTCAAAATAGTAATATTCTTAAGTACTTATTATCGAGAATCATTTTTTTTCTCAATTTGATTAATTTTGGAGAAAGGAGAAAAACGCATTTTAACCTTAATGTTCAAGGGGTAACTTGTCCGATCGAAAGAATTTTTATGAAATATCCACTATTCTAAAATGGGCTCTTGAATCCCCAATTTCATTTTCCACCCTACTCTGTATATTCAAATTTAATATTCCATTATTATTCATTTTTTAATTTTCATTTCGATTCTGCAATTCCTCTTGTAGAACATAAACGTGTATTTAAAGGCATAATTTCAGCTTGTAAACAATTTTTCATATCCTAACTTTTAGTCCTATTAGAGTTAGGAGTAACATATTATGTTATTATAAGTTAGGATGGAATTTATTATCCCTACGGCACTTCTGGTATTGAACTAACCGGAATGTTTCACTGCATAGCTTTGACATGGTTATCTACATAGAGCTTAGCTTCTGCAGATTCCACATTCACTATATGCAATTTGAATATGTGAATGTATGTTAGAATGACAATTTTCGTGTAAACTAGATGAAGTAATTAGAATAGTCACAAAGAAGAGAGCTTTCTTTACCTTTGTTGCTATATGTGACTCATGGTGGGAGAAAACTAGATATAGCGTATGCTTATTCGATAATAACATTGTTCGAAATACTCCTTATAATGGATATCTCTTATTTCACAATTATTTATACACATGCTTGTCGTGTTTCAATCCTACCGGCGAACCAACCAAGCCGAATTCTTGAATATAAGCGTTTAATATTATTCAAGTATGTACAACAATTTTACAAAAACAAACAATAATTGGTAAATTTATATTTCATGGAAAAAGTTTTTTTATGTGCAATATTCCAAGCGTAACTACATTGACTAAAGAATGATGAAAGTAATAAGAAGAACATCTGATATTCGTTGAAAAAAATTTTTTTTTGTATATAATAAGGAAAATAAAACATATTGTTCAACGTTCTTTCTTGGCCTAAAAGGTAATATTCGTTGAAAAATCTTTTATAATTTCACAAATATATTACAAGATTTGTATATAATCAGTAACTTCGTTGTATAAATCAATTTTTTATGTTTTCACAATGAAATCACAAGATTTGTATATAATGAGTAACTTACTATATCAAGAAGGATGATCTATAAGAAAATTCAACAGTAACCTAGGCCAAAAGGTGCTTTTGAAGGCCTTGGTACTCAAATAACTATTTCACGTTTTGCTCATGAAGTCGATATTTACTGTTTCTGCAAAATAATTGAATATTTTCATCCTGCTTCATATTCTCTTGCATAATTTGATCAAGGAACTGGCGAGTTGCTCAAATGGAGCCTAATTCTCGAAAGTCATGAGTGTATGCATTTTTGGAAAAAAAATTCCGTATAAAAAAATTTTAATAATTTACGACTATTACCAGACCAACCTTAATTCATGAATGGATAAATGTATTATTATCCAAACTTCTTCGGAGAATTCCAAATGAAAGGAAACGCGCTAGCCACGTTTCGAGTGATATTTCACATCCATCTCCGGTTTTTCAAATGGAATTTTAGTATTTTATCGAACCGTATTAACAACCGCATTTTTCCGGGTATAAATATATATTACACTTAATATATTTAGCCCGCTGAAGTGTCCGATATCCTGTAGCATATTTTGCTACTTCTAGTCATCTGATTAACTTGAAATTTGGCAGGTTTTCATCAATCGGGTGACAATGTATTATGGCTAATTTATAAGAGATTAACATGAGACCTGCTCCGGGAATATCTAGCTATAGCATTGGATATCTCCAAAGCATTTGACCGAGTCTGGCACCAAAGTCTTTTTGGGAAACTTCCGGCTCAACTATGTCGCTTACTATCGAGTCTTCTCTCAAGTAGATCACTCCATGTGGTGGTTAACATAGTATCCTCCGATACAATGGCTATCAACGCTGGTGTTCCACAGAGATCTGTCTTGGGACCAACTTTGTTTCTGATCTATATAAACGATCTGCTGGAAGTGAAGACTTGTCCCGTCCATAACTTTGCAGATGATGGTGCACTTCATACCGCTTTCACATCAAGATCCCCTATACCATCCAATGAAGCCAGAGGAACCAGACAGAGACAATTCAACATTCAACATAATTAATCACGAATAAATGTTGAAACCATTTGAATGCATTAGGAAACAGATTTTCTCCTTCAAAATTATTTTCTGCCTTCTTTAATTTTCTATTTATAGTTTTCACGCACAACATATTATTTTGGGTTTGGTTCCTTCAATTACCCCTTGGAACAAATATATTATGGGTGATTACTCATGTGAAAGCAGTAAGTTTATATTAGGTTCCTTATGTACATTATGCTTTGTGATGGATTTTCCGCCCGTTCTATTTACAAATAACTCCAAATCTACTTGAGATGTGAGTGACTCTTGACATGGCGACGTAAAGTTATCCGTGTGAGGAAACATCTTCAAGATGAACAGTAACATTATTGAGTATTCGTGCTCGGCTTCTGTTGATAGTCATTGCGAATGCGTAATGGAAAAGCTTCGGAGAGTATCTATTGAGGCAGCTAAATATTCAATGTTCTTTTTTTCTTACTTTAAATAATTACATACATATTTAGCAAACAAGCTGTTTGGGAATTATATTTATGATTACAAACAATTTGTATTATTATGTAAGTAAAGAGCACAATTTTTTTTGTAACAATGTATTATATAACAATGCTTCAATTTGCAATATCATATGACAACCTGTTGATTATTCTGTAAGAAGAACATGATAAAACGATGAAATCAGCAACGACAATTTACATTTCAATGTAACGTAGAGTATAATATAACGTCTTTCATTAGCGGTTTCTAAATCATTTCCAATATGTTTCCTGTTTTACATTTGCCCCCCGGAGCGTCCGAAAGCTATTTTACTAACAAAAGTGGGGGATGTCATATGATCAAATAATCGCAGTCCATTTAAAATGTTAATGGGAAATCTTCAAGCTTTCTACTTACACAAAGTAAATTCAACTTCAGTGGATTATCTTTTCTGTAGTTTCAGATGTTCAGTTTTTTGTTTCCATATTGGAAAATTGAACATTATTGTGTTGATATCACTTGTATTTGTAACTTCTGTTACTCGAATTTCAGACAATATTCAATCAACTACAATCAAAAATACATAACTACAACTTACTATAAATACTTATCCGATGAGTATTCATAGTTGTAGTTATGTCTTATGTATTTTTTATTGTAGTTGAATACCGTGTGAGGAAGCACCATTTCGTTGATTGAAAGATAATAAACGATTATACGCTGAAACTCGACTAACGGAAGTTACAGAATACAAGTGATATCAACATATGAATGTTTAATTTTCAAATATGTATACAATTTCATTTCACATAAGGTAAAGTGGGGTGAGATGGCCAGTCGGGAGAGATGGCCAATGGCTAAAACTCAATAACTCACCGTTCGATGGCGCTGCGTGTCCTCCCTGGCGACGAACGTTTAGGTGTGAGCACGGCCCCTGTGTTTCCGGCCACGGCAAGTGACACTAAAGCACTCTGAAAATAAGAACACTATCGCGTCCTTGTGAAATTTTATAATAGTTTCTTACTACCTACCACTGTGAATGTGTAGAAGTACATCTACCGAGGATTTCAACATATTAGGTGAGTACGAAGCTCATTCGATAACTCTAACCTCTAAAAACCATTAAAAGCATGCAGTGGATTTTGTTTGTCACGTTGGCCAACTCTTCCTATCAATCGGGAGAGATGGCCACCAAATCTTAGGGACAGATGGCCATTCATTTTTGCGTCTATTTCTTTGCAGTTTGACGTCTTTTCGAGCAGTAAAGTGCCAACGAAGTATAACAGAAAGAACTCAAATCGTGGAAACTATACTATATACTCAAGAAGATCTAAGGCTAGCAATTGAAGCTGTCAGAAATTGTTCTTCTGTAAACGAAGCATCAAGAACTTATCTCGTCCCTAGGGAGACCCTTGAAAGAAAAATCAAGAATAATATTTCCACGGCTGGTGAAATGGGACCCGACAGCACATTGGGGGAGGCTAATGAAAATAAATTAGTGCTACACATTCAAAAGGCCCAAAAATACGGTTTTCCTATGACGGTACCAGATTTTCGAAAGCTTGCCTATCATTTCGCCGAAAGTCTACAACTCAAACATAAGTTCAATAAAGAAAAGGAAATTGCCGGATCTGATTGGCTTAGGTATTTCTTCAGAAGACATCCCGACTTGTCTATTCGAAAAGCTGAAGGTGTATCTCTAGGACAAGGTGAAGGCATGAATCGTGTGGACGTGCCGCCTGGTTCACATATTGTGATGTCTCAAAAATAAGACTATGTTACTGCAACAATTTTTTTAGATTGGTTTAAAAGCCACTTCTTACCGCGTAAAGGAGAAGGCAAGACTTTACTAATTCTTCACGGCCATGCATCTCATTGTTCTTGCGTTGAACTTCTAGCAACAGCCGAAGTTAATAATGTCGTTTTGTTGTGCCTACCTCCGCATACCACTCATTATTTGCAACCACTTGATAGGGCTTTTTTTAAGTTCCTTAAAACTTTCTACTACCAAGCTTGCAGAGAATGGATGCAGAGTCATCCTGGAAGAAAACTAGGGCGACTCCAATTTGGTGAACTTTTAACGAAAAGCTGGGGAAAGTCAGCGACCGCTGGAAATGAAATTTCCGGCTTCAGAGCTACTGGAATATTTCCCTGGAATCTTGATGCCGTACCCGATCATGTTTACACTGTTTCTGATCGAATAGTAAACAACGAAACAAGAGAATGCCAGAGAACACCCACACAAGAAGTACAGAACATTCAACAATCGACCTCTCAAGTGGACAACGCTGAAGCAATACAAGAAGTGAGACGTTCCATCAATAAGATGGATGATGCAGTGCCATCCTGTAGCCATGCTCGTACAGAACCTCGATGTACAACTCCAGTGGAAGGAACATCTGTTCCAGATTTGACACCTGGGAATTTTCTAGATCATATCAATCGTACGCCCAAACTAGTCGTTTCTGCAAAAAAACGAGCAAAGTCCGTTACTATCCTATTAACTTCTCCTGAACACATTGCGACTGTGAAAGATAGATCCGCAAAGAAAACCAAACAAACAAAAAACAAAGCTCCAGTAAAAAAAACAGAAAAACCATTGTTCGAAAAAAAAACTCTCACCTCTGCCAAGTTCTGATGAGGAGGAAGAGAATATGGACGTCCCATATGAAGAGGAAAGTGATACCCTTTCCGAGGTCGATGAAACCGAATGTACAGGATGTGGAGAAAGCTACAACAGCACCAGAAAGAAAAGATGATTGGCTGCAATGCATAATATGCCACAAGTGGTTCCATGAAAATTGCTCTTCTTTTTCGAACACTTGTCAAAATTGTGGTAAAACACCGTTTAAAAAGAAGAAAAATTAATGTTGAGGAAGAATATTTCAGTTTGCTCGGTTTGCCCTTATTACAAGTCCGTTATTTCAACGTTTTTCTATTTTATGTTCATTTTTATTTTGTGGCCATCTCTCCCCTATTGCATTGGCCAACTAACCCCACCAGACTGGGATAGATGGCCACATGCAACTTATTTTCATAAACAATAAAACGAAAATTCTATAAGTATTTCAAGTCTATTCATTTACCTACCTGAAAAAAATATATCTGAATCCTAACCTCTAGAAAAAGTTTACAGGCGCCTACTGTGCAAAAGGGTGGCCATCTCACTCCACTTTACCCTAGTTAAGGGTGAAACTGTAGAATTTTTTCTTACTGTTATTGCTTTTGGGACCTAGAATAATTTTATTTAATTCGAATTGGAAGTTTTATAAATTATTATATCTCGAAATGAACATACGAAATGTTAGATATGTCTAGAGACGTTTGTAATCTGAACCCTCTTTCCTGTAGCATTGACTCCTAGGCCAGCCACGAACCATGCTCAGCAAACGTAGCAAAGTATGCGGTCAACGGTACTTGTTTTTCCCTGAGTCAGAAGAAGTCCACGTGGAGTTGAGACGAGCCGTCACTTACGATTCTTTCGCCTAGTTAGATGGCGATAGGTGGATTTTATAACTTATGGGCGGGCTCTGCTCCCGGTATTCTAAATTGAATACATTTTCTAAGCTTTGCGCGTGGGGTGGCCCCCGAAAGTTCTTCACCACCTACTCGTTCGCAGAGTTCTCCACCACCTACTCATTCGGTGAGTTCAGCCAGCTTTATGTCTACAGGGATGCTCCATTGTTGCATTAAGTCAAGTCATGTATAACCTTAATCTAGAATAATTTGTGTTACAAGATCATACGTATTTTTCAAATCAATTAAAATCATGTTTGTCAAGATTTAAACTAATCAAGTTCAAGAAATTTATAGAGATTAAATTAATTTATCAAATTGTGTTCATTGCAACAAGGGTTATGCATTCCTAGGGCTGCAGCAGCGCAGGACTTGTGCGTGTCTTTCGGGTTTCGCGGAAAGTGTTTGTTCCCTTAAAATTATTTTGTGACAATTCCATAATATCTATAATTTAATTCGACGTAGAACTCGAGTGTGTAAATTCACTGTGCCTTAGTTCTACAAGGGATTCGAGAGGGAATTGTGATACTAGACCAACAGGGTAAGTGCATTTTGATTGCCAAAGAACAACGGTTATATTGACTTCAACCTCTGAATCGGCGATATAATATAATGTGGTTATTTAACCTTCAGATCATGCTCCGCCCGCTACTGTTTATTTTGTTAATACATATTTTTCCTGTCACTCAGGCTATGTAGTAAACAACCGTAATTCCGCTTATCGGAGATTACTTAGGGGATATGATAGAGTATTAGGTCGTTAGGCTTACCAGAAAGAGAGGAATCCTTCAATTTTAAATATTATCTATCAATCATCGACGTGATCGAGCGCGAAATCGATCACTGTTCCGTGTGTGCTAATAAACTTTCATTGATTCAATCTCTCTTAAGAGAACCTGAGCAGGAACTCGCTTGCTGGCGGAAGGGGTATAATTAACGACATTGATAACGGTCTCACAGTTTCCCACTTGGGGTGAACCTGAATTAGACGCTTTTAAATCTATTCATATCATTCCCATTTCCAAATTTTGATTTAATTTTATATTCTTCGTTTGCTGTGTGTAATGTATCAAATTTTATTAACTTTTATTCAATATATATTTATTATTTAATCTGATTAACGAGTTTAACTGATAATTCCTAATCACCTAAAGATATGATTGCACGAAATTCGAGGCGATCCCTAGGAAGAGATCAAGGCATCGTAGTCAAAAACAGCTTCTCGGTGGGCTGAAATATACACAGCTTCGATACCCGAACAGGTTCCAACAAACAGTTCTCTCAATTCATAGAACACGTCGATGAGGTATTAGCGCTACCTGAAATATACCCAGCCGACTGTTACAAGTAGTGGATAAGCGGTGATATAGGTTTTCAAATCTATTCACTTGCCTGAAATATTAAATCTGGAGTAATTCCAGATTCATAAAATACAAAGCTTGACGTACTGTTATACCACATCTGTAGATCAATAACTTTCCCAACAAGTTGTTGAAGTTTGTCAAAAATATTATCACATATATCCCTTGTCGTCTAATGAAAAATATATGAGCAATAACAATTCTTTTAATTTATAGCTTCATGTGTACAATTTTGGAATATACTTTCATTGTATCAGCATAAATCCTTCTTCTGTAAATATACGAATTTACAGAAAAAACATTCGTTTTCGATAAAAGAGCAATCGGAAGTCTACATTCTGTATTTATCCGTTGGAAACTCGAGTTCAAACAGTTCTAATACTAAAGCTTAAAGTTATTTGTCTTGGGACCTTCAACAGCAGAAAGAATGAACTCAGTTTAACATTTTTAGTTCCTTTCACTAGAAAATAATTACAATTACAAATGTTTCCAGTACTAACGGCAATATTATTACCGCGTACATTATATGATGAAATGGCAGCAATAATTGTTACTCTCATTATAATGAATAATTTGTTCAAACACTACTTTGAGTTCCAAATTAGTTTTGCGTTAATTAGTACTTTCGAATTAGTAATGTAATCTATTGATTAATAGATCAATTTCAAACTCAAATAATTTACTAGGTTTGAGTGTAGTCCTGATAATGTCAAATTAACATTTGAAAATAAGTTCGAAAAATTAGAAGACAATAAAATATCATTTTTCTTTTATACTGAAGGAACAAAATGAGCAATGTGTCTTGTGGTACTTTAATAACCGAGAATATGAATTCGTTTCTACCCACCAAACAGTAAGCATTTCAATTAAGGGATGTAATTATTCGTTTATAGTTGCTATGGCGAAATATTATTAGATGAATTGTCCCTTAATTCAAGTTATATCATTTCAAATTTAGAAATAAAAATGTATATGTTCAATATTATTCAGTCTGTGACTTATATATCAGTTTCGGCAGAGAATCGCTGAAAACGAAGCAAAATAGAAAACAATGACAATATTACTTACTTGAAGTACATATACCTTTCAGCTTTCTCGTTATTGTAGCATTAGCAGATGTTTGGATTTCTTTTGTTACGATATTACATACGGCATGCTGAGTTTCTTCTGCTAAATCTGACTTTATTTTATACGTTCCATTAATAGACCTTCCTTGAAAGACATATAATCGAAATACATTCCTTAAATGATTAAAAACTCATACCTTGCACTCTGGTTTCAAGGAAAAAAAACAAAAACATCGTCGTTAACCACATCTTTCAAAGCGTATCATGTAGCACGTACACTTATATCTATGAGATAGCTCGCGTGCAGTTTGAGATTCCAGCTGTTTATTTTTATTTTAAAATATGTAGGTTTTGGGGTGAATGCTCCAGCAGGTTGCACAAGACATGAAAATAATATTTATATCACACCATTCAATTCGTAGATGATCTATTTAAATGAATTCTGGTTTACTTCGCTGATGTAAGTAACCCAAGATACACTGCTCAAAACTAATCTTTTCATCAATTAATAGTTCTGTTATTTATTATATGCATTTTTTCTCAAAGTAAAATTTGATATGACTGGAATGTGATCAACTCCTTTTTTTATACAGATTAATGAATAAAAAGCACTTTTATTATATCAGAAAATGCACCTAGAAAAGTTATGGCCATTTAGTCTAAAATAAAACAAAATTTTCCAAATTTTTTCATTTAATAAAATTAATTTTGAAATGGAGCCTCTAATCAAAAAAATACAACAAATCTGTGTCATAGATAATTTGAGTACGCGTCAAATGAGCCAAGGTAGATGTCATTTTGAGGTTATGGTCCCCAGATAAGGCCCATTTTATGATTTTTGTTTGTTTACAAAATATTTTTTTAAATAGAGAAAAGATTGCAAAAATATTTTGTTCACGTGGAAAGTTGGCATTTTTATTCTACTTTTCACTGTATTTTTTTGGTCGCCAAAATTTGAATTTCGCGAAAAACCGTAAAACTGCGATTGCACGCTGAAAAATGCATGTTTTGACTCAAAACGAAATGCTTTTTGTAGATTTTGACAAATATCACATTTTGCTATAAATGCCGAATTTTGGCGGGAAAATTTTTACCTCGAAAACTGGAGGAATTTTGAGGTTAGAATATTCGAAACAAAATCAAATTCGAGATACTGTTAGAGCTCTTTGATACGCGTATTTTGAGTTATTGTAGACCAATTTTGCTTCAGTAGAAGTCTAGATATTCATGTAAACGATTTAAGGCTTGTATCGGGCTCAATTTTGGGCCCAGCGTAAAAAAAAACAATGGAAAGTAGATGACTTTCTCTTTCTACATTCAAAAGTGTGTTAATTCAAATAAATGAAAAAACCGGGAACATTCGCAGTTTTCCGCAAGAAAATGGATCTAACTTTTCTATCGGCACTCTAGCAATTTTTTAACTATTTTTCCCGTTTTTAGAGCACCCAAAAACATAAGACAAATTAGCCATATCAAATTTTTAAATCCACTTTTATGACCGTGCGACTGGACTATATACTGAGCTTCACAATTCTAGAGTGTGCAGACATCTGAGGTAATAGCTTGGGTCAGTTCCATCATGGCGAACAACATAATAAAATCACTGCTGCGGCAACTGATTAAAAATTAAATGATAGTATTATACTTTTGGTCTCGAAAAATTTATTAAAAATATCAGCTATTTTCTCATCGCAACATTGTTGCTTCATTGCGCGCTTCATTGCAGCGCCATGAAGTGTGTGCTAAAAAAACTACTTGAAACATGGTTGCAAAAATAAGAATAGGAATGATTCGTTATTCAGTGGATGCTGACTGTTTTAAAATACTTTCCTGCCATTTGGTTGACGTGTTCATGCTCAGATGCATTTGTCGGAGTTACCCAATAATTTTCAAATAAAAATAACAGGATCATTTCCTGCTATTTCCAAATGAGTCATTATAAGAACTACTAATAAATACAGTTTTCCCAAAGGTAGAGACATGATATAAAACTGGATAATTTTTTTGCCATACCATTAAATTTAATCAAGTACACTGATTTCACATAATGTGAAAAACAAAACAAAAGTTCCCCTCGGTAATGCTGTTCAAAAATTCATGGACTTGAGAGCTACATTTAATTTCATATACCACGTATATAAAAAGGTTGTTTCACATTAATAACATTATGGAGTTATAAGCTATCTTGTGAGGAATGCAATTTCTTCTATATGGGCCAAACACTCATTTTCTATTATGTTTAATGAACATAAAAGATGTTTTTGTTAGACTTTCGAACAGGTTCCACATTTCACATATATCTGATGATAAAGGTTCGAAAGTAAACTTTCTGGAATCTTTAGAAATTTACAAACACATGAACAATACCCTTCTTCTTAATGGTCAAACAGACCTAATTTATTCGCTGTTATTTGAAGCTATTTAACTCATTTATTCCACAAATTATTGTCCTGGTTAGCTTCTATATCCTGCTGTTAATGGCAATTCGTCATCATTAGGATGTAAAAACCCACCATGTAAACCTTTAGTAATAATCCTCTGAGTTCATGAATGACCGACAACAGTAATTCTTTGCTACCTACCGATAAGTATATTTTATGCGTTCTTGGAAAATAGGTCACATTAACACATATCGATGACTTTCTGCCAAAGTATCGTAAGTCACATTTTTTGCGAAATTGAATTATTCTAACTATCGTATGTAACTGACTTCATTACAGGAATTGCCAAAGTATCGTATATGATTTAAAAATAGGTTATTAGAAAAAACGTTTTTATTTTTGTCGTAAGTCCACTTATTTTAGTTAAGCCCTCACCAAAACATTGTGAGACGCTTTAGAATTCAGAAAACACCCAGACAGAGTATCGCAAGTTCAGTCACGTGATGTTGCTTACGATAGTAATTTTGTTACATACGTTACTTTTGATGTTTGTTGTGTTTCAGTTCTGTGCCCACTCGTAAGTGATTTTTTGATAAATTATGTAATAAACGTACATTATTAACTACCAGACTATCAAAAATTATTGAATTTCAATCTTTCAAACACTTTGATAAAATGATTTCTATCACACATTGTTTAATTGCCAAGGTATGCTGAAAAACAATAATTTTAACCTACAAAGCTTATTTGCCAGTTGTTTGTACAAGACTGATTATCTAAAATTTGGAAATAAATGCGGTATAATTGAACCAAAAAATTATGTTGTAAGAAAAACGTACAAATTTCGATATCTCATACTTTTCTGGACAAACAAGTAGTAGAGATTCCGATTTCGAATTTGAAAACGGCCAAAATAATGAAATGGATTTGGTAGGAGAAATTGGACTAAGAAAAAAACGAAAATTGAATGAAAAACAATCAGAAAAGAAGAAAATAATTTTGGAAAAGGACGACAAGTAAGAGAAATTCCCTGCAAAAAAGGATGTCAAAATCGATGTTCCCAACTATTCAAGTTCAACGACATGATATACATGAATTTTATTGGGGATTGGGTTCCTATGAACGTCAAAAAAACTGGCTTCTGGGTTGTTGTGAAAATGGTGCAATACGTAGAAGGAAACAGCTTGCATATTTAAGCAACACAAAAACTTCTTTTAAATATTTTATTAGTTACAACAACAATAAACGAGTGGAAGTTTGTCAACAATTTTTACTGAGAACCCTTGATATATCACAAATGGTTCTTAGGTATGCAATCTCCAAATATGTACAAAACTCTGAAAAGCCAGACCAAAGAGGGATACACGAACAACATAACAAGACAAAAACTGAAATAGTAGAAGTTCATAGTTTCATTTAAAATCTTCCAGCGGTACATTCTCATTATTGCCGTAATCATACCGTTAGAAAATATCTTCCCACAGAATTCAAAAATGAAGCATTTTTGTATCGACTATTCTTGCGGCAAGAAACAAAACAATCGAATATTATACCATCATTAAAAATATTTAGAAAAATATTTTCAGAAGATTTTAACATCGGTTTTCATTCACCGAAAAAGGATAAGTGTAAACTGTGCGAGAGTAGAAAATAAGTTCTTTTGTAGAAACAGAAGATACAAAGAAAATATTTACAAAACATATAATAGAACTGAAAGAACAATGTGAAGAATTATTTTTAGAAGATCAGAAAAGATTCTTGACTCATAGCCACTTCCTCTGTGCAAGTTTTGATTTGGAAAAGTTCTAAATACTCATGGAGACCACTTATTGTTGTACTATTCCAGAAAATACTCATTTTTCAATGAAACATCTACGAGTCAGGAACAAGAAATGGCTGTTGCTATGTTTGAGTCCGCTGGGAACC
The DNA here is from genome assembly GCA_958510875.1 of Endomychus coccineus. NCBI lineage: Eukaryota > Metazoa > Arthropoda > Insecta > Coleoptera > Endomychidae > Endomychus > Endomychus coccineus. The sequence goes on along the minus strand of OY294067.1, from coordinate 111,569,381 downwards.
GTAGGTGTAACGAAATCTGTACAGTAATTTTCAAGTTCTTAACGGACATAGATAAAAAAGGTCTGCAACACGTAATATTACATTGCGATAGTTGTTCAGGCCAAAATCGAAATCGTGGAATGTTGGCTATGTTGCAAACATTTTTAACCAAAACATTTTAACCAACTTTGAAATTTGTAATTAATTTGATTAAAGTTCAACAAATAATTAATTGCCATTATTAATAAAGTTAATAATATTGCCTATTGTGGAAGTTAGTGAGTTATTACTACTTACGTTTTTTTCTGGAAGAAGAAGTAGTATCTGCCAAAGTATCTCAAGTATCAAAGCAGTACGAGCAGACTAGCGTAAGTCGGTAACTTACGCTATTTCCTGTAAAAACTTCAATCCCGACAAACTATCGTAAGGCCCCGAATAGCATGAAGTTTGAGTCCCAAGTAAAAAGTATTAATATTTTTGAATTTAGCGCATCAATAAAACCCTGGGAACCATATCAGATCAAAACTATAGTTGAAGACTGTCCTGGAAACAAATCTTACCATTTTTCTCCCACTTTTAGCTTATGCTACCTACGATACTATGACAGAAAGTCATCGAAATGTCACTATATTTTCGTCTTTACGTACGTTTTGGTCTCACGACCATCGTCGGAAGACGTTTGAAAACTAGTTCAGATCAACTAAAACGCCGGATTTCTTGAACATATATACTAAGAACTTAGCATCTTTATCGCATTAATTTCAATTAAAAATTTCTACGTCGCAAACAACGAATGAAACGTTTTTTTATAGAGTGTATCCACAGTTGTTAACTCTTTTAGTATATTACTTTCCATGACTTTGAAGAAATTGTAGTTTCTATTCATGCAATGCTAATTTACTGTATTCTTACAGGATTTGCCCTAAACATTACTGCACCTGCTGCTGGAGCGGTACGCCTTGGTGACAAAACTTACATCTTCGACGTAATCGAAACGGTAAGCATCTCATTAATTGGGAGATCTTTCTATAGAGTGAGATACACAAAGACGAACGAACAAATAATGATTCAATTTGGATAAAATGAAATGAAACAATTTTTTGTCTGATTGCCACAAGAGATCTCTTGTGGAAATTATACAAAAAAATTGTTTTATTTCATTTTATTAAAATGGATTTCCATAAAATAAATAGTTCATCGCTATCTCTGATTTAATTTGGTACAATTACATGAAATTCATTTGCCTGATTTCTAGCTAAGCTGCTATTGGAACAATTCTCTATAAATGTAAATGGTCCTATCCATTGCTTATTTTTAGAATTCTGATGATACTGAATGAGATTAATGATTCCCTTGAGTAATAATGATGATAAGGATCAAAATTGTCCACATCCCAAAATAAGTACCCAGTTATATTTGAAGAAATTTGTCTTCAGTTATAGGCAGTCTCAGAATGTATAAATCTAGAACCAGTGCTTGGCAAATTTGCAAGAAGAGCTAACATAGTTATATCATCCTGTACTGAAAGTAGAATACTCTAGTATTGGCATATCACGTTCAGCACACTCCAAAGCGTTCATTATAAACTCGGCTTAGTGGGAGACGCTCAATGTCGACTATGTTTCGAGGATGATGAAACGGCAGGACACGTTCTGTGTAACTGCCCAGCTGGGAAAAAAATTAGATCTTAAATGTTCTGTAAGACCTCCTACTAAAAGATGGGAGCAACACATTTCAGGGACCAAAGAATAGGTATGTCTAACTATAAAATATATTAGGTTCATATTGACATGATTATATTTGATTCATATTTCTCATCCAATTTTTTAATATCATGAGTATAATTTTCTCAGAAGCATAATCAAATAACAAACTTGCATGTCCAGAAGATATCAAATTTACATGGAAACAACGTAAATGTAATACGCAATGTGTTAAACCTTCCGAAATAATAATCTATACGAAATAATAAGAATATTTTAATTGAATATCATATATTAATGGCGATTCATAACACATATAGATGTTGATGTGCTTTGTTCCTAAGAAAAATAAAATAGCAAACTATTCTCAAGGAAAGATTATCATCTCTATCCTTTATTTTTGATCTAATGATTGTTATTTCATCTTGTTCATTAGTTATGAATACATATATTCATGATAAAAATTCATTTGATTCGAATATAATGTTGTACCTAGTATTTCAAAGAACTTATTATCTATGAAAATACTGATTTCTGTGCTCTCAACCATCAATATTGAGCAATCAATGTCTGAAAATTATTTTTGTGAACTATCATGAAATAATGTTTTCACTTCTGATAATATCCAATATTTCTAGGCAAATTCTATTCGAAGCTTTCGCACATTGTGACCGTAATGGTTTGCGATTAGCAACTATTGAAACCAAAGAAGTTAATGGTAGACTGGTGAATTATATACAAGATACATTCAAGTACCTTGAACAATTTAATAATAATTTATAAATAACTGAGTTTAAAAAATCTCATAATGTTATTTCATTGTGCAACGATTGAAAGGAAATCAGAAGATTGTGATTTGGCTCCTGTATCATCTAAACCCCAACCATCAATAGAACCACAAAGATAGTCTGGATTCTTATTTATAAGATATATTTTTGATAAATAAACACTTGCTACTGATTGAATAGAATTTAATTTTAGAACATTTTTGTTAGTAGGTATCTGAGCGAATTAAACCTCTCTTTTGAGATAACGTCCAAATGAGTGAACCGAGCTGAGACTTCTGTGGCATCATACACAATTTTTAAAACCAAAATTAAATCGAATTTTAGGTTTCCAGTATCCTGAAATATACCGGGATATGAAAAATTATCTTGGTCAGGGGTGGTTGTGAAATCTAAAACGTGTGTCTTACTTTACGTTTGAAATAATTATGTCACTGTCACACTGACATCATCAATAACCTACAAATTTCGTACCTATTTATTTCAGTTGTAAAACAATAATGAACTACAAATTAAAAATTATCTTGGTCAAGGGTGGTTGTGGAATGTAAAACGTGTGCCTTACTTAAATTTTTGAATATGTTTTGTTGTGTCAAAATCTGTTAAGTCATTGTGCTGAAATTTTCTAATCCAGTTTTTGAATCATGCCTCTTACCACACAGCACAAAATTTTAATGATTGAAGCCTATTTTCGAACGGGTGCGCTAGTTAATGGCAATTGGCAATACAGTCAACGTTTGTGTTTGGACAATTTTCGAGAACACTTCCCAAACGTGGCAATATTACCGGACAATTTTTATGCGTGCCTTACAAATTGTGTTAAAGTGTTTCGCGAAACTTGTTGTGTGACTCATAAAAAAGGTGCTGGTAGACCAAGAGTTCGTACAGAAGAAGTTGTCAATAACGTATGGAAGAGGAGCCTGCAAAACCTTTGAAACGTAAATAATTTGCAAGAACTTCAACAAATAATAGTTCAGCAATGTGCAACCATAACGCCAGAAATGCTGCAAAAAGGTTTTCACAGCATGAGGATGCGCGTCAACTTGTACATCGAACAAAACGGGGGACATTTCCAACAATTACTGTAATTTAGTTTTGCTTGTTACTAAAACCGTAATTTCATAATTTGTAGTTCATTATTGTTCTACAACTGAAATAAATAGGTATGAAATTTGTAGGTTATTGACAGTGGCGGCTCCTCGAAGAAGGCTCAGCATCCTCACCAATTTATGCTAATGATCATTCTCCATTTTATTCCCTGTTTCTCTGATAATTTTTTTAATTTTACAATTAATTCCCCGTTCTCAGTAGTTATTTTTAATCTGGCAACAGTGCCCTGAGGCTAGACTCTATATATCTCAAACGCCGAGCATGTGTTGCTCAACACAGTTGCCGTTTTTACGACCAGTCCAATTGCTAAATAGCCTAAAACAGTTAAAATGGCAACACCCTCTGTAGGCTAGCCTGCTGCAGCCGCTCGCAGTTTATGAAATACAACACGTGCATGCTGCCAACTGCTACGTCAGTGCTTGTTTATGAAGTTGTCACGCCACGCGAAGTGAGGTTAGATTAGAATTTGTCTGGTAAATTATTGAAATTTAATATGAGTGCTACTAGTACTAGTGATATAGTTGCTGTCTTTTTAGAAAATCCATTTAGTGGATTAACATATGACGAAAAAGTGTTTTTTAAAAATAAAGGGCCTTTACCTGATTTGAAAGGATTAGTAACATCAGGTAAGTATCAAAATCGATCATTTAATACTGACAATTATAAAAAATATTTAACGGGATCTGAGGTACACACACTTGGGTTATAATGATATGAAAAATTTAGCTCGTGGTCTAGACAGACATGAAAAATCGCAGGAACATATTACATCGAGTATTAAGTTTAAATTAACCGGTAAACAGAATATTGTTAATGTGGTTGATTCTGTTCGTACACGCCTAATAGTAAATCATAATAACAATACAGTTAAAGACAACCGCGAAGTTTTAAGAAAAATTATTGATTTCTTACTGTATTTATCATCTCAAGATTTGGCTTTTAGAGGGCATGATGAAACTGAAAATTCAGTTAATAAAGGTGATTTTAGGGAATTGTTAGATTTGTTTTGTAAACACGACAGTAAGCTTCGCGATTTTATGAATAACGCGTCAGTATTTGCAGGCACCTCAAAAACAATACAAAACGGAATTCTTGATTCAATAAATTATATCCTCCGAAATCACATAGAGGATAAATTATTGGATGTCTTTTTTCGTGGCAGGTTGACGAAACAAAAGATATAACGTGTAAATCACAATTATCAATAATTTTTAGATGTAAAAAATGGACAACTAGTGGAAAGAATTTTAGGGTTTTACGATGTTATTTCGGGAAGAACAGCGGTCAATTTATTTAATTTCTTAATGGAAACATTTCAACGATTTGACTTTGCGAATAAATTACTTGCTCAAACCTACGACGGCGCATCTGTAATGGCGGGACATTTAAACGGTCTTCAAACAAAAATAAAATCAGTTTCGTCTCAGGATATTTTCACCCATTGTTACGCTCACAACATGAATTTGGATTTAAGAATGCATGTAGTTCTATTAAGAAAGCTAGAATTTTTTTTCCCACCTTATCGTCATTTTCAAATTTTTTTAGCAAATCCACCAAACGAACTGACATTTTAAATAACATAGTAGGAAACAGAATTCCCTGTAATGCTCCAACTCGATGGAATTTTACATCGCGTGCAGTGTTCACCATCCATAAAAATAAAGACAAATTAATTGAAACATTTGGTTTTATATTAAACAGTGATGACACAGATCAGGTTTCATTAAATGCTGCTGTTGGTTTAAAATCTTATTTAGGAAATGAAGAATTTTTGTTTTTTTTTTGATACTTTTAAATTAATATTTGAACAAACTGATCTTATTTTTCAAATTTTACAATATAAATTCACTGATATAATTTATTCAAGAGATCGTTTGAAACATCTCATTGATAAAATTTCAAGTTTCCGTAATACATGAATTGAAGTTTGTCGACTTGACGAATAGAAGATTTTCCGAATCTTTTTCAAAAGAGTTTCCCAATACACTTTTAGATAACTTAGTTCTAAAATATAAATTTTTTGATAAAATAGCACTGCACAATGAATTATGCGTAATATACTCGGATAAAGATATTTTAGGCCAGTACGACAGTCACGCCGGCGCCGATATGATGAAATATATGATAGACAAAGATTTGCAACAAGTTTCACCTCAGTTTTATAAACTACTTTGTTTGACAGTCACGTCGGCATCGGTGGAGAGATCATTTTCTACTCTCAAACGAATTAAAAATTACATGTGAAATACAATGGACCAAAATCGTTCATACAATGTTAGTTTAATATCTACTGAAAAAGATTTAGTAAAACACTTAAAACAAAATGATACATTTTATGATAATATTATTGATCATTTTTCGCAAACTAAAGACCGTAGAATTCCGTTAATATATGAGAAAAGTTAATAAAATCAATAGAAAAAAACAAAATATGAAAAATTCCAAAAAAAAAGAAAAAATATCAAAAATCAAAAAAAAAACGAACAAAAAAATTGTATGCCGAGAGAAACTCTATACCTCCACGTTGGTTCTTGCTAGGCAACAATTAATTTTGTCACTGAAGTAGCTGGTACGGTCGCTGTGCGAAGGTTAAATTAATTGGCTGAATGGAGTATATTTTTACAAAAACGTTTCATGTCCAGCTCCTCTCTTAAAAACTTCACGAGCCGCCACTGGTTATTGATGATGTCAGTGTGACAGTGACAGAATTATTTAAACGTAAAGTAAGACACACGTTTTAGATTCCACAACCACCCTTGACCAAGATAATTTTTGATATCCCGGTATAAAATAGAATATTCATAGATATAAAAAGATCCAATCGTATTGGTTCCATGATGAAAGTGTAGAATCTTAGCTGTACATTTGCTAGTTACACGTTTAGTTACAGCTAGTTCCGAAGTAGCAGTGTGTATTATAATCTGACAGATGAAAATACAATATTATTTTATTTTACAGATCCGAGTAGCTTATAGAGTTTTGGACTTCGGGTAATAACTTAGAGGATTCAAATACCTGGGTATGGTTATCGTCCGGTGAAGCAATCACGATACAAATTGGCAACAGGGACATAATCCTCTAGGAGACCAAAGTTGTCTGGAAATAAGTTATAGCAACAGGCTATGGGATTGGGTAGACACGCCATGTCACATCAGATTATATAGTATATATGAATTAAGCGATTGATGACTTGAGGCTGGATAGAAGGTTTTATAAATCCATGTATGATTTAGAATAAAAATGTGATACAATACTTGTAGTTTATTTTTTATTTAATGCCCTTTATTACTTATTTAGGTAGCTATTAATTGAAAAATTTAAATGTGAAGTATATAAGTTCAATTTTGTTTTCTCAGAAGATTATATGTTGAAAACTCGCATACTCTTACAAAAAGTTTCAAGTAGAGGTGATTTATCTTATCCCAAAGAAACTCCAAGCCATTTGGTTATGTTAGAATATATCTATTTTCAATAACTTATCAAAAAATCCAGAAGAACAGTTTCTTATAATTTTAAATGAAAGTTCGTTTCTTTGTGACTCAGTTTTGAAACATATAACAGGAGGGAACTATCTTCAAAATTTTGTTGGTTGTGAAAGTCACGCAAAGAAGGATATTGCATTGTTGATTACTTATTGCTCAATAACTAACGATCAATTGAAATCTTAAGTAGAAAATTGAGTCCGTAGAGGCAGTAGTTGGTAATAATCATAATACATAGAGTAATAATTTATATATAATAACTCGTACATTATATGTACGGTTTCTGTTTCAAAATTTTATTTTTTTCATTGAAAAAGGTAATTTGGTGCAACTAAGGACTCAGTTTATGTTTGGCAACCCCGTTTAAACAGGAAGTCGTTAGATATGTCCTAAAAAATAAATAAAACTTCTGTTTCATAGTCGGTGTTGCCGCATTGTGCGGAGAGGTAGTTACACAGCTGCCTTGAGAACAGAGAAGATTGCTATTCTTCTCAAAGCGTTCCTTCAGACTACCCTCAGTGCGGATGACCCAGTTCAACTAGAGGAGGCAATAGTGGAAGAATGTGAACCGGGCATAATCCTGGTCGATTGTGAGACTCCACAAAAATACACACCGTGACAATGTTCCTCCCCAGAAGCCAAAAGATGGCAGAAGAAAAGCTTATACAGCTGATAGGAGCTCAAACCGAAAGGCATAGGAAGTTTCCAATGGAAGCTTAGGGCCCGGGCCAATTCTTTAGGGCAGAAATAGATGGCCCATACCGCCTCCAAAAACCCACAACATGATTTCAGGCAATACAGAAGTAGATACAGTGGACGCGTTCTGGGACAGGAAGTGTGACGTCACTTCCGGTCTGTGCTCCGATTATCAGGTCTCCACTTCCGGTCTGCGCTGGCGATGTATGTTATCGGGTAGATAACGTTATCGGCTAGATAGCGTTATCAGTGATTGTGAGTCACCCATGCTGGCGATGTGTGTGTAATTAGCGTTATCGGGTAGATAACGTTATGGGTAGATAGCGTTATCAGTGATTGTGAGTCACCCGGATGGACATCCAGTGTGTGTAATTAGTGTTATCAGGTAGATAACGTTATCGGCTAGATAGCGTTATCAGTGATTGTGAGTTACTCGGTTTGTGCTGACGATTGGCATTCGGTGTTTGTAATTATTGTTTGAATGTATATACAGGATGTTTGTAAAGAGTGTGTTATGTTGTATATACAGGTTGTTTGTAAGAGAGGTCCTAGACACGTGGTGTCATGGCGTCTGTCACGGCGGCTATCAACGAGGTGTCATGGCGTCTGTCACGAGGTGTCATGCTATCTGTTGACGATTGGCATTCGGTGTTTGTAATTATTGTTTGAATGTATATACAGGATGTTTGTAAAGAGTGTGTTATGTTGTATATACAGGTTGTTTGTAAGAGAGGTCCTAGACACGTGGTGTCATGGCAGCTATCACGTGATCCTTCGGTGTCATGGCGTCTGTCACGGCGGCTATCAACGAGGTGTCATGGCGTCTGTCACGAGGTGTCATGCTATCTGTTGACGATTGGCATTCGGTGTTTGTAATTATTGTTTGAATGTATATACAGGATGTTTGTAAAGAGTGTGTTATGTTGTATATACAGATTGTTTGTAAGAGAGGTCCTAGACACGTGGTGTCATGGCAGCTATCACGTGATCCTTCGGTGTCATGGCGTCTGTCACGGCGGCTATCAACGAGGTGTCATGGCGTCTGTCACGAGGTGTCATGCTATCTGTTGACGATTGGCATTCCGTGTTTGTAATTATTGTTTGAATGTATATACAGGATGTTTGTAAAGAGTGTGTTATGTTGTATATACAGGTTGTTTGTAAGAGAGGTCCTAGACACGTGGTGTCATGGCAGCTATCACGTGTTCCTTCGGTGTCATGGCGTCTGTCACGGCGGCTAGCAACGAGGTGTCATGGCGTCTGTCACGAGGTGTCATGCTATCTGCTGACGATTGGCATTCGGTGTTTGTAATTATTGTTTGAATGTATATACAGGGGGTTTGTGAAGAGTATGTTATGTTGTATATACAGGTTGTTTGAAAGAAAGGTCCTAGACACGTGGTGTCATGGCAGCTATCACGTGAGGTGGTCAACGAGGTATCATGGCGGTTGTGAATCGATCATAACGTCTACGACGTGTACATCAAATGAAAAAAAATGGTATTCTTTGGTGAGAAAGATTGAAAGGGATCCGAACCCGCATCATTTTTATCTGAAAATGTTCTATTATTTTACATGTATACTTACCAGTTCGATCGACCTCTTATCTCTCACCCGCAAGAATACCATTTAGTTTTGATTGTATATTTAAGGTTGAAAAAGTCAATAGCGCAGAGGGTGTGTGTGACTGCTTCAACTAAATCGAACTCAGTTCGTGATAATGTCTCCTCGATTATACAACAGTTTTATTCATAGTGTGCTTACCACCGTGTACGATGCGAAGAAATTCGTAATAAGCGCATGTCTGCCGAATATGATGGAAATCCTCGAAGAATTACAATTACCATCCAAAAATTGGATAATCGCTGGAGAATTCATAACTTTCCTGGTGGGGGCCTCGACCGATTGGGCGTATGCTGATATTTTCTATTTCGGAGGAGATTTCGATCCACCTCCAGAAGATTGGATGATAATCGATATGAATATAGAAGGTCAGTTCAAATATAAACATAGAAGAATGGGAAAAATCATATTGCATCAAATTTCGGGTATCGTTCCGAAACCAGGATCGTATATACTTGATTGTTTTAGAGTGCTCCATGATATCGATGTCGATTTTTATCGGATCGCACTACTACCATACCGATGTGAGATAATGGACATGCGCAGCATCCGAAGAGATACTTCAAATTCTTACACCTTTAAGATGTTTCAACTGTTTTCTGAGATAGGAGGGGAGGTCGACTATAGAATAAGTCCATCATCACTACAAATTTTGTGCTTCGACGTACTCTTTCGAAATTTCGTCAAAGAAATATGTTAATGATCTGCGCATGTGCAACTAGATATTTGGATAGTTTATCATTCTAGTTTGAAATGTCGTCTATCGTCGTTGATATTCAAAGTTTCCCGATTTCTGCAAACGTATATAAAATCAAGGAACTCTCTTTGTTGGACTGTGATAAAAGGTTGGAGAAATATTTTCTATTCTAACCACCAAAATCGATGGATCAACTATCCGAGACGCAAATGAAGAAAATATTTCATTGTGAAAAATATCATGGGATTCCATGGAACTCTGGCTATCAGGATTATGATGAATTGTATGAAATTTTGAAGGAAAATATCGATCCGGATGCTACTGTTTATGTATGTGGAAAGATAAAAGCTAAGTTTCTACGGGGAGCGTTCCAAGAATTGGGGTTAGATCGAGTAGAAGTGGTGAATTTGAAAGGTAAATGTCCAAAATTAGAGCGAGGAAATTGTGAATTCATCTGTTTACATCACCCCAATAGTGTGAATCCTATGTGTTCTAGTGCGAATAGTTGGAAGTTATTCGAATTTCTTACGAAGGAAGATGTTATGTGGCTCTTAAAATAATAATATAGATATCTACAAATATATCATTATGGATATATCTTTTGAAGAATACACACGCAGACTTTGCGAATTCGTGGAAAAAGTTCATAAACTAAGAAGAGACTTGAATTTTTACGCAGATAAAATTAAAGTTATAAGACTGCTGAACAAATTAAGTGTAAAAAGTGGGGATGATGGGAGTGCGGGTGTTGAAAACAAATTTTATGATTCTAACCGCAATTCTGAATGGTATTTTATACGCGAACGTTCCCCAACACGTTGAACGCATCTATATTTGTCTGAAGGATGTCGGCGGTGGTGGTGGGGAATGTAACCGTACCGAATGGATTCCGATGAATTTTCAAAAAATCAATCATAACCAATTGGAGGTATTCACATTCGACATCTCACAAGACAATCGTACAACCATACATTATAAACTTAAACTCTTATTCTTTGATCGAAGTGAGGGGGATATGGCTGAATGGCAAATGATCCGACAATCATCATGTTTACCACATCTCGTACAAAAGACATCATCTGCAATAGAAGGAGAAATACCCAAAATTTTCGCAATTTTGTATGTTATTTTATCTTCTTCATCAGTGTTATTATTGAAAATGTTTGTTAAAAATGTGAAGAAAGCTATTTACCATTTAAATAAATAATAATTATTATGTAAAGGAGGTGTTTTATTGAAACAAGCAAAAGATTGATATTAATAATATTTCAGAATAAAATACATATTATTTAGGTAGTATTACATTCAGAAACCACTGCTGTAATTTATGCACATGGTGAACTGCACACATGTATTTTCCACCATCATTACGATGATTCAGACAGGTCAAATTGTTCGTTTGCTCGAATTTCCCCGTTTCACATTGAGTACCATCGAAACTATGAACCTGAACGATGTGTGGGTAAACATCCAATTCTATACACTTCCTTCTCAAAAATTCGGCTTTTTGCTGTCCTCGGACATAAATATAGTCGACTGCACACAGGAGAATCGATTTAAGAATATTATTTATTTCTTCATAATCCACATTCCCAGATACATAATCGAGTCCATGATAAGACTTTTGTAAATACCATACGGATTTTCGCTCCTATGCATTTAGCGATGAATAAGATGTGTGCGGTTTGAATAAGGAATAATGACGTTTGAATCCAATTTGTATACACATTTCTTTTGGATGGAATGCATCGTCGAATTATCGAAACGATCGATTTTCATCGTTAACCACGATTATCAATCATTATTTAAATCAATCTGCTGTAGGATTGGAATCAAATTCGTGAAAAATTTTAAACAGACTTAGTAGGGAATTTTAAAACAATTTATTTTATATTCTTAAATTTTTATTAAATACTTACTTCAACAATCAATAATCGACAGATTTACAAAAACAACATTAATCACATTAAAGGCATTTAAGAGTTTCGTACACGAGTACAAGCGATGATATTTCGTCCCCTCCCTTCGAAAAAAAAAAAATAATTTACAAAATTATTAGAACTTTCAATATGAAAGAACTTGAATTTTTCAAAATGTGTATCCAAGACAAGAAGGAAGGTAAGAAAATTTTCAAGGCCAATCTATTCACAGATTGTTTTATCGTACATAATTGAAATCTTTTCAAAAATAATACAAAAAAACCCGAGTGTTTGAGATACATAGCTATTAGAACGTTCAATAATTTCACTTGGAATCCACAACTGATTTTATACCACATATCGGAAAATATATATTTGCGAACAAAGAAACATCGTAATTTCGCTCTTTCCGTTTTCAAATCTCTGTCAAAAATTTGATATAGTAGGAAAGAATAGAAGTAGCTCAGAATTAAATTCTATTCACAGGGCAAAATAATTTTGATTGACTGTCATCACCAACAATATCAATTGTGATTTACTATGATCCATAAGGTTATGAATATTTACTTTTTTTAACTACATGTATATTGCGTAATTCTTATTCCGATTCCAATCTAATCTGCTTCATTATATTGATTCCGATTCTTAACAACTTCCACACTAATGAAGTTCTTTGTTTCAATCGAGTTTTGACTTCATTACGGATCACATTTTATGCAATTCTCCGTAAATGTAATATCTATATAGTTCAAGCAATACATGCAGAAATTAATACCTGGAAAAAAAATATGAGCGTATAGCAAATTAAATTTAAAAAGGTGAGTTTCTGCAACTCGATCTGAAATGTCGAACATAACTTACAAAATTGGCAAAAATGCTGTTTTTCTTAAAAAACTATAGCTCGGATCGGAAATAGTTAAAGGAGAAAGTTGTAGGTATCAGATAGATAATTATCGATATCTTTCATACTTTTCGAGTTATATTGAAAAAACCGTTGACAATCGTTATTGGGAGGGTCTTTGAAAACAGTCATATCACATTGTCATTAGTTACAAAACGTTTTTTCTTGGGAGGGTCCAAATGTTTTTTGGGAGGGTCCAAACGTTCTTTGGGAGGATCCAATCGTTATTGGGAGGGTCTTCAAAAACAGCCATATCACATTGTCATTAGTTACAAAACGTTTTTTCTTGGGAGGGTCCAAATGTTTTTTGGGAGGGTCCAAACGTTCTTTGGGAGGATCCAATCGTTATTGGGAGGGTGTTTGAAAACAGCCATATCACATTGTCATTAGTTAATCATCAACCACCATGCACGTTTGCGGGCAATGTCAAAGGGAATTTTCGAGAGCAAATGCGCTGAGGCGGCACGAGAAAAAACATTTCAAAACACACAGTTTCTCATGCAAGCATTGTGAAGCTACATTTTCTCGCCGAGACAATTTGAATCGTCATATTATGTTATTCCACAGTCGAGATAAAAGTATAATTTACTGGTCCAACCCAGATGTTCTACTGGACCGGTTAGAAGAAATCATACCTCTACAAGGATATATCGAAGAGAAACGTGAAATAATTAATGAATTAAGAAGATTCTGTAATAAATGGTATTTGAATAAAAACTCGAAATGATTGATCGTTTTCCACTATTTTTTTACATTATTTAAGTCAATGAAGGTGTAGGATCGAATTTCATCTTCAACGATGATTCTCAGAGAGATTATTGGTGTGAAAGTTTGCGCGATTTTGTTATGTTGGTTCGACGCAATTTTGCGAACGATGATTCAGAGAGATTGTTGGTGTGAAGGTTCGCCATCGAATATCATTACCCCTCATGGGGATTTTTCATGCATTGCAGACATTTCAAACTCTTCTAAAACTCGGAAAAACTATCTTCAGACGCCCGCCGCTAAGCCCGCTATCTTTGTAGAACATTTAGTTGCAACTGATTGATTTTTCTCGATTTAGTTGTAGCTTCACCTACAAATATTCATTTACCTTCGCGCAGACACACGTTTTCCACATCATGCACTGCAGTTAGAACGAAATTGTTGTATACTGGATACATCATTACAACTGATTGTTTAATTCATTTGAATCCACACTGACCCTTCAATAGTTATTCATCCACGCTCAAATCATACAACATTGTATTTCCCGCTCAAACTGAATTGTTCGTAGAGCGCTTCTTCAAACGTTCTAATAATGCAATAGCGACTTTTTCATAGAATAGGTATTGCAATGACTGATTTTATGTTTTTCCATTAACTTGTGATTAAAGTGCTTATTATTTTCCACGATCGCCTTGCAGATTCCTAAGTTTACGATGTTCTTCCAGGAATATCAAACTAACCGCTTTTCGAACCTCAAAACAAGTAAACTTGAAAATGTAACATATTATATCAATATTTCCACATCCAACTCTGAATACAACTACCTTATTCATTGTTATTTTAGACTGAAATGTTTGTAGTGGTTAAAATTTCTCCAAAATGAACTAGAATTTTGCGAAGAGGAAATTAATTAAAATTTTGAATATCTCGGTTCACACTATCCATTTCGCTTAACATACTTTTATAAAATATGGAATGAATTATTATCGAAACGATTTCATCGTTTTCCACGATTGTTAATGATTATCCAAATCAAAACTCTCTAAACTAATGAAAAATTCACCAAATTTTAACTCGAGGATATCGATGAAATAATATTCATAATAATAATCTGCAGAATAATTAGAGCGATTCCTCTTAAACCCGCTAGTCTATTATTGCGTTATAAAATATGATGATTTGAATCAATCATTGTTCTAATTATTTATCAAACTATTATGCGATATAATAGAAGACAAACTCAGTTTCCCTTCAGCTAGATATCATTCATTCACAAAGGATAACGATAAAATAATATTCATAATAATAATCTGCAGAATAATTAGAGCGATTCCTCTTAAGCCAGCGAGTCTATTATTGCGTTATAAAATATGATGATTTGAATCAATCATTGTTCTAATTATTTATCAAAATATTATGCGATATAATAGAAGACAAACTCAGTTTCCTTTCAGCTAGATATCATTCATTCACAACAACAATTTAATCAAAGGCGTCTGCTTTTTTCCTTAGGTAATATAAAATTTGCCTATATATAGTAGTGTTTAATGTACGAGAAATCATTTGTGTTCAGCTGTTTCAAGGTAAGTTTCAATTTTCCTGTTATTCATCAAATGCTATTTTTATCACTTGTAAAATATAATTTACCGAAGGAAGTTATGATTAAATATGTTTTAACCTAATATATGAAAAACTAGTTGTGATTGAAAGAAAATTTATGATGTTTTCACAACTTAAAAATATCATTTCCACTAATTTCAATGAACCAATTTTCCTTCCAGATCAATATTCATTGATTATGAAGTTAACTTTTTCAGATCTTAATATTTTTGAAATAATTTCGTTTTAATTTTTCTATTAGTTATTGAATAGATATCATTTTTATCAATTTTAATTTGATTCAAAGGAATTTTAATGTGTTTTCAAAACAACGAAACACATTTTCTCCTAATTTCAATTAGCGAACCAAATTTTCTTTCAGATCAATATTCATTGATTATGAAGTTAGCTTTTTCAGATCTTAATATTTTTTCGAAATAATTTCGTTTTGATTTCTCTATTAGTTATTGAATAGTTATCATTTTTATCAATTTTAATTTGATTCAAAGGAATTTTAATATGTTTTCAAAACAAAGAAACACATTTTCTCCTAATTTCAATTAGGGAAAAACATAAATTTTATAGATGACAACAATTATTCATCAGATGCTATTTTTATCAATTGTAAAATGTAATTTACCGAAAGGAAGTATTGATTAAATATGTTTTTAACCTAATATATGAAAGAAAATTCATGATGTTTTCACAACTTAAAAATATCATTTCACTAATTTCAATGAACCAATTTTTCTTTCAGATCAATATTCATTGATTATGAAGTTAACTTTTTCAGATCTTAATATTTTTTGAAATAATTTCGTTTTAATTTTTCCATTAGTTATTGAATAGATTTCATTTTTAATTTGATTCAAAGGAATTTTAATATATTTTCAAAACAAAGAAACACATTTTCTCATAATTTCAATCAGGGACCTTTCCTCATTAGCAGTTCAAGTTTCTGATTTGATAGCTCTGAAAATTCTTTCGTTAAAATTTTGAAATCATCTCTTTTTAAGTATGATGTATGATTTGATGGAACAACTAACAAATAGATATACACCACCGGTTGATCCACCTGCATATTTATCTGAAAAGTAAGTTTCATTAAGAAATATCTATTAATAAAATTTCATATCTTTTTACTAATTTTTCAGTGGTTATATTGTATATATGAGTAAGAATGATGGGACTATTTCAAAATATAATGATGACCCTGTAGGGACTCATAGCACATTAGTAGTTTTGAATGAAGATAATTCGATTAGAGGGTATGTTCTCTATTCTTTACATCATTCTAAAGATTTTTAATTATAATTTGTTGACAGTAAATTAACGATGAACGATGGGGAAATAGAGAGGTGTACCCTGAACGACGGGAGAGAGGTTTTAATCAATGAATTACCTAATGTGTAAGTTCATTAAGAAAAATATAATCAGACATTGTTAAAACTAATAATAAATTTCTTATAGAGCTGACAATAATAACAGTGTTGACAGGATGCAATCATCAACAAGGATTAGAAATGAAAAGTAAGTTTCATTCTGTTGTTTTCGATATTCTTCTTTTAATTCTTCAACGCAATTTTAGTGGATGTAGAAAGAGACCAACAAGTCCCTCATCCAATATCAATAGGAAGAAACAAAAAAGACAGTTCCCACTTACTCCTATCACCTCCATCATAATTGATGATGATGATCAAATAAGGTTAGTTATTTAATTTTAATTACTATAGGAATTCCTGGAACATCATTTTACTGTTTACAGAGATCAATCAACACCACCTCCATCATCCTCTAGATCGAATCTACATCCACTACCACCCTCAACAACACCACCGAAAGAAGAAGATATTGATGAGTTGCGTATATATGGCACGGGTGTAGACTTAGCAGTTTTGATTGTGGAGGTATGCACATTTTTAGTTCTTATATTGATTATACTAATATATTTTTCATTCTTTCGCAGTTGAGGAAAATTCAATCTAACACTGGTGGATCCTATACCTTTAAATGGGGGTGAACAGGGTACTTCATTCATTTTTTTTATATATATATATAAGTTTATAAAATGTATTATTATTATTAGTCTGAAATAAAATTATTAATTTTAATGTGTTTTTATTGAAAATAAGATTTTGCGTATAAAAAGCACTGTTTTATTAATAAATCAGATCAAATGACTGTGGAATTCAAATCATCAGTCATATCATCCAAAAACTTGAATTAACAGATTGTATGTACTACAAATGATTCACTCATTGTTACACTCACACGCGTTTGCGTTCTCATATCAGTATGAACAGAATGTGATGATGCAGATACACTAACATGAAATAAAATTATTAATTTTAATGTGTATTTTGCGTATAGAAAGCACTGTTTTATTAATAAATCAGATCAAATGACTGTGGAATTCAAATCATCAGTCATATCATCCAAAAACTTGAATTAACAGATTGTATGTACTACAAATGATTCACTCATTGTTACACTCACACGCGTTTGCGTTCTCATATCAGTATGAACAGAATGTGATGATGCAGATACACTAACATTGACATTGACATTCAACTAGTTCATTGGCTTATTAATAGAAGGCTATATAGCTACAACATCAGTATACTCAATCGAATATGATATCTGAATCATCGATATTTCAAATATTCAGATATTTTAAACTATTCATTCGATTTTTATATAACATGTGAACATTTGAATCATTATCAAAGTTTCTACAATATTAGAGAAATTGTATTGTGAATGAATGATATCTAGCTGAAGGGAAACTGAGTTTGTCTTCTATTATATCGCATAATAGTTTGATAAATAATTAGAACAATGATTGATTCAAATCATCATATTTTATAACGCAATAATAGACTAGCGGGTTTAAGAGGAATCGCTCTAATTATTCTGCAGATTATTATTATGAATATTATTTCATCGATATCCTCGAGTTAAAATTTGGTGAATTTTTCATTAGTTTAGAGAGTTTTGATTTGGATAATCATTAACAATCGTGGAAAACGATGAAATCGTTTCGATAATAATTCATTCCATATTTTATAAAAGTATGTTAAGCGAAATGGATAGTGTGAACCGAGATATTCAAAATTTTAATCAATTTCCTCTTCGCAAAATTCTAGTTCATTTTGGAGAAATTTTAACCACTACAAACATTTCAGTCTAAAATAACAATGAATAAGGTAGTTGTATTCAGAGTTGGATGTGGAAATATTGATATAATATGTTACATTTTCAAGTTTACTTGTTTTGAGGTTCGAAAAGCGGTTAGTTTGATATTCCTGGAAGAACATCGTAAACTTAGGAATCTGCAAGGCGATCGTGGAAAATAATAAGCACTTTAATCACAAGTTAATGGAAAAACATAAAATCAGTCATTGCAATACCTATTCTATGAAAAAGTCGCTATTGCATTATTAGAACGTTTGAAGAAGCGCTCTACGAACAATTCAGTTTGAGCGGGAAATACAATGTTGTATGATTTGAGCGTGGATGAATAACTATTGAAGGGTCAGTGTGGATTCAAATGAATTAAACAATCAGTTGTAATGATGTATCCAGTATACAACAATTTCGTTCTAACTGCAGTGCATGATGTGGAAAACGTGTGTCTGCGCGAAGGTAAATGAATATTTGTAGGTGAAGCTACAACTAAATCGAGAAAAATCAATCAGTTGCAACTAAATGTTCTACAAAGATAGCGGGCTTAGCGGCGGGCGTCTGAAGATAGTTTTTCCGAGTTTTAGAAGAGTTTGAAATGTCTGCAATGCATGAAAAATCCCCATGAGGGGTAATGATATTCGATGGCGAACCTTCACACCAACAATCTCTCTGAATCATCGTTCGCAAAATTGCGTCGAACCAACATAACAAAATCGCGCAAACTTTCACACCAATAATCTCTCTGAGAATCATCGTTGAAGATGAAATTCGATCCTACACCTTCATTGACTTAAATAATGTAAAAAAATAGTGGAAAACGATCAATCATTTCGAGTTTTTATTCAAATACCATTTATTACAGAATCTTCTTAATTCATTAATTATTTCACGTTTCTCTTCGATATATCCTTGTAGAGGTATGATTTCTTCTAACCGGTCCAGTAGAACATCTGGGTTGGACCAGTAAATTATACTTTTATCTCGACTGTGGAATAACATAATATGACGATTCAAATTGTCTCGGCGAGAAAATGTAGCTTCACAATGCTTGCATGAGAAACTGTGTGTTTTGAAATGTTTTTTCTCGTGCCGCCTCAGCGCATTTGCTCTCGAAAATTCCCTTTGACATTGCCCGCAAACGTGCATGGTGGTTGATGATTAACTAATGACAATGTGATATGGCTGTTTTCAAACACCCTCCCAATAACGATTGGATCCTCCCAAAGAACGTTTGGACCCTCCCAAAAAACATTTGGACCCTCCCAAGAAAAAACGTTTTGTAACTAATGACAATGTGATATGGCTGTTTTTGAAGACCCTCCCAATAACGATTGGATCCTCCCAAAGAACGTTTGGACCCTCCCAAAAAACATTTGGACCCTCCCAAGAAAAAACGTTTTGTAACTAATGACAATGTGATATGACTGTTTTCAAAGACCCTCCCAATAACGATTGTCAACGGTTTTTTCAATATAACTCGAAAAGTATGAAAGATATCGATAATTATCTATCTGATACCTACAACTTTCTCCTTTAACTATTTCCGATCCGAGCTATAGTTTTTTAAGAAAAACAGCATTTTTGCCAATTTTGTAAGTTATGTTCGACATTTCAGATCGAGTTGCAGAAACTCACCTTTTTAAATTTAATTTGCTATACGCTCATATTTTTTTTCCAGGTATTAATTTCTGCATGTATTGCTTGAACTATATAGATATTACATTTACGGAGAATTGCATAAAATGTGATCCGTAATGAAGTCAAAACTCGATTGAAACAAAGAACTTCATTAGTGTGGAAGTTGTTAAGAATCGGAATCAATATAATGAAGCAGATTAGATTGGAATCGGAATAAGAATTACGCAATATACATGTAGTTAAAAAAAGTAAATATTCATAACCTTATGGATCATAGTAAATCACAATTGATATTGTTGGTGATGACAGTCAATCAAAATTATTTTGCCCTGTGAATAGAATTTAATTCTGAGCTACTTCTATTCTTTCCTACTATATCAAATTTTTGACAGAGATTTGAAAACGGAAAGAGCGAAATTACGATGTTTCTTTGTTCGCAAATATATATTTTCCGATATGTGGTATAAAATCAGTTGTGGATTCCAAGTGAAATTATTGAACGTTCTAATAGCTATGTATCTCAAACACTCGGGTTTTTTTGTATTATTTTTGAAAAGATTTCAATTATGTACGATAAAACAATCTGTGAATAGATTGGCCTTGAAAATTTTCTTACCTTCCTTCTTGTCTTGGATACACATTTTGAAAAATTCAAGTTCTTTCATATTGAAAGTTCTAATAATTTTGTAAATTATTTTTTTTTTTTTCGAAGGGAGGGGACGAAATATCATCGCTTGTACTCGTGTACGAAACTCTTAAATGGGCCTTTAATGTGATTAATGTTGTTTTTGTAAATCTGTCGATTATTGATTGTTGAAGTAAGTATTTAATAAAAATTTAAGAATATAAAATAAATTGTTTTAAAATTCCCTACTAAGTCTGTTTAAAATTTTTCACGAATTTGATTCCAATCCTACAGCAGATTGATTTAAATAATGATTGATAATCGTGGTTAACGATGAAAATCGATCGTTTCGATAATTCGACGATGCATTCCATCCAAAAGAAATGTGTATACAAATTGGATTCAAACGTCATTATTCCTTATTCAAACCGCACACATCTTATTCATCGCTAAATGCATAGGAGCGAAAATCCGTATGGTATTTACAAAAGTCTTATCATGGACTCGATTATGTATCTGGGAATGTGGATTATGAAGAAATAAATAATATTCTTAAATCGATTCTCCTGTGTGCAGTCGACTATATTTATGTCCGAGGACAGCAAAAAGCCGAATTTTTGAGAAGGAAGTGTATAGAATTGGATGTTTACCCACACATCGTTCAGGTTCATAGTTTCGATGGTACTCAATGTGAAACGGGGAAATTCGAGCAAACGAACAATTTGACCTGTCTGAATCATCGTAATGATGGTGGAAAATACATGTGTGCAGTTCACCATGTGGATAAATTACAGCAGTGGTTTCTGAATGTAATACTACCTAAATAATATGTATTTTATTCTGAAATATTATTAATATCAATCTTTTGCTTGTTTCAATAAAACACCTCCTTTACATAATAATTATTATTTATTTAAATGGTAAATAGCTTTCTTCACATTTTTAACAAACATTTTCAATAATAACACTGATGAAGAAGATAAAATAACATACAAAATTGCGAAAATTTTGGGTATTTCTCCTTCTATTGCAGATGATGTCTTTTGTACGAGATGTGGTAAACATGATGATTGTCGAATCATTTGCCATTCAGCCATATCCCCCTCACTTCGATCAAAGAATAAGAGTTTAAGTTTATAATGTATGGTTGTACGATTGTCTTGTGAGATGTCGAATGTGAATACCTCCAATTGGTTATCATTGATTTTTTGAAAATTCATCGGAATCCATTCGGTACGGTTACATTCCCCACCACCACCGCCGACATCCTTCAGACAAATATAGATGCGTTCAACGTGTTGGGGAACGTTCGCGTATAAAATACCATTCAGAATTGCGGTTAGAATCATAAAATTTGTTTTCAACATCGGCACTCCCATCATCCCCACTTTTTACACTTAATTTGTTCAGCAGTCTTATAACTTTAATTTTATCTGCGTAAAAATTCAAGTCTCTTCTTAGTTTATGAACTTTTTCCACGAATTCGCAAAGTCTGCGTGTGTATTCTTCAAAAGATATATCCATAATGATATATTTGTAGATATCTATATTATTATTTTAAGAGCCACATAACATCTTCCTTCGTAAGAAATTCGAATAACTTCCAACTATTCGCACTAGAACACATAGGATTCACACTATTGGGGTGTGTAAACAGATGAATTCACAATTTCCTCGCTCTAATTTTGGACATTTACCTTTCAAATTCACCACTTCTACTCGATCTAACCCCAATTCTTGGAACGCTCCCCGTAGAAACTTAGCTTTTATCTTCCCACATACATAAACAGTAGCATCCGGATCGATATTTTCCTTCAAAATTTCATACAATTCATCATAATCCTGATAGCCAGAGGTCCATGGAATCCCATGATATTTTTCACAATGAAATATTTTCTTCATTTGCGTCTCGGATAGTTGATCCATCGATTTTGGTGGTTTGAATAGAAAATATTTCTCCAACCTTTTATCACAGTCCAACAAAGAGAGTTCCTTGATTTTATATACGTTTGCAGAAATCGGGAAACTTTGAATATCAACCACGATAGACGACATTTCAAACTAGAATGATAAACTATCCAAATATCTAGTTGCACATGCGCAGATCATTAACATATTTCTTTGACGAAATTTCGAAAGAGTACGTCGAAGCACAAAATTTGTAGTGATGATGGACTTATTCTATAGTCGACCTCCCCTCCTATCTCAGAAAACAGTTGAAACATCTTAAAGGTGTAAGAATTTGAAGTATCTCTTCGGATGCTGCGCATGTCCATTATCTCACATCGGTATGGTAGTAGTGCGATCCGATAAAAATCGACATCGATATCATGGAGCACTCTAAAACAATCAAGTATATACGATCCTGGTTTCGGAACGATACCCGAAATTTGATGCAATATGATTTTTCCCATTCTTCTATGTTTATATTTGAACTGACCTTCTATATTCATATCGATTATCTTCCAATCTTCTGGAGGTGGATCGAAATCTCCTCCGAAATAGAAAATATCAGCATACGCCCAATCGGTCGAGGCCCCCACCAGGAAAGTTATGAATTCTCCAGCGATTATCCAATTTTTGGATGGTAATTGTAATTCTTCGAGGATTTCCATCATATTCGGCAGACATGCGCTTATTACGAATTTCTTCGCATCGTACACGGTGGTAAGCACACTATGAATAAAACTGTTGTATAATCGAGGAGACATTATCACGAACTGAGTTCGATTTAGTTGAAGCAGTCACACACACCCTCTGCGCTATTGACTTTTTCAACCTTAAATATACAATCAAAACTAAATGGTATTCTTGCGGGTGAGAGATAAGAGGTCGATCGAACTGGTAAGTATACATGTAAAATAATAGAACATTTTCAGATAAAAATGATGCGGGTTCGGATCCCTTTCAATCTTTCTCACCAAAGAATACCATTTTTTTTCATTTGATGTACACGTCGTAGACGTTATGATCGATTCACAACCGCCATGATACCTCGTTGACCACCTCACGTGATAGCTGCCATGACACCACGTGTCTAGGACCTTTCTTACAAACAACCTGTATATACAACATAACATACTCTTTACAAACCCCCTGTATATACATTCAAACAATAATTACAAACACCGAATGCCAATCGTCAGCAGATAGCATGACACCTCGTGACAGACGCCATGACACCTCGTTGCTAGCCGCCGTGACAGACGCCATGACACCGAAGGAACACGTGATAGCTGCCATGACACCACGTGTCTAGGACCTCTCTTACAAACAACCTGTATATACAACATAACACACTCTTTACAAACATCCTGTATATACATTCAAACAATAATTACAAACACGGAATGCCAATCGTCAACAGATAGCATGACACCTCGTGACAGACGCCATGACACCTCGTTGATAGCCGCCGTGACAGACGCCATGACACCGAAGGATCACGTGATAGCTGCCATGACACCACGTGTCTAGGACCTCTCTTACAAACAATCTGTATATACAACATAACACACTCTTTACAAACATCCTGTATATACATTCAAACAATAATTACAAACACCGAATGCCAATCGTCAGCACAAACCGAGTAACTCACAATCACTGATAACGCTATCTAGCCGATAACGTTATCTACCTGATAACACTAATTACACACACTGGATGTCCATCCGGGTGACTCACAATCACTGATAACGCTATCTACCCATAACGTTATCTACCCGATAACGCTAATTACACACACATCGCCAGCATGGGTGACTCACAATCACTGATAACGCTATCTAGCCGATAACGTTATCTACCCGATAACATACATCGCCAGCGCAGACCGGAAGTGGAGACCTGATAATCGGAGCACAGACCGGAAGTGACGTCACACTTCCTGTCCCAGAACGCGTCCACTGTATCTACTTACAGACACCAACCAAAGACGCAAGCAACTTCCAGAATTTATTTTGATACGAACTTTATCGTACATAGGTCATACGCGTACGTTTATGGCAAGAGTAATGGAAGAAATATTAGATATTACGGTGAGTACACCGAGACTCCAAGATCTAGTGATAAACTGGGGATCATCGAATGAACCTTCTCTACCTGAGCACGGAATAATTATGTTTGAGTTAGAGACTGACCCTCCTGAGCCAACAAAAACAGATTGGGAAAAATACATCAATCTGAAAGCGAATTTAACATGCATCCAGAACCGGGCTAGAAATCACTTAGAACTAGAGGATGATTTCAAAGAAGTGAATTGGGCAATACTAGAATCAAGAGGTCCCATATAACTAAAATTGAAGGGACGCACCTTGGTGGAATATTCATCTGGCAAAAATAAGATCCGGAACACCAAAGCTCTTCAATAGGGCCTAGTTTAACGGAGATTGTCAGAACTATACCGAGAGAAACAATCCTGCTGCGGCGAAACTGCATAAAGTCATGGCAAAAAGTATAGTTGACACCGCAGTGGCACTGCAAAAATCAGATATCTGGAACGAGTTTTCAGAAGACAATATCAGACGAGCACTAAGACCCTGACGCCAGACAGATCGAACCACAGAAGAAGAAAAAGAAAAACCTGTCGCCAAAGCCCATCTCCCATACGTCTAAGGTACTACAGAGAAGATCAGCAAAAAACACAACATTGAGACAAGCTTCAACACGACAAGAAAGATTGGTCAAATACTGCCCAACGCTAAATCCAAAATAAATCTGGAAACACAAGGGGTCTACGAAATACCATGCAAAGATTGCGGAGGAAGCTACATAGGACAAAATAACAGAAGAATCAACATTCGACGTGAAGAACACCGCAATGCAGTCGCAAAGCAAGAAACCACATCATCACTTGCCGAACATGTGTGAAAAAGTTCACATGAAATCGATTTTGACAACACCCGAGTCTTAGCCAGCCTGGAGCACAAAACAAAACACATCATAAGAGAAGCTATCGAAATCGAGAAGCGACCTTCAAATCTTAATACAAGAGATGATACACAGAGACTAGCAACTGCTTGGAAACCATCCCTTCAACCACCCAGGAGAACAGTCAACCAGACTAATTCAACGGACCGACAAACTCGTTCGAACGCAACGAACCGACAAAATCGCTTGAACGCAACAGACCAACAAACTCTATCAGACGTATCAAACCGGCAAAATCATCCAGACGTAACAAGGATACATAAAACACCAGCAGGATCAACGGAGATCAGTTTCAAGTTAACTCGAAGCAGAGCAGCAGCCCTGAAGAGAAGACCTGAAGATGGCACATGAGATTGTGCCGAAACGTCGTCATATCAACGGTTTCTATCGAAACCAATCTACGACAACGCGGAGTATATCCCGGCAATTCAACACAGCACACTTCCCTGGGAACGAACCTATTTCTATATGGTAACCACCAGAACAGTATAATAGGCCTAACAAAGAAGTCACAGCGATGTCCAGGCACATATACAGAGGTAGTAGTAGGATAAGATAGGGACCATGAACATCTTTCAACCGTTCAAATCCACAGTTGATAGAATCTTCCCCGCTCTGCACCAGCGAGGGCAAAGGGAAATTCTACTACACATGGTAAACATCACCTGACATCCTGAGGTCAGAAGGGGGTCCAGGTCACCTTTATTCCTAAAGCTGGAAAATTGGATACAACACAACCCAAATCCCTGCAACCAATCAATCTCACATCGTTCGTCACTTGACCAATACAACGTTAGATGGAGCTTATGATTCGGTCGATATATGACTATCACTTTTGGATCCTACAGTATAACGTAAAAACTCAACATTTAAGGTCACTAATTTTTGAACTCTCAACGCTAGTCGACTTCAAAAATCTCTTCCAATCGTTAGTCGGAATTACGGTTCGTCTGATATTCAACTTCCAGTGGAAAAAAAAACAACCGGGAATGTCAGTCGATTTGTGGAAAGGTTTAAACGTTAGTCGAATTTACGAATGAATAAACTTTTCATTTTTTATTTTGTTTTTGCCATTGCTATGATTACTTCCCATAATAAAACAGGATTGCTTTTGATTTAATTGTAAATAGTTCGGTTATCAACAGAAGTAATAAGCATTCATTATCAAGTTATAAAGAGATTATAGAAGCATCATTAAACTTCTAGCCATAATATGTAATAGTACAATCAATGAGGGGGTTTCACCTATTATTTGAGTTCTACAGAATGAATTCCGTTGAAACCGTGTGTAATGGGTTAGTAATGACACCAATAGAAAAAGTTGGAAAAACTTGAAGGAGAAAATGATTGAAAGTGGTAGAAAACACTCCTTTCATCGCGGCTTTCGTAACTTGTGGTGAAAATGAAAAAAAATATAGACTTACCTTTTTTGGGCCAGAATAAGATGTTTATACTTTTGCAAATTTTTCTGAAAAATAAATATTTTCCGTGATATGTATATACGGCCAATCGAAAGTTTCTAAAAGTGGGGGAGGGGGAATGGTAGAGAAAAATCTAAAAAAATGCATGTGAATGTTAGAACGGAATACAAGTTTTTCCTATTTTCAACTTTTTACTCAAGTGCGTTTCGTCCGAGTTTTCCGGACAAAACATGGAAAACCACCCATTCACATTGTATCGCTTCAGAAACATTTGATTAAAAAAATTTAAATAATTCAGACATACACATTGAGGCCCTCTAAACAATTTTTCCTGCTGGTATATCAGCTAGCGTTGTGTGAGCATTCTTCCGGTCCATCAGACTCAACATTACCGTAAGTATTTTAGCTAAACGTTTATATTGATTTTTACAAAGTTTATTAATTATCGTACGTCTCGCACTGTTCGTGCAACTGATCCCAACTTTGAGGAAACTGTAATGAGGTGGTATAATGACATTGACCGTGACATTAGCGATCAGGAAAATGTTGACTCTGATTTTCAAATAGAAAGCGATCATGCTACAGATTCCGAACAATCTGAAAATGAGTATGATGATGACGAATGTGAAATGTCCGAACAATCATCTGATGAAAATGAAACATATATCTCGAGGCCTAAGAAATATTATTATGGGAAAAACCGCCTCAAGTGGTCAACGCGTGAGACCACTGGAAATGTTCGTGCTCAACAACACAACATTATTACTCATTTACCGGGACTACGGGGAAAATCCCGTACATTAGGATATTCGGTAGAATCCGAAATAGTATGGAACTATCTATTTACTGAAGAAATGGTGGACATTGTAGTCAACTGGACTAATGTGAAGCTGACAAGCGTAAGGTCAAAGTATAAAAATGACAAATGAGCCGATCTAAAAGATACTGACGAAATCGAGATAACACATTTTTGGTTCTGTTAATTTATACTGCAGTTTTCAAGTCGAATGATGATGATGATATAGAAAGCTTATTCGCAACTAATGGAACGGGCGAAGATATCTTCAGATCTGTAATGAGTGGAAAGAGATTCGCAATTTTGCTCATTTGTTTACGTGTTGATGATCCACTTACGAGAGAGAATTCATTGGCGCTCGAGCAAAAAATGATCGATGTGTTCTTTCAAAATTGACAGCATGAATTTTTTGTTGGTGAATATATATGTATAGATTAAAGCGTAAATTAGAAATCTAAGTAATGTTGCTGACAGATACACAAAATAACTACGCTTACAATGGCTATATATACACAGGAAAGGATTCGGATGGACTTGATCTTTCTACAGATGAAAAAAGCTACCCAAGCCGACTCAATCTGTAATACGTTTATCCAGGCCACTTTTTGGAAGCAACAGAAATTTTACTGCAGAAAACTGATTTTCAGCGATAGAATTAGTGGAATTGCTGAAGACTACGGGCATAACATATGTTGGAACTATGAGAAAGACCAAATTGTCCGGAATTTCTTCCGCGAAAAAACAGTTGGGTCCGCCATCTATGATTTTGCAAAAAACTACGTTGGTTTCATTTGTTCCTAAGAAGAACAAAGCCGTAATTCTTGTATCATCAGTGCATCATACCAGTGATATAGATCCAGAAAGTAGGAAGCCTGAAATAATCAGCTTCTACAATAAAACTTTGAGGTCAAAGTTGCACCAACATTTGTGTCCCACCCCAAAACTGACCGGCAAAGAAATTATTATATATTAGAGCTGGAGTAAATTTGTAATAAACTCCTCCGTTTATTCGCGGTGGATTCAATGCTTTTTAAACGGACCTGTATATATATCCTTATTATATACATATTTTCTTTGTTATAAACACGGAGTATGTTTCATTGGAGATTACAGCGGCAAATTATGCCGCGGCAGGGAGGGATGTGTACAAAGGTAGAGGGGAGTGCTGACACGTTCCTGCTCGTATGCGTTAGCTTGTCGAATATAGCGATTACGCAAATGATGTGGAATACCAACCACAAGGTAATGTTGATTGATATTTATTTCATCAACCTGATACTCGACATTCACAGAAATCTTTTATCCTTATACTGAAAAAGAGCAAAACGATTGTCACCAAAGTGGAAAATGCTTAGTGGACAGCTTGTTATTCATTATCTCTTTTATATTCGTACTGACTTCGTCTGTACTTCTGCCTACCCATACTCGAATATTTTGCACTTCCGCACCCCTGCTCTGCGGCTCGAGGAGGCCCGGGAGGTGTAATAAACGTTTTTTTTACTGTAATCAAATGTAATTTATTTGTAATAATTTCTCTGCGGGTCAGTTTTGGGGTGGGGAACAAATGTTGGTGCAACTTTGACCTCATAATAATACTAAAGAGGGTGTAGATGCACTCAATGAAAAATTTACTATTTAGAGTTCATCTAGAAGAAAGCGACGCTGGCCCATGATATGAGTAGAGCTAACACATATATAATGTACAAATGTTATAGAGATAACAAAATGATACTAAGAAAAGGCGTTATGAAAGAACTAGCTCGAAGTTTACCTCGTCCACGTATGAAAAGAAGATTTGAAAACTATAGAATTTCCATTGAAATCAGAGATTCCATAAAACGTATCCTCCGTATAGAGGCCGCTACACCTGCAGGTTCTGAACGGCTCGAAGTTCAAAAATATTGTTATTTATGTCCTGCAAAATTAAACAGGATAACTTCGTGCTGCCAATGTAAAAAAAATTACTCGCCTTTGTAAAGAGTGCGTTGTGACAAATGAATAACGGTTTATGTGTTGCAGTTTTTCTAACAGTTTGAATATTTTCCCTCTTTTTCAGTAAAGAATGAATTGTTTTATATTATTGTAACCGATACTTAATATACATTTTTAATATGTTATTGAATACCAAGAAATGTTTATACTTCAGGCAATTTTGCCTAACAGCAAACTTATAATGTACTAATCTCTATTGCGGAAGCGGACAACGAGACAAGACTACATCTAGTGCCTAACAAATATTGACTTCCTTGAATAATTGTGATTCACAGATTTATGCTCTGCAATTTCTTACCCGTCTCTAGTCTGATTTCAACCAACGAAAATGTTGACAGTAGTTTTTCATTGTTGCTTTTAGACTCCCCGAAATCCTTTTTCATTGTTCAGAAGAGTTAATTATTGGCATTTTTTGGATCACTAACAAATTAGGATTAATCAAATCTCTTTTCTGACCTTATTAAAAATTATTCTGTTAAAAAAAGCTTTTGTTCTACTGATTATCGTCTTTATAGAGTATACATTTTGTTATGATTCATGAATCATTCCGCTTGAAATTTGAAAACTTTGAACTTGACAGTTGTCCAGATTGATTCTTATTAATTTTGATAATGAATTTTTGATTAATGATTGATGTTATTATTGTATCTTATAAAACTTTTGCTCCCATTAGTTTTTCTTTATCTACGGTTTGGATCTTCAAATTTAGTTGTAATTGTCCATCATATTTCACAGTTGTTAATAAAATATTGAATCCAATGTTATTCCTTAAATCTACTCTGATTATATTAAAACTTAATTCTACTTCTATACTAACTTAATTACATCTTATTATCTACTTTTTGTAGTTTTATATTACATATAATTGTTCGAATCCGGATTGTTAGATTTTCACTTCCCAATTCACTTTTTTCCTCACTTCACTTATTATTTTTAAGGGAACTTTCACTTTCTTAATTCACATGTCTAACAACTCACTCATGTGGTCTATTATTAACCATCCTAATTCTACTTTCTTTGTGTGATCATCTCATTTCCTGAAAATTCCTGACAATTGAGAAAATCAAAGTTCGGGTGAATTATGTTTCCTATCGAAACCCAGTCAATCATAACAGTATAAGTCTGAATTTTTTCAATTGTTTCAATTGAATATTGTTAAAGCGCTACAATGTCGAAGAAATGCGTGGTTTTTCATGTTTTTCCGAAAAATCTCGGACAAAACGCACTTGAAAAAAGTTGAGAATAAAAAAAAATTGTATTACGATCATACAATCACCTGAATTTTTTCAGATTTTTCCTCAACCCGTTACATTTTCCCTTCCCCACTTTTTGGAAAATATTAATGTTTCAAAAAATTTGCAGGAACATAAACATCTTATTTTGGGCCAGAAAAGGTATATATATATATATTTTTTTCATTTTTACCCAAATTCTGCAAGCTATGGAACCTGTGAAAGAGATGTTTTCTACCACATTCGATCAATTCCGAAGCTACTTTTTTTTACTTTTCCAATTGACGTCATTACTAACCCATTGCACAAGGTTCCGTCGAAATTCATTTTGTAGAACTCAAATAAGTGATGTCGATGATTTCAGCGCTTCGTTGACTGGACTATAAGCCAATATTAATTCAAATTAGTCGCCTTGTAGAATTGTGATCATTGATACAGCTCGCGTTCCCCATTTACTCTTAAGATTTCTTTTGATCCGGCATCAAACCTCGTGTATCCATCGGCACTCTTATAGTCCTATGAGGTTGGATGCGGCATTTTTCAGTTTGTTTGCTCGGAAGATACACTGAAATTACATACATTTTGAGTATATCCTGCGGCCATAATATGTTAACCCAAACACCGGCTGAATCTGGCCCCCACGTGTGCAAATGTCGCAGTCACAGAATTAAAATAATAAAGCACCCATGCATTAAACAGATTGACGCAGTTTGTTAGTCTTCATCAGATGCGGGTGCTCAGAGAAGGTTTAAAGCCGCATCAAACGGTATAATATTAGGAGTAAATGGGGAACACGAGCTCTATTCTTTCAACCCTATACTGCATAATTTTCACAACTCTATAAACGCACCTACATTGGATATACAGTATCGGAAATAATTCTTCTGGGGTATAGACATACATCTACACATGCAACAAGGAACGCAATGATATGATAATACCACATAAACAAGAGAGACGCACTGCTATGCGCCCCTCCCCTTACCCCACCCGAGGCGTTAACTGCTACTCGCACATTCGCCCGACTGGTGCTGGTATGATACTAACGTCCTACGTTCTGAGCTGACCGGCCTGAAATTGTAATGCTCTCTCTATCATATAGCAAGCTATTCTTTACGCTCTCATGAAGCCACCATCCCCAAGATAAATAATTTCCGAACCTGTATATTGGATTATGCATTACGAGAAGAAGATTCATAATCCTCATGTAAGCCGTTTATGACTTCATAATGTGTCCTTCTTACTGCTGTTTGAAAACCTAGCTAACTGCAAAGGAGTTTATTCTGATGATGGCTACTTGGTAGCTGAAATGTCCTCAGTACTTTAATGGTATTTTTGGTGGATAAGGATAATTATTTCGTACTTATTAGTGTCATGGTTTATCTACAATTATGAACTTTTTTGTGAATTTGCATAGGAGCAATTAAATCAAAAGCAAATCTTTTGCTGCATATGGACCGAAGCGTGGCGTCTTAGTTGTATGCGTCTAACGAATGATTTCATATAATCCGGGCATTTGAAAATTTACAATTCGCCTTCTTCGTTCACCTTGGACAGAGGCAGCGAAGGTGGGATAATTAGATCCGAAGCGTCTTCAGTCATTAGTTCCATTATTATAATCGAACCATCTTCAGTTGTTACTTCTACTTTTTTCTTCAGTTGAATTTACTTTCAATTGCAGATGTTATGATGGAAAGTTAACAGCAATGGCAACAACAACAATGTAAGAAATAAAAACTTGCCATAACTATTTATTCGTAATCTTATTAACGGTTTCAATGTTCTTATCAATTGACTAAAGTCCCCGATTAAAAGTCGCCTCTGAATCAAAAATTAGTTGAGTTGATTATGTTACACTGACGGACCCCTAAACTGAATATCAAATATCAGACGAGCCGTAGTTCTGACTAACGATTGGAAGAGATTTTTAAAGTCGACTAACGTTAGAGAATTCAAAAATGTCCACCCTTAAATGTTGAGTTTTGACGGTTCACTGTAGTACCTAAAACTGGAAGTCAAATATCAAGCGAATCATAGTCCCGACTAACGGATCTGAAGTGGGTTTGGAATAACCTGATTTTCATGGTTTTTAGAGTGCAACATTATTGAAATATTGATACATAGGTACGAGTATATGTAATTTAGTAATTTAGTAATTTAGTAATTTATTCATGCTAATATACAATGGTATTTGCACAAGTCTCACAACAAGGAATAAAATTAGGACATAAGTACAAGAAAATATTGTTAAAACTATGGAACAGATACTTTAAAATAATTGTGTTATAAAAACTACATATTAAACACTTATTACATGTAATTTAAATTGTAAAATTATAAAACAAAATCACCTACCTATTTATGATTAAAAAAACATTTGCTAAGAGGATTTAAATCACTATTTTTTGTATATTATTATACTACTCCACAGAATAAAAGGATTTTTCAATAAAGTATTTTTTTAGTTTATCTCTAAAATATCTATATGGTAGGGCTTTGATATGTAGAGGCAGCTTATTAAAAAATTTGAAACATAAATAGTTTGGACCGTTTTGGGATTTCGAAAGTCTGATGTATGGAACCCTTATATCTCCAGACTGCCGTGTTTGATATTCGTGAATGTCCCTATTTAAGGTAACATTCCTAAGCTGCTTAAAAGCGTAACATAAGCATTCAAAGATGAACAGAGATGGGAAAGTGAGAATACCCAATTCAGAATAACTTTTTTTACAATTTTCTCTATATTTCAATCCATCTATGATTCTAATTGCTCTCCGCTGCAACCTGAAAATGATATCCCCACCTGAACAGTGACCCCAAACTAATATGGCATATCTCATATGTGACTCACATAGCGCAAAGTAAGCCGTTCGTAAGATTTGTTTGGAAATAGTTTGAGAGAGACTTCGAAGAACAAAAATATTTCTACTTAGTTTGAGAGCAATGTGTTCAACGTGTAGATTCCAAGTAAGATTACTGTCAATGAGAACGCCCAGAAATTTTACAGGACCCGAATATTCATTCAAGATCATTTCATCCCTTCTTAGTGTAAATAACATCCTATTAGTTTTACTTTCATTCATACATGGTAAATTAGCATTGTACCATTCCAATGCTTTGAAAAGAACAATTTCACTTTTTTGTTGTACATCATGTAGGTTACTGTCTTCTACTTGAAGTTCATTATCATCTGCAAAAGATACACACTCCGCCAACGAAATGTAGTTTGGAAAATCGTTTACATATATTAGAAAAAGTATTGGTCCTAATATAGATCCCTGCGGAACTCCTATGGTTATTTTCTTCATTACGGAACAATTTTTATTGTAAAAAACAGATTGATAGCGATCTTCTAGGTAAGATTTTATTAATAATATGCTCTGTTTGTCAAAACCATACTTGGATAACTTTTGCAATAGAGTCTGATGAACAACACAATCAAAAGCCTTAGATGGGTCTAAAAATAAGGCTATGGAGAAATTTCCCTTTTCAAAGCAGTTTAATGTGGTTTTAACGAAGCGTTCAATAGCATCTGAGGTGGATAGATTTTTTTCTGAAGCCATATTGAGTGATGTTAAAGAGACTGTTACTTTCAATGTAATCAACTATTCTTCTGTTTAGAACCTTCTCAAATATTTTCGATAGTACAGGTAATAATGAAAAGGGCCGATAATTAGACACAATCTCTTTATCACCTGTTTTAAAGATAGGAATTATTTTGGCTAGTTTCAAGCACTTTGGGAAAACATTATCCTTAATGCATCTATTTATAAGTTTTGTTAAAGGAATAACAATATTATCTATATTTTTTTTCAAAAGAATAGTTGATAAACCAAAGCAATCAGAAGATTTGCTTTGCTTCATTTGATTGATTACATCTCGAATTTCAATAAATGTAACTTCGGAAAAAGAGAAAGTTGAATGTACTTCAGGTACGTTCATTATATCAATTGCATCAAGTCTGTTTGTGTTTTGTATTGAACTTGAAAGTTTGTGAGGTATTGAGATCAAATAATCATTGAATTCGTTTGAATTTATGTTCACTTTAGAGTCATGAGAATAGTTATTTGATCGTTTTTGGTTGATAATATTCCACATAGTTTTAGTTTTGTTATTAGCCTGTTTAATAATATTATCATTAGCTGATATTCGAGCATTTTTTAAAGCGGTCTTATAGCGTATTCTTAGTTTATTTCTAGCAATCTTTAATTCATTTGTTTTAATATTACTATACATGTCCGAAACTAATTCTAAACTATTTCGCATATTTTGTAAATCTTTTGTGAACCATTTTATACCCGAATCCCGTGCCTTACTTTTTAATTCAATTTCAGGAAAAGCAATTGTGAAAGAATCAATTAAGTTTTCTTGAAATATTTGAAAACAACTATGAGTTGATAGATTAGAGTCGCTTATGTAATCCCATTGTAGAGAACTCAACATGCGGTAAAAGATATTAAAACCCTGTTTTGTAAGTGGTCTGCACTTGTTCATAATATTATTAACTTTTTGCTTACCCGGATTATCTATCAATACTTGTTGGCCGTCATGGTCAGATAATAAGAATTTCATCACATCAGCCTTGTAAGATACTATTGAAAAGTTAATGAAGATGTTATCCAAACAATTTTGTCCTCTAGTTGGTTTATCTATGGTTTTATGAAAGCCAAAAGAATTCATCAGGTACAATAGGCAATTGGCATTTTTATTTTCTTTTATATTAAAATGAACGTTGAAATCACCTGTAATTGCAATGTTTTTAAAACAATTTTCACTACACAGTTGAATTAAGATATTCTCTCTATGGAACCAGCCCTTACGTATTTTCCAGTAGTTCGAAATATGTCATTTGGCATGGAAATGCGTGCGAAATGAAATATTCTGCACAAAGTTAGATGCAGGTGTGACAAAGTCAAATCTACAAATAAATTCATGACATAGTGTCAGTGTGTTTCGCTATGATACTTACTAATTAATTTAATTTAATTTATTGAGTAGATACCTACTTCCTCAACAGACCAATGTACCTGAATATTGTTATAGTTCAATGAAACTCGTTCTTTTTGTGTAATAATTTTTCTATAATGTTTCTTCAGTCAATTAATTTGGTATTATAGGGGCGAGGACTATGAAGTATATAGAGTATATAGAGTGTAATACGCGCCTATTTTCCGAACTAGTTGCACAATATGCTATTATAGTAGATATAAATTGATAATTTATATAGATATGCTTAATACCTACCACATATACCATGTGATATATATTGCATAATTGAGATCTTGCCTATGAAATACTTACGTTGAAATGATCCTCACATTTGTTTACAGTATATTTGAGACTAACTGGTCTTTTTTTCAGATCTCTCTTCATAACGACACACAATTTCTTCCTCATCTTATTCTCACGCAAAGTGAAGAATAATTTGTTGGGGCAGTTACATATCGACACTAAACATCTCTTATGATATTTATGTTCAGGCACTGTTAATGTTATGTCTTCCACGTATTATGATTCTGAATCTGGATCAATGTGGCACTATACTGGATTAAAATTAACATAACTAGTCTCTAACCTTATACACTAAAATTACTACTCAAAACTCATCCGAATTGGATGCAAATACAAGCGTCTATGATTTCCCGCGTCTCAGATTTTGTTCTGACGTCACAAATCTCTTGATCAATTATACAACGTTTTCGTTCACCTTCTTGTATTTGATATTTCAAGAATTTATTACTAAATTAAGGTTCAGTCGATAAAGGTTTTACCGAAGGTTTTACATGTAGAAATATACTTTTTGATAAACATTGCATCAAAAGAAAATTGCATGTATCTGTCTCGTTTGCTAAGATCCACAGTCTCAAACACTCCATCCAAATGAATTCGAAAATATACGAGAATATGAACTCAAGGATGTACAATAATGAAACGCATGAATTCTTAATTGTTTTTAATGTGATTCTTATAACACAAAACATATTTCTAGATGCTGTTACTACATTCAAAGATAATATACTTCAAACTAGTTAATATAACATTCAATTAACAAATATAAAGTATGATGAGAAAATAACAGGTGTTTAAAAAACAATTAACATATACAGGTTTAAGTAATTTTCGAAAATTAAGCATTTGTAATAATATTTGGATCATATGCTTAAGTCATCATGCAATAAATGAGCAGATGTATATTATAAATCTACTTACTATTAATATTTAAATAACATACGGGATAAGCATAACTAAAGTAAATGATAAGAATTGAGATAATATCGAAATAAAGAATCTTTCACAGCAGCAAACACGATCTTGATATTGTCAGTATCTGTAAATAAAATAACTTCATTAGTATATTTTAAGAAAGATTATGAAAATCTATAATTTAGTATAATTATCATACTGAAATGTTGATATGCAATGTCGAATTCATTCCACTATATGGTGGTATTCTAATTATAACGTTGGCACGCTCCAACTAGGCCAAAACCCTAATAGTGTAATAATTCATTTCGATGAACTTTCTCAAACATAGGTATACACATATTTGTTTGATATGCAACTAGAACTGAATAATGTGTTTTTCTTTTTGATTATGTTTACAAAAGCTAAAACCTATTTTCAGCGTACTAAATAAACGTAGTGGAATTAAATTTAAATAAAACAACAATTAAAAGTTGCATTTTCGCTAATTTATGATAATTAAATCTGCCTAGTTTCGCCAACACCGTAACTTTTCCAAACAGATATTACATAATACGCTACGGTGTGAGCGAAGCTAGTTACACTTATTTATTAAATTAGTGAAAAAAACTTTTGAGAATAACTATTTTATAGTACAATTATTGTATGTGAATCTCTCCCTGATTCTTTCGCACCTGAGATATGGTACCATTATATATCGACCTGTGATCTGGTAACGTCCGCAGATTGTTCAGAACTCGTGCGTTCGTCTAATTTTTGGACTGGCAGACGAGCTTATATATCTGCTCCTTATGATGAGCTAGGATGAATAAATATCGAGAGGAGTTTTTTGCATGCATGAACCGTATTTCCATTGGTGTTACAACCAGTGGCTGGTGACTCTAAACTATGATGAGGCAGAATTTTCAATCAAAGGGGGTCTGGGGGCGGCGCAAGCACATATTTTTTGCAGGTAAGCTTCAGTACTTGACACTATTTTTATTCTTAAATAATGTTGTCTCAGAAGCGTCAAATAACTTAACGCCAAGAAACGCGATATACGAAGGGATTCTCTAGTCAGTTAGTTTAATAATTCATCCACTATGTTGTAAGATTGTTACAAAATAATTATAGATCTCTAATTCTAAGTAGTAAGAGATCGAAAGCACTATTTTTATTCTTAAATAATGTTGTCCCAGAAGTGTCAAGTAACATAAGGCCAAAGAACGCGATATACGAAAGGATGCTCTAGTCAGTTAATTTAATAAATTCATCCACTATGTTGTAAGATTATTACAAAATAATTATAGATCTCTAATTCTGAGTAGTAAGAGATCGAAAACACTATTTTTATTCTTAAATAATGTTGTCCCAGAAGTGTCAAATAACATAAGGCCAATAAATGCGATATACGAAAGGATGCTCTAGTCAGTTAATTTAATAATTCATCCACTATGTTGTAAGATTATTACAAAATAATTATAGATCTCTAATTCTGAGTAGTAAGAGATCGAAAACACTATTTTTATTCTTAAATAATGTTGTCCCAGAAGTGTCAAATAACATAAGGCCAATAAATGCGATATACGAAAGGATGCTCTAGTCAGTTAATTTAATAATTCATCCACTATGTTGTAAGATTATTACAAAATAATTATAGATCTCTAATTCTGAGTAGTAAGAGATCGAAAACACTATTTTTATTCTTAAATAATGTTGTCCCAGAAGTGTCAAATAACATAAGGCCAATAAATGCGATATACGAAGGGATACTCTAGTCAGTCAGTTTAATAATTCATCCACTATTTTGTAAGATTATTACGAAATGAGTATAGATCTCTAATTCTAAGTAGTAGGAGATCGAAAGCACTCAAGAGACTGCTAGACTCAAAAAAATACTCTCTAAGGACATACAACAACCAATAAATTAAGACGAGGAGTAGACAAGTACAGGGGAGGAAACAACTCGTTAGAGTTCACTTTCCTGGATCTCAAATAGTCTAGACAGCTGCTATTAAAAAAATGGCCTGGAAAAAAAGGCAAGGAAAGGCTATAACCTCATTTGAACCGTATAAATCGCCGGGTCCAAACATGATTTACCATGTACTGCTACAGAAAGGGTCAGAACTACTAGGCTTTGTGGTATACTCAGAGCCAGTCTGGATCTCGAGTATATTTCGGAATCATGAAGAAATATTAGACTTACTTTTATAACGAAACCTGGAATAACTGGACAGGAAAAGGCGGAAAATTCTCATGTCGTTTGATTTTAAGACCTTTGAAAATCTAGTGGATAGACACATAAATGACATTTACTGGTAGAAAGACCAGTGCACCGCGACCAATATGGAAAGGGTGGAATGCTATAAAATAAAAAGATTCTTCTAGCGGCCTTCCTAAACATAGGAAGAGCTTTTGACAATACCTCTATAGATTCAATCATCAGGTCCCTCAGATACAGAGGAATCGAGGAACCATGTGTGGTCTGGATAGACTCAATGCTAAGAAACCGGATCATACCCGCAACGATAATTCAGGAGTGGCCAGAGGATACCCGCAGGGAGTAGTACTCTCTCCGCTTCTGTGGAATCTGTTCGTGGACGAACTACCGGAAGCCCTCCAGGACAAAGAATATAGAACCCTTGGTAATACCGATGACATAGTTGCCTTGGCACAAGGAAAATACAACACCATAGTGAGAGATCGAATGCAAAAGGCCCAGAACCTGGTGATGACATGGACGAGCTCGGAGGGATTGAACATCGGTCTCCACAAAGCGACCATAGTACCATCCACTCGAATATGGAAATTAGAGGACCTGGGACTTTGAGGAGAAGCTCTACAAATGAGAGGGGAAGTCAAATAAGAAAAATCTCAGAAAACAAACACGGGAACAATACATCAAAGGACCGTTTCACGAAAAATAACAGACCTGTTAATATTAAAAAAGGAAAATATGAAAGTCGTAAGGGGGCTCATGACTGGCCATGTGCCATTAAAGGGGCGCCTCAACAAGATGGGACTATTAAGACTCTCACAATATACCATGAGATTCAAGGCTCATAACCTTCACATAAAGAGTAGTAGGTGCGAGTATGATTCTTGATTCGTTTCAGTGCCGAAACACTTCATTCCACAGAGTTGAACGTTACTGGCAAAATTATTGATACGCAAAGAAGACATGCAAGTCTCTAGATCATTAACATTCAAGTAATGTCTTGCAATTTTCCAATATTTCTCCCTCGTATGCAATAGCAACAATCAGCTCATTTTTCAATGTATCTCTAAAAAATAGTATTGCATTATTAACTTATTTATTAATTCATCTGAGAAAATTCTCGAGTAAATTTTGAAATATTTATTTGCGCACATAATAACAGTATCTAAAATTTCTAAAACTATCTGGCGCGGTTGTTGCTTTTTGTCAGGAAGTTCATGAGTTTTCCGTTTTTGTTTTCTCTATCTCGTCAACATTCAACCTGTACTAAATTTGATTGCAACGTGTTTCGCAACTTCTAAACTCTCGTGACTGTAACTGCGCTCTTGCTTTAACTATATCTGAAAACTATATTTCTTTGAGTCTTTAACCATGACTAGAAATACTACTTCATTTTTTTCGTAGATCAATTTGGATGTTTCCGTAACAATGAGTCTATAGAATCTTAACATTATCTGTCTCTTCACATCATTATTCATTATTTGATACCGATTTCATCTTCACACCGGCACCTCACATTGATTTATCATTTTCTCTTAGCACTATAACAATAAATATAATTTACAATGAATATCATCAACACAAAACACCCATCGTAATAGGTTAGGTATACCCACATGGCGGACAGAAATTATATCTCTATCCCAACTATCAACTGCTTTACGCCATGTTTGTAAGCTACTGCAATCGTGTTCGTGCTATTTTTTCCAACACACTCACTACTTATGTTATGGACAGTGCCTCCAGGATGATTTCTTGTCGCTGTAGAGTTTATTGTAATCAAACTATGATGTGAACCAATGTACAAATGCTGTTTTAAATGAATCCGTCTGACGGAATATGATTGGTCGCAGGGTTCAAGGTTAAAGCATTATTCGAAAGTGTCTTAAATGAATATACAGTGTTGAATTTCATGACTGACTATTTTAGCAGGTCGCGTGCATATTCTATGTGTGTGATTTAACTGAATATTTTTATCTTCCTTTGAATAGATGATGAATATACACTTTTGAATGTGTTATACATATTCACCTTTCAATATATGATTGATACGCAATTCTATACTTAATACTTATCTCGCAATGCTCTGCAAGATTTAAATGTTTTGAATAACAATACAATAACAATAGGCTTCACCTGCCTACCCGGAGAAACCGCCACTAGTTACAACTCACAAGCCACCTCAAAAGAATCACCTTCCGCACCCTCATTCACAATATCAATGTTCGGTTTAAATGTCGGTCCACACCACCTGTTCACACATGTGCTCAATACGGGTTTTCATTCTCGGAAGTTAAGTACACGATCACAAAGCTTTATAACTAGTTTCCGGAAGCCCTTAAGGGAATGAACATAATTGGGTTTCAAAAAACATGAAATTTGTCTCTCACCAACTTCTGATATGAGCAATCCTTCACGAGAAACGATTCTCATCAATTCTCGTAGGCGCTGTTTCATCCATTCACTAATAATGGATTTGGTGAATTTAATTTGATTTCATAAACGAATATATAAAGTTATTCCTTTCGTAGCGAGGGATAACCAATTCAATATTTTCGTAACAATTTAATAATGAGAAGTATTCGAATTTGCATGAGATGCCAAAGATGAGAATAATTATTATTAGTTGGTCTTCTTGAGAATGCTTTATAAGATAGATATAACGAATGTTTTCATATTTCCATATAAGACACTATGTACAGTTTATACATTTTTGTTGATATCGTCAGTAATAATAATATGCAATAAATAATGATAAAGTGGAATGCAATCAACATTATTTGTTATATATTTTTGTGTAAATTGTTCTTCATATTTTGTTGCTCTAAATGAAAGTTCAATATGGTTTCACCAATACAGTTAACACATACAACAAAATCAATAATAATAGAAATAGTCCTATTAGGTTTGGAAGAGTGCAAAGTAATGTCCTGCGTAGGATTGATTAATGAAATGTATCAAACGGGGTAATACAAACTCGGCACATGTCTCAGGTATACGAAATAAAAATAGTCAAGCTCGGCACATAGATTACTTTTAAAATGTTTAAACTCGGCACATGAATAATAATACCTTCCTCGGCTTCCAAGAAATAGAATGATGTAATATTAAAACAAAATTTATTAATTTAAAATATATGTTGAGTACGCCAATGGATTGGTCATTTTTGTACAAATACGGCAATATTCCTCTGTAACTAGTATTAAGTTGTAAATAGTTTCTTAAGTTTATTAGATTTAAGTTTGTACATCACAGCAAGCGTTTCAAGGGATAGCAACCACTTTATGACTTATTTCCTGTCGAACTTGTAGCGGGTTTTGCCAAATGCTGGAAATTTAGAACGCTTATATCATTGTATTATATTTCGGACATCTACCTGCTACCCTCCTAAGCGCTTGCATTATTCATTACTGATCTAGTGGTCTGTCTGTTCAGTTTATCATAGTTTTCGAAAACTTACTATTATATCGCTATCTACCTACGTAGAACTAGCAACATCATATCTCTATATTGTAACTTAAAGTGTAACCTAAAGTGTATTTTACCATCTACGCGTACTGTATTCACCAGTGCAGTTTGAGGGTACCATCATTTGTATATAGATATTTTAATAAATCGTTAAAGTATCATCGTTGTTTGGATTCCGGATAACTTTTCCGGGCGATATGAGAAAATAATCTGTTACACCTTTAAAAGGAGTACGCAACAATATACATAATAAATATAGGTACATAGGAAGAACGTATCCAAAATTATATTTACACTGTACTATTTTAATTAATTGCATAATAATGCGATATTATTTTAACATATTGCAGTTTGGACAACTTACTATTTTTATATTCTATAATAATTTAAATTTATGAATTTCGTTAACACTGTTGCATTCAATATAGATTTAAGTTTGTACTTTAAGAAGTGCGTGTACAAAAATAAATAAAGAAGGATGCGTTTGGTACATGGATGCATTAAAATGGAAATGAAACGATTCGCAAGCATTGGTTGTTTTATTTAATGCAGCAGAGGCATCAGCCCATATAAGTAGTGGAAATTTCAACGTCCTTTGGTTCTAAAAATAAAAGACCAAAACAATAATGGAGCCACTTTCCAATCTCAGAATTTTTGTCTTGGTATTCTTTTGGTAAACCTAGATTTTGAATGTTTCTGTACCATGCTTGAGTTAAGTGGAATCGACAGCGACACCCAGTAATTTTAGCATTTGGATAAATTTCTAATACTGCATTATGAATAGATATCTCAAAATC
The DNA here is from genome assembly GCA_958510875.1 of Endomychus coccineus. NCBI lineage: Eukaryota > Metazoa > Arthropoda > Insecta > Coleoptera > Endomychidae > Endomychus > Endomychus coccineus. Next base: position 111,525,691 of record OY294067.1, on the reverse strand, counting down.
TACTACTATTTCTTCTGATACAAATTTGATTTTTATATAATCACAATATTCTCTAATTTTTGATATGCAAAACCTATATGTTTTTTCAATTTTGTCTTTTAATAAAGAAAAAACTAATGGTATATAATGGCCGTTGATAAAACCATGTATCGAAAACATTTGTGTGAAATATTTTGTGCAGTAAGAAAATGTACCGTCCATATAAATAATTTTTGATTCACATAAAAACTTTAAATTACTTTTACAGCTAAATATCACTAAATTTTGATAAACTCAGATTTTGAATTTTTCTGTACCATGCTTGAGTTAAGTGGAATCGACATCCAGTAATTTTAGCATTTGGATAAATTTCTAACACTGTATTATCAATAGATATCTCAAAATCTACTACTATTTCTTCTGGTACAAATTTGATTTTTGCATAATCACAATACTCTTTAATTTTTGAAATGCAAAAACTATATGTTTTTTCACTTTTGTCTTTTAATAAACAAAAAAACTAATGGTATATAATGGCCGTTGAAAAAGACATTTTTCGTAAACATTTGTGTGAAATATTTTGTGCAGTAAGAACTTTAAATTACTTTTACAGCTAAATATCACTAAATTTTCGGATAAATCATTAACAATTAGGAAGTCTTCATTTCTGTTGGTTTTTGGTTGAAGTTCATTCAAAGCTTCGTGAACCTTCGATAGTGATTTTGGCAAAGCTGGCAACAATTTTCGACGTGCAGTGTAAATGTTTCTTCTAGCTGCTAGAATCTAGCACATTGTAGATCACTTATTGTCAAATTGTTTGAAGACACATCATTTTTAGCTAGCTCCATTCTAATCAGTTTGTAAGGTTTTTCTGTTATATCACTTTCGGCTTTTCTCTTCAAACAATGACTTAAAACTTGTCTTTGCAAACACATTTGTTAGTTCTGATTCATGATTATGATTTACACTCAGGTTTGTTATGACTCGATTTTTTGACTCACCTAAAGTATGAAAATTTGCTCTACATTTATCTTTGATGCACCTCCACTTAGTTTCTCCGGAAGCTAATTTTCTGTTTCTGTTCTTTAAACTTATAGTTCTCGTAAACTAAGCCGAAAAATTACTATGATTTATTTTCGCAATTTTTACACTTTTTCACAACTATGAGTACATAGACCATCAACTTTACACTAGAAATGACTATGTACTCATGAAAACTGATATACCTACAAAACAAAATATAATTGATTAGGTACCTGTTACAGGGGTTAGGTATCTGCAACAACTTTATGCCGAGTTTGTAGTTGTAAAAATATAATTTAAAATGCATTAGGATTAAAAGATTAGAATGTGCCGAGTTTGATGCCGCCCTATCAAACGGCGATCATATTAGACCCCCATTGTAAAAACAATTCCAATAGTAGAAACTAAAAGAAAAAGAATTAGTTATTGTTCGGAGATTGCTTTTATTGTTCTGTTTATTACATACCTGAAGTATTACCAGTAATTGGTTTAGCATATTCTACTGTATTTGTTGTTTTATTATGGTTTTCAATCAAACCAATTCAGAGAAAAATTTGTTCACGCTGACACTTATATACAGGATGAGTCAGTTTTTTGTAGACAAAATTCAACAGGAGATAGAACAGGTGTTTTTAAGGAGAAAAGTTCCCATAAACGTATGTCGTAGAAGGCTTCGTTTTCGAGATACAGGGTGTTGAAATTGAAAAAAAATGTCTTTTTTGCGAATATCTCCGGATATGTTTATCGTACAGAAAACAGCTTTTGGGAGCATTCTCTACTCATAGTAAGCTATGTTCTGAGCGGTAAAAAAATATTTTTTAGTCATATTTGGTGAAGATTTTGAAGGGGTAGTGGGTGTTTTTCTCCCCAACTTCTACGCCACTGAAAAAAGTACGGTTTTGAGACAACCATTTGAACCGGCAATGTTTTCTACACAAAAAAGGTACCATTGGTCATAAGCTCTAAAGTTGACCGTTTTCGAGAAAAATCTACTTTTATGTTGAAAAACATGGTCAATCCTTTGGTTTTGTTACTTGTTTTAACGTTTGAATAAATTTTGTTTAATTAGTAAGAATTGACCATGTTTTTCAACATAAAAGTTGATTTTTCTCGGCAACGGTCAACTTTAGAGCTTATGACCAAAAGTACCTTTTTTGTGTAGGTAACATTGGCGGTTCAAATGGTTGTCTCAAAACCGTATTTTTATCAGTGGCATAGAAGTTGGGGAGAAAAACACCCACTACCCCTTCAAAATCTTCACCAATTGAGAGTAAAAAATTTTTTTTATCGCACAGAACATAGCTTACTATGAGTAGAAAATGCTTACAAAAGCCTGTCTTTTGTACGATGAACGATTCCTTAGATATTTGCAAAAAACGAAATTTTTTTTTCAATTTCAACACCCTCTGTATCTCGAAAACGAAGCCTTCTACGACATATGTTTATAGGAACTTTTCTTCTTAAAAACACTTGTTCTATCTCCTGTTGAAGTTTGTCTACAAAAAACTGACTCACCCTGTATAATACTATGATTGTTTTTGTTTTGAAGTCTACTTTGGGTTTGCCAGCTATTAGTCTACTCTGAGATCGTGGGCTCAAATTTCAATATAAATTTTATTATTTTGGTTAGGTATTCATTTTTAAACGCTCAATTCTCTCGAAAACGACGCATCCTCCCAAATCCTATTTTGTATTTCAAAATTACAGTGGCGTAGAAGTTCTTGTCCAAATATGATGACGGTACCCCTGAATTTCCGCCCCTCAATTGTCTCATTTATCAAGCCATATTAAAATTAAGTAGGCTTATAAGCTGATAACCCCTATCAATTTTCGTTTAAAGTCATACAGAATGTTTGAAAATTAGGTAAGGTATAGTGGTGATTCCTATCGAATATTGATGATTTTCTAAAATTTCTTTTTGCAACGTATTTAGTTACCTCTAAATATGAAAAACCGGTTGCGAAGCTCAAAAATATTAAAAAATACATGTTTGGTTGAAATTTTTGAGAATATCTTTCTAAATTGAATTAATTATTAAGTTATGGTACTTACAGTTAGATAATATGTAGCTATATCATTTTCTCTCTAAATTCGTCATTCGTCAGATGAAGTTATTTAATATTTTACAATTTGGTAACTATGCCCTCATAGATTGAATATCTATTACATACAAAAATACGTTGCTTAACCTAAAGCAGATGGCGCTCATACTTTGCGATCATTTCATTATGCTATTAAAACGAAATAAGAATATAAGTCTGTGATTGTTTTCGAATCCATGTATTTATTAAACTATGGTGAGACATCAAACATTCCAAATCACCTACACCTGACTTTCAGAGAGCCTACATTAAAAATACAAAATGGACGTTTCATTCTTGCTACTAGTTTTGTTCAGCAAGAAATGCATGCATGTAGTTAAACAATCTGTTTTACACAAAATTTTGAATACAATATTTTTTTCTTAGGCCTAAAAATCATTATGATTTTTTATCATCATTCATATGAAAATCGTTTTGTATATGAATGAAAAATTGTAATATTTAGGGTGGACTTTACAGAATATGACAATAAAAAATTACATTAATTTTTAAGTTTTAAAAGAGCACAATTTTATTCGTTTATGAAATTTTTCAACATAATGTGCATTTACTTTTTGCAGAAAAAATGTTTTTTTAAAGTCTACACAAAATAATTATGCAATACTTTAGGCAAGCCTGATGGCGTTCCTAGAGATCATTTCTATACATAAAACGGAAGTTTGCAGTTGCCTCATAACCTCTTACGTTACTTTATGCAACTAACAGAGACAGATATTTATTTCACTTGTATGTTATGCTGACGTCAATTCGAGACACTGGCGCGACTTGTAAGTGTACTGGGTACATAATTCCTCCAAATACCGACAACTTTCGATAAGTGTGCTCCAAATTCACTTAGCCTCCGCTAACAGTTTTTAAATTCTTTGAAGTGCTGTATTAAAGAATATATACACAAATATTCAGTTTTGGGATAACATTGGATATCGAAGAGTTGCGGCCACCCGTGAGGTGACAACCGTATACCAATCCCAAATCATAACTAACCCCTACACGATGAAGCAATTTTTGTATAGAGCTTATCGTTGTTTTTTTCGTGTAAAAACTTTTTTTATAAGCCACATTTGCGGCCATTGGGATCGAGGCAACCTATCCATTCGGTTTTGTGGCCACAATAAGCTTTCATTTTATGTGGAAATGGTCTCTTGGAGCGGTCACATACCCGTCGTTATTGCAGGCTCTTGGACTATATGGAGCCACTTCTGTTAATGTTATACGTAAATGCATTGGATGCTAGTCCTTTACACCACTCAGAGGGCTTTTTGTGTATTCGTAAATGAGTTTCTCCAAATTAAAAAAAAATTATAAATCTGTACATTTTGCGGAGATAACTTGAGGGTCATACAAGGTAACACTATAAACCAACTGAATATATGATATCAACAAAATGCAATAATGCTTTACAGACAACTACATGAAATTGACTGTAGGGAAAACAAAAATAATAAATGTTGGAGCTAAGGAAAAATCAGTATGACTTAATAACGTGGGAAAATAGTGTGAATGAAAAGAGAATTACAAAGAAGGCCATACAAGCTGTTTTAGGGTTAACAACGTACAATCTTTTAGATGCATACAATGATAATAAAATACTTACCTTTACTAGCGTATATTGTACATTTTAGAAGCTTCGTGTTTTGAACATCCGGAATATGTATATTAAAGAAAATTATAAGTGAAAATCGAAAGAAATATAATCATGAACCAATAAAAAATATTATGTTGTTACAAACAATATAATATTAATTACAATTTCCAATCATCTTTCTGATCAATTCAAATTTATGTCATCAAAATATGCATTTAAGCTGAAATTAAAATCTTACTTACAAAACAAATCATTCCATAACTTAAATGAATATGTTGAATGTCGTTTGTAGTAATAATTTTGACCAAATGTTGCTAACTACCATAATTTTTAATGTTTAGGTAAATCAAATTAATAGACTAAATAGTCTGTATTTCATAAATATCTTCATTCGTGTCCGCTTTTCGTTACGAAATTTTGTACTTTTTATACGTTTATAGAATAAGTTTACATATACAGGGTGTTTCAGAAAGACTTCTCGTAAATGCAGGGGACGGTAGATTTTACAGAAATAATCAGATTTTCCATTTTAACTCCTATCTTCTTTCGTTTCGGAAATAAAGGGCGTTAAATTCAATTTTTTTAAAACAAAGTTTTGCTGAAGCTCCTGTGCAGGTGAAGATAATTCGTTGAAATCTCATACTCTTGGGTTTCAGAGGACGTCGAATGGAATGGCTTAGTTAATTTTCGAATATCCGGTAGAGGGCGCTAAGGGCGCGACTTTTGCTGATTCTTTTAGGCCTGACTTTTTTAAGAACAATTTATTTGTTTTCTTTACAGATTCTCCTGGTTTACAATTTTATTGAAAACAAATAAAGTACTCTTGTTGAGGTCTCAAAATGTCACCGTTTTCGAGAAAAACACGTTCAAATGAACATAACAAAAACTCATTAACAAGTTCACTTACTTGCAGATGCTCAAGAAAGCCTCCCATTTTTATTTATGCAGAAGTTGATCCGCTTTTGTAAAAAAAACATTGTTCGTTCTGAAGATACTGGATCATTTAACAGCACTTTAAAAGTATTTACTATTCGTTGTGTTGAGTCACCTAATCTATTTACTTCATTAAAATAAACTTTATGTCTTACATAGCTCCATAAAACAAAATTCTGCGGATCAGGGGATCTTGCTGGCCAATGAATAGGAGCATCCGCTCCGCAACCAATCCATCGTCTGGAAAAAATTTCTGTTAACAACAAACATACGGGTCATTTATAATGAGGTGGAACCACATGTTGAATTTGAAAAATCTTCCATAGCATCGAGTGGTATATTTTCTTGAATAAGGTACATCATATTATCATAAATAAAGATTCTTGACCCACGTATGAATTAATACACAATTCTCGGGAAATAGGTCACATTAACACATATATATTTAGTATTTATTGATGATTCTACTTAATAGTGGATTTTTAATTTTTACGCTGCAACATTGCTGTGTTATAGTTCCGATTTCATGTCTCCGTTCGTTTCGCGACGTTGGCATTTAAACGAAATTTGTGCGATAAGGACGCTTTGTGTTATTACAGTATTTCTAAGTAATCAGGTTTTTGTATTAATAAGTCTTCTGATGATGGTCGTGAGACCGAAACGTACGTAAAGACGAGGGTAAAAATAAAAATATATGTGTTAATGTAACCTATTTCCCGAGAATTGTGTATTAATTCATACGTGGGTCAAGAATCTTTATTATAATTTTGGCTGGGATATAAGCCTTAATATGGAAGGGACAACCACCTATCCTGGAGATTTGAAGGAATACGGAAAATTAATGAAGATATTAGCAAAAGAGAAGAATCGCAGAATATTTCTGGTAAGATGTAGGAGTTTGCAAGTTTTCCCAAATTTTATTATATCTAAATCAAAGGAGAATATGTTTAGCAGGTTGCAAAATAAGAAGGCTTACACAAAATTGTTAAATTCGCTTCATAAAAGCTGTTTAAATTTATGCATTAAAGAAGCATGCGCGAATGTAACAGAGGTTGAAAACAAAATTAAACGCATTAAACAATCCTGTTATTTAAACTTTGATAGCAACTTTATCTCGCAATTTTTTCAAAATCAACAAAATAATTTCGAAAAAAATTTCAACAAAATAAAAGCCATACAATCTAAAAAGATAAATAATCTAATGAAAGGCGTAGCTTATGAAAAACAAAATATCAATGAACAATGGTTGAAAAATCTAACCGAAACAAAAATTCCGGATGAGGTGCAGCATACGTTAAGCTTAGGTCCGAAATTTGCATTGCCTGATAACAAAAAACTGCCTATCGACAATATAATTGCAAATTTAGAATGTGGAATCAGGAATAAAAATTTAGAAGAAAAGAATGAAATTAGAAACAAAATTTGTAACATCTTGACAAACAAGAAGAACAAACAGAAAGCAGAAGTAGGTACTGCAAAGAATCGTCTTAACTATCATACAAAAATAACAAAAGAGTTCTTAAATGCTAACCCTGAAATTTTAGTTTTGAACGCGGATAAATGTAATAAAACCGTCATAATGCATAGAAATGACTATGAAAAGAAAATAGAAAACCTTTTAAATGATGAAACAACTTATAAAAAATTAAAATCTGATCCTACTTTATCAATACAAAATAACATGAATAAATTGATAAATAATTGGCACAAAAATAAGATAATCCCTATTGAATTGAAAAATAAATTAATTTGCCATAATGGGCTAGCACCTTATATCTATGGGCTTCCAAAACTACATAAAATTGATATACCTCTAAGACCCATTATTAGTAATATAGGAGCGCCTACTTACAATTTATCAAAATTTTTATCAAAATCGATCAATAATATAATAGGAAATAATGAATTTTATGTGAAAGACTCATGGCATTTTAATGAATTTATAAAAAATCAATCCGTACCCGTAAACCATCAACTAATTTCCTTAGACGTTGTTTCTTTATTTACAAATATACCAGTCGATTTGGCATTGAATAGCATCAAAAAACGTTGGGCAGAGATTAAAAACCACACACCTCTAGATCAATCGGAATTTATAAATGCTGTGAAGTTTTGTTTAGAATGCACTTATTTTCAGTACGGTGAACAATATTTTGGACAAATATTCGGCACAGCAATGGGATCTCCTATTTCTGCTACCATTGCTAACCTCGTTATGGAATGCCTGGAGGAATCTGTTATAAGTTCATTAGATTTTCGGCCCGTATTTTTTAAACGGTATGTAGATGATTGCCTTATGTGTGTTCCCAATGACAAAATTCAGTACGTGATTAATAAATTTAACAATTTCCACTGTAAACTTCAATTTACCTGTGAAATAGAAGTTAACAAAAACATAAATTTCTTAGATATGAATATTAGGCATGATGCAGATGGAGAAATAAAAACTTCGTGGTTTACTAAAGAAGTTTGGTCTCAACGCTATCTTCACTTCAATTCCGTTGCACCAACTTGTTATAAAAAAAGCGTCATAAACAGTCTTACAGACCGCGCGGTTAAATTGTCCCACCCAGAGGACCGTCCCAAAAATCTAAAAATTGTTCGTAATACACTGGAATTGAATGGCTACCCAAAAACTTTTTTCAATCCTATTATTAAAGAGAGAATAAACAAAATTTATAATGGAGCGTCATATAAAAATAACGTAAAAGGTAATTCAGACAATTATATAACTTTACCATACATTCCGGAGACCTCAGAGAAAATTAAGAAATGTTTGAAAAAGTATGATATAAACGTAGCGCATAAACCTACTAACTGTGTTGGGAAATATTTCTCAAATCTAAAACCTGTAATTCCTAAAGATAAACAAACCCACACAGTATACAAATTAAATTGTTTAGATTGTGATGTGACCTATACTGGTATCTCTAAACAATATTTACAAAAAAGAATGTATGGCCATAAGTATAGCACAAGAAACAAAAACTTAGAAAATTCCACCGCGCTTGCTAAACATTGCTTTGATTATAACCATCAATTTGATTACAAGAATGTTAATATTTTAACTAAGGAAACCAATTATTATAAAAGATCTATTCTGGAGATGATTCATATAAAACGTGACTCCAAGTCTGTTAATCATAGGAGTGACGTTCAAACACTAAGTCATATTTATACTAATTTAATTAATTAATATTCTTGCAAATTCCTACTTACGTCCTTATAATGTAAAAGTTTACTTTAGGTAGAATTGTCTAAAGTATTTCTCACAGGCCAGAGACCTTCTTTTATCACCTAATAAATTATGACATCTGGCGCTTAAATGAACACTTGAGATGGTCTCGTCTGTTAGCAAAGAGGATAGAACTCTTTGTATGTTAGTCTCTCGCAGACATTTATGAAATGTGTTCGTATTTATTGATGATTCTACTTAATAGTGGATTTTTAATTTTTACGCTGCAACATTGCTGTGTTATAGTTCCGATTTCATGTCTCCGTTCGTTTCGCGACGTTGGCATTTAAACGAAATTTGTGCGATAAGGACGCTTTGTGTTATTACAGTATTTCTAAGTAATCAGGTTTTCGTATTAATAAGTCTTCTGATGATGGTCGTGAGACCGAAACGTACGTAAAGACGAGGGTAAAAATAAAAATATATGTGTTAATGTGACCTATTTCCCGAGAATTGTGTATTAATTACATCATATTATCTCTTAAAAATTTTAAATATCTTTCTCCATTCAAGGTATTTTCAAAAGTATGGAACCCAACAAATTCATTTCCGATCATCGCTTCCCACACGTTAATTTTAAGTGAAGAGTGTTGATAATAATGTATGCTCTTTGATCTGGGATTTTCTTCATTCCATACATGTGTATTATGAACATTAAATAAACATTTGTGCGTAAAAGTGCATTCGTCTATAAGTACAATTTTCCTCAAAAAACTAGGATTATTATTTTGCCTTTCGCGCATTTATAGAAAGAAGTGCATTCTATGTAGATAATCTTCTTCTAATAATTCTTGTACTTTCGTATAATGGTACAGGTGTAATTGCTGCTCTTTAGAAACCCGCCATGAACCGATAAGTTTACTCTTCGCGCTAACTGTCTACTCCTGATAGTAGGATCCTCTCCAACCAGGTTTAGTACTTCCTCCTCCTTTCCTGCTATCCTTGCGATTTTACCTGTCCCTGCATTATTTTTTTGGGTCCAACACTACCCGTTTCACGGCACCCATGTTCCATGTTCAACCACTAAAAAATGGTTTTGCATCGGATTTTCTTCGGCGAGGAAATTATTCACTATATCGTCGTGCAGCTTTCGTTGCATTACAGAAACACTTTCCGAATGTTAAAATGATGTCTGTGTATTCACTATTCGTAAAACTTGCCATATTAAATCGTAATAATAATGACATGACATGTAATTCATTACACGAATTTAATTGTTTGACACTTTTGACACAAGCCTACTATGATGGATAACGATTTTTTTTCCGCATTAGAACAATGTAACGCGGAATCAGGTATGTTCATTTAAACGAGTTTTTCTCGAAAACGGTGAGTTTTTGAGAACCTCAACTGGAGCACATTATTTGTTTGCAAGAAAATTGTAAACCAGGAAAATGTGCAAAGAAAACAAAAAATTATTCTCTAAAAAGTTAAGCCAATAAGAATCTTCGGAAAGTCGCGCACCTAGCGGCCTCTACCGCATATCCAAAATTAACTATTCCATCCGGGTACCAGATTTCAACTGAATATCTTTAACTGCACAGGAGCTACAGCAAAAAAAATTTTTTTAATCAAATTCAACTATACGTCTGAAAGAGGACCATAGTTTATATGAAAAATATGGTTATTTTTGTAAAATATACCGTCCCCTGCATTTACGGGAGGTCTTCCTGAAACACCGTGTATGATATGTAAGCTATTGACGAATTCTACGATGTAATCTCTTGATTGATTGAAGACTTATTCCATTCTATACTACTTCCTGAAAAGCGGATGACAATGATTAAAGCTTGGCTCCGGCAATGGTTCTGATAACCCATTTTTGTACTTTAGAAACGTTTATAGTACGGCCAAGAGTTTCACCATAGAATAATACCGTAATTCATTTCATAGTACATTATTTACAGAGTATTTTCACGCATACTATTTTTTAACTTCTGTTGTACAAATATTATTCCGGATAATTTCTTTTGCAAATTTATTATATGAGATCGTCAGTTCAGAGCATCATCCAATTTGAAACCTAATACATGGATACATTCCGAATTCGTTAGAGAGTTGTTTGTGGAAAAATATGATGAATTAGTTTTATTTCAGCTTTTAATTTCAGGCGAAATCACTTTTCAATATGTTGATAGGACTAAAATATTCTATTCGTTAAGCTGTCGATAGAAGCTGCCTTCCCAATTATCAAACAATCTATGATCCAAACATGAATCAGCATTTCAAGGTTTTCTCAAACAGCCAAATTAATTTCTGTTCTCGCCTATTATCTAAGATCCCTAAGATGCACACAAGTAAACAAGGATTACCATTGACAATGATCCACTAGCACTACCGGCGTTTATAGTATAAACTCCAGGCAAATAAGACATTTTCCACAGACCTCTCTGTACGGCGGGGTTTTTTGGTAGAAAAGTGTAGGTTTTGACATCTAAAAACTGATGTCACTGACGCGAAGGCTGGCGCGGAGGTGCGTTGTGATGTATAGATTTATAGGCAATATCTCAAAACCCAAGCAATGTATCAAAAAAGTTTCAGACAAAAGTTGAAGGAAATGAAAATTCTCACAAAAAATCATTCATAACATTTTTTGATTTTCCACGCGGTTTCCGCGTAAAATGAGTTAAAAAAAATTAAGCTTTTTCTTGGAAAATGTTTCAAATAAAACTTGTTCAAAATGTATTTCCTTCAAAACGAACGTCATTAGAAAAGTCAGATTTTCCACGGAAAATCGAAAAATCGTGTTTAGGCATATTTTTCGCAATTAGTCGATAATTTGGCAGACAGTACGCCTTAAAGAAGAAATGTAATACCTCGTTGATGTGTCAAGAGATATAACTGAGTATAAAAAATTAAAATTGTGGAAAATTCTTGGAAATTCATAGAATTTTCACTTCGATAACACCTTCAAACGTCTCATTTTCTAGGTTTTTCTAGGTGTAGATTATAAATTTGACAACGTTATCGTAAAATGAGTATGCATTGGGTATATTTATACAGAGTATACTATATATTATAGTTCTTTAGTCTACATTGAATATGAATCATACCAACGTACTGTGAGTCTCTTAGTATATGAACAGGTGAGTATCCAGAGTCTGGGGGTTTAACCATGACAACGTAATGCCATCCACGCGTCAGATGTTGGAGAAGAAATACTCAAAACAATAACGGTTTAGATTTTGGATAAACGTACATAATGTAATAAAAAAAATTGACATAATAATAACAATAATAGTAATAAGAAATAATAATAATAATAATAATAATAATAATAATAATAATAATGATACTGATAATAATTATAATAATATAATGAATATTAATGAATCAATAATGATAAATATATTAATAATGTAATACTGGTGGCCGAAAAAATCCCGGTAGACGTAATAGTCTAACCGATATTTCACATGCACAATTCAAGGTAGATCCTTCATCAGTGTTGGTACCCGAAGCGGTGAACCGACGTACATACTTTTGCTTTCATTAATAGCCCAGTGTAAACATGGTTCTCTCTCTCTCTCTCTCTCTCTCTCTCTCTCTCTCTCTCTCTCTCTCTCTCTCTCTCTCTCTCTCTCTCTCTCTCTCTCTCTCTCTCTCTCTCTCTCTCTCTCTCTCTCTCTCTCTCTCTCTCTCTCTCTCTCTCTCTCTCTCCCACTCTCCATGAAACTTTATAAAACCTTACTTAAGGAATTTACATTATTCCTATTCACCAATATTTATTTATCTACATCAGAGGTCCCCAAACTTTTTTGTTTCGTAAACCACTTGCCATGTTTTTCGGTTTTGGGTAGCTAATATTGAATTTATGCAGATTCATCAAGTTCAAATGTGTTTTTAACAGCTGTTATAGTGCTACTCACTATTTAAGATTTAAATCTGTAGTGACGTGTAGTGTGAAAAACTTTAAAAGAACACATGGTAAGTTTTATGCATTAATAAATTGAATTCTAATTAAAACGAACCAAATTAAAATTTAGTATCTGTTACATAAAATGGCTGAGCAAAAAATAAATACTTTCAGTGGGAGGGATGAACCTGATGCTTTAATAATACATTTTCAACATTTGTCATCAATTTAGTTAGGTTTAATCTCAAATCTCCTCGGTTAGTGATGTTGCTGTTTCTTTTTTTGTTAGGAGATTGGCAACCGCGCTTAAACCCCTTTCCACCATAGTCCAGTCAATAAGCTGGGGAATGCCTAGTTCTAGAAATATATTATTCTATATTTGAAATAAAAAGGAACAGGTATGAATGGTCCAATGTACCTGACTACGCCCCTGATTATATATTATGAAGTTTTTTCTAAAAAGGTAAAGACATTTTTTTTGCGCATTACTTTTAATTCTTGTGGGAGTAAACCAATACATATTAATTACATAGATTATGAATATTATTAAAATTTTATATTATGAATAATTAAATTATAAATATGTGTATACAATATTAACTACAAAATTTATTTCAAACAATGTTAAAAAATATATTTTAAAAAAATGACGAATCATATTTCAATATTGTAGCTTTAAATAAACAGTTACAAACTTGTATAAATTACAACAAAGATCCTTGTATTTTTTTAATGTTCCTCCATTTTTCACACAATCCTAATTTTATTTTTAAACTTGTTTGATGTCAAATTCGTAATCATCGACCAGAAAACTCCTATAGCGATTATCACACAATAATTTCAATTATTTATTTTTCCGGAATTTTCAATGTTTTTTTATATTTCTTTTAATTTTTGTTATTTAAGGTGCACATCGAAAACACAAATGCTAATCACCACGACACTCTAAAAATTACATAAAAAAAATAAGTATTCATAAAAAAAATTTCTTCGTCTTTCCGGAAAATGATATTTTTCAATTTTTTGAATATTCTATTCGTAATCAGCGACCACAAAAACCCCTATAACGACTTATCACACGATAATTTCAATGATGTGGAAAAATGTTCTTCTCAGTTTTCCGTAAATTTTCCTAGTTTTGGTCCACTTTGAATAGAAACCCGTGATTGCCAACATCTTTCATGCATAAAATGATAATCGGGTGAAAAATGAGCAATTTTGTATAAAAATTACGAAATTTCCCTAATTTTCAGCCCATTGAGTTTTCCGGGAAAATGACCTTGGATTCGTGTTCAGAAACCCAAGAAACTACTAGAACCCATTTTGGAGGCTCACTTGTAATTTTTTTATAAGTAACAAATTATCATAAAAAGGGGTGAAAATAGGGTTAATTTAGCGTTTAGGAGTGAATGGGAGGTTTTGTCGACTTAGCTCAACCCTTACGAATGATCCACGTCAGCCACACAACATCATGCAAAAACTTTCTCGAGATATTCCGTAATACGGGATAAGTAACAGGCATGTCTTTTTGACGCCAGAATTACTGATATCCGTTTCTAAACTGCAAACCTCAAGTTTTTAGTTAGTGCTTATTCCGATCAGTTCCTCTTGTAATGTAACATCCGTTACTTCAATGTCACCTTATGGGTTCATAATCCGCTGTGGTATTACCAGAGTCACATCATCAAACCTAGTTTTAAAATCTGAATAGAGGGAATTTAAATGTTGAAACGTCATCTTCCTGGCAGTTTGTCTGTGACAAATTGGGAAACTGGGAAAATTCGAGCCGTCCAATGTTTTGTTTCATTAGCTTAACTCATTCAAGAATGGACAAAAATTTCTACTGCGCGTATGCGGGTAACCCGGTAACTTGATGATATTTGTTTTATTATGTGCAAGTTTTTACAAGTTCAAAGTGACCACAGAGCGGCTATTCGCTAACAAATAAACAATTTTATGAAATATACTAAATTAATTACTACGTTATTAAATTAAATTCAGTTAACGCATAATTGAATAGAATAAAATAGTGCATTGTAAAATCCCTACTTCACTACTAATATCATAATTGTGAAAATAAATTTGTATACAAGACCGTAGTGCATTGTAGGTCTGTTTGTAACGTTTCACGTGAAAACTAAGCAACAAATCTATCTCTGTATGTGGATTATTACATTCATTGCCTAAACGAGATCTACTATCGTGGACCTCCATTCATCTCATGGACGCCCAATTTTTGTTTTCGCTGACATGGACTCCTTGCAAGTAGTCGTCGACCCCCGAAGGTCGATATAGACCGCTAGATATAGGAAATTCCACTCTGTTGATCCTGTTAAATTCCAGGTAATACAAACCTTAGAATGTAATTACGGACAGATTAATCCTTTGCCGATTACTATCTCAACACAATTAACAATAGCTATATGTACCATTTATTCTTAGAATCTCGTATCAATACCATGATGTTTCAGTGTTTTCTCATTGAATGTTTTGATAATGAACTGTGAAATTGGAAATTGCAATCAACGTTTTTTAAATAATATTTAACAAAGTAAAATTATTTATTGTTTTTATCTATACATATAATCAAGTTGAGAAACTTCAGCAAATACCGTTGGACAATGGTTACGACAAATCTTTGATCAATTACTTAATTTCTAAATAAAACAGAAAAATACAACCAATGAAGCGACTTTGAGCCACCGCTACATTCAATAAAATTCAAAACTTTCGCTTCAGTGTCTCCTTTAGTAATTAATGCATTCAGAAGCAGTATACCACAGCGAAACCGATACTCTCTGCATTTCTCTGATTGCAATAGAAATCATTTGCTAAAATAGTAAATAACAGAGGGCCTAAAAATGATCCTTGTGGCACTCTATAAGAAACATCTTTCTCAGGTTTGATAGAGTGTTATTCATCTCAACAATATGTTTCCTGTTTCCTTAGGTATGAAGCAAATAGGTATTTTGGAATCCCTCTGATACCACAGTACTCTAGTTTTATCAAGAGTATGTCGAACAGTCGAACGCTTTGCTCAAATCGCCATCACGGATCGCAATAGATTTTCGCTTAACAAAAGAATTTGTGATGCTTCTGAAAAACCTGTACAGTGAATCTGCCACATTAAAACAAAATTGTGCGTCACTCATCATCGAATGTTTCACAAAGTATCCCTGCAAATGATTTTTCAGATATATTTCCATTATTTAAGCAAAATGGTATGTAGTACTGATAGGGATGTTGAGAATATCATCAATATCGCCTTTGTTCTAGATAAGTTAATTTTAAATATGTCTCGAAAAATACCCCGGACAATGTGTGCATTAATTAGAGACGCTGAAATATAAAACAGATTTGGTGGATATACTAATCAAGTGGTATCACCATCAACAGCACCCTCTCATGGGGCAATCATGTGAGGTTCATTGCGAAAACCGTTTCCCAAAAAGTTAGTTTTATATTGAGTGTCAATAACTACTTTACACCCCAGCAGCTCCTCATAATCTACAGCGCGCAGATTCGACCTGTTCTGGAATAATTTCAAGATGTTTGGAGTTCAGCGTACGCTGAATAGAATCCAGAAAAGAGGTATTCGTCTGATTGGTGATGTCACGCTTACGAATTCATTAACTTTTCTAGAAAATAGTAGACAAGTGGGTGATCTTTTCCGACCATGATCGGTGCTGGGAAATCTCGTATGCTATGTCACCACGAGGAGACTAGACGAGCTCAAGCTGGCCTCCCTTTCATTATCAAGATCGTAACCTACCGAACTTCTTTCTACCATACTTCAATGTTCTATCGAACGGCGAACGAGGTTGTGGATCTGTTTGCCTAGTAAGGTCTTTCCAGACGCCTATAACTTCCAAACTTTTGAGAAAAATGCTCCTCTCCCAACATTCCTTTACAGGCTCGCACGATGTTCTAGAAAAATTGCAGAATTTCCTCTCATGTAGTCAAAACAAAAAGAAAATCATAGGCTTTATGATAATTTGTGAGAATATCATCTAGGCATGTGGATTAATGCTTGCCAATTCGAGTATATAGTCGGTAAGAGTGCCTTTTAAACAACTAGTTTATCAGGTCTAAACGGCATGATGCTTTTGGGAGTTATATTTGAAGTTATAAATTAAAATCGCCAAGTAAGATAAGAATTTCTGTAAATTGAATGCTTGCAAGTCCTCCAGCTTTTTCCGCTCTTTACATTGACGCACGTATATCGTGACACTATCTGGAATAGTTCACTTAAGCAAAATAACATTGATCGTACTCCTCTTTTTTGGGTGTGATTGTTAGTAGTTCCTTTTTGCTTACTATTTAATATTTGTTTAGAAGAATATTCATGCATGGAAAGTTTTTATAACCTTGTGTGTAGTAGTTCAATACTCTTGAAAAATCTTCCTTTGTTTGTTCTCACGAATCTATACAAATTTGAAATAGATTGCTTAATGAATCATTCAAAGGAATAAAGGATAAGAACTCAATTTTGAAAACACAACAAATCGTCAAGATTCTACTCTAAGAAATCAGTTGTGTGTACAAATAACAAAAAATAAGAAGTTAACAAACGACACGTATGAAAGTAATCCAAAAGACACAACAAATAAAACGGTTGTAAAAACGGAGGACGCTGTCATTGGAGAAATGCAAACTTCTAGGCAAATAATATAACCTTTCCGTCTATATCGCAAAACGGAGATATGTTAGGTTGGTACATAATACATACATCACACTAGTGTACGCCTGCAGCAGCATCGCTGCGGCAGCGGATAAACTAAATCTAATAGGGTACATTGCCCCAAGTAAAGCTAACTGAAAATGACATAAAGCAGTAAATATATGGGTGGTATTTTTGGATTAGTTTATAACTTCGTGCTGCAATTACGCATTCAGTATTGGTATTCCAAACTACTACATAATGTCTGATGTTCGAAGATGAGTGAGTAAAATTTGGCAGATCTATTGTACAGGCTGTTCCGAACCTGATAGATTACATCACAAATTGTTCTGATAGGGGAACATCCGTTTGATTTGAGCAAGACGTTTGACTGTGTCCCTACGATGAAACTAGAGGGGTTCCAAAACACCGATTTTCTTCATACCACATGAACAGCAAACAGATTGTTTCAGTAAATAAAACTATCAAATCTTGGAGATGTCTCTTTTGGAGTGCTAGAAGGGACAGTTTCGGGCCTACCGCTATTTTTAACATTCACAAATAAGTTCTACTTCGATCAGAGACACAGAGGGAGTATCGGTTTCGCTGATGAAAATTTGTTATGCAAGCTTAAAGAATAAAATATTTCGGGCTTATGTACATGATGAGAAGTGGTTTATCGCCTAACATTATACACCAAAAAAACCAACTCATAACATTATTAGTAGCTCTGTAACGATTTAGAAATGAATCAATATTTTTAGTTTCAATTGAATGATGCTCTAACGTGGCGTTCTCATATAATACACTTGCAAAAGAAATTGTCCAGTATAATATTTGTACTACGCAAGATGAAAATTACCATTCGTAAAAATACCATGTTAATAGTGTACCTACAATTAAATATCATTTATCAGTTTCTCTTGTCTATTGTTTTCTTTCAAGTAAATTATTAAAAGACTTTGAGCTTAATTCTTGGAATCATGAGCTATCTAGAAATGTAATAATAGAATAGTTTATCAGTTAGCTCAATTTCAATTCAATAAAGCAATAAAAGAAAACTACTTTTTCATAATATACACAGGTTACTGGGATCAAAATAATGTCTATTGAGCTAGACCAGGAGTCTCCAAACTACGGCCCGCGAACCAAATCCGGCCCGCGACAGCTAATGGCTTATTCTTGTTATTGTTATTGTGATAAGTAGGATAAAAAACTGAATGATAATAGCTAGATTTCATTTACTTGCTAGGTAAAGCTTAATAACAAATATAATGCGCAGAAATTTAACTTAGGCATAATAACTAACAAATAATTGAAATGAATCGCACTAACATTATAAACATTATAACATATAAACACATAAACATATAACATATCAACATTCTAACATATAAAATACTAATGAGATTTATGTAATTGTGATTTTCCACTGACAATAGTTTGTATTTGTGGACCAATTTTACTTGTACCAATAATTAAAAGAGATTTAAGATGCTCTCCGGTTAACTTAGATCTGCAAACATTATTTGTGTACTTCATTTTGGAGAATATTTTCTCAGACAAGTAAGTAGTACCAAAAACAAAAAACAGCCCACGAGCATATTTATGCAAATTATCAAGCTGTTCTTAATTATATCACTGCACTGTAAATCAATAATTTCCATTTGAAGTTCTGGGGCTATGGTTTCAATGTAAGTATCAAAAGGATTTTGAAAAATCGCAACAGTCTTAGAAACGAATATCAAAATTTATCTCAAAGCTTCGATTACAAAATCAACAGGAAACTCAGTCTCAGTAATATGGGTGAATATTTCACATGTTTTTAATGTGTGAAACATTTTTTACGTAATTGTGATTTAAACAGTACTATTTTCTGTCGCAACGATTTGATGGTGGTGAATAAATCAGGGAGAAGCTGGTTTTCTCCTCCCAATTTAAAATTCAGTTCGTTCAATGTTTTGTCAAATCAACATAGAATACTAACTTCCACGGCTATTCGCTATTATGTAATTCGGTAAGAAGGCGATAATTTTCATTCAAAAAAATTTCGATCACTGTTCGAATTAAGCCAGCGTACGTACGGCAGTATGATAAGGTAAGTCATTTTGTCCAATCTCTTCCATTAACTCGCGGAACTGTTGGTGATTCAGCTCAGTGGATCTGATGAAATTAACAACTAATATGACTGGTTTTAGAACTTCAGACATATCCAAATGTTTCCTTCACAAGGATTGTTGTTATGATACAATGTAAGACTAATGGTTTTGAGCCACCACCATTTTCTACAGCCTTTAACACAAGATGTTTTTCCCTCCATCAGTAGTAATAGATTTCAAGTTTTTCCATCCAAGGTTCTTTTTATTAATGACGTTTTCAACTCCTTTGAAAATATCTTCCCTAGTAGTCGTACCGTGAATAATATCAGCATCAAGAAGTTTCTTCATACACTTCATACCTTCTATCTACTCCTCGAATAAAAATTAACACCTGAGCATTATCTGACTCATCCAAGGCCAGAGAAAACCACTCAAGATATCAATTTTTATCACAGTTGACA
The DNA here is from genome assembly GCA_958510875.1 of Endomychus coccineus. NCBI lineage: Eukaryota > Metazoa > Arthropoda > Insecta > Coleoptera > Endomychidae > Endomychus > Endomychus coccineus. The sequence goes on along the minus strand of OY294067.1, from coordinate 111,505,758 downwards.
TGATATATTTTCTGCGATGTCTTGCACCTCCCGAGTCACGGTGTTTGCTGACAAACTGACAGTTTTAGATAAATTTACCCTTTCGGGGCACATTTTTTGGCTATTGCAATGACGCATCCTTTGATCAATTCTCCATCGGTAAACGGTTTTCCACGTTTCGCAATTTCAAGAGCCACACGAAAGCTGGCACGAGTTGCAGCCTCTTGTTCAGTATTGACTTTCGTAAACAAAGATTGCTGCGATTTCAATCCACGCTTCAAAGCATCAAATTTTTCTGTCCGCAAACTTCCTGTATATTTTGAGTAGTTTTGAAAATGTTTCGTTTCATAATGACATTTACTATTATATTCTTTGAAAACGGCTATGGTTTCATTACAAATCAAACATAGTGCCTTCTTACTGGACTCAATTACGAAATATTGAAAGTTCTATTGTTCTTTGAATGTTCTAAATTCACTGTCTTCTTTTCCCTTTTTCTTCATACTGGTAATAAATCACACACAAAAACAACAAGTTAAATCAAAATCCTGTTACGAAGATGCCTTTCAAACACGCACTAACACGTTTTAAGGAGTTACGCACTACTTTATTTTACAACAGACAGTTTCGCTTCCTTCGCCTTCCCTAGTCAGAGTGACTAGCGGTCGCGTCGCTAGCCGTTTTATACTCCAATTACTGCCATCTAGAAGTGAGAACACCAGAATTTTCTCGCAACAACGAGATTACTTGCGGATGTTTCATTATTACAGCGCTTTTGAAAGAACTACTAGTGCTATCTGTTAGCGACAAAGGGTATTACCACTACCTATTTCCACGTGTGATCACCAGGTGTCGTCCAGTGTCGCGGTCGTAACAATAAAATACAGTTAGTATACAATAGTAATTGAACCAGCAAATTTAGCAAGCATATGCTCGCTCAGGGTGCGTACTAGTCGACTGAGCTACAAATTATAGATAATGACAAGGAAATTAAAACTTCTATGCTACTGATCTCAACATAAATAGTAGAATTTTCCAGAATACCTTGACCACTAATAGGATGTTCCTTCTCCTCCAATACTTATATTATATTTATGTATATGTTATACATATCATACAAAGGCCAAGGGAGCGCAGAAAAGCAGCCGAGATAGAGAAGTGTATACTGTGATAGACGTTAGAGTCAGCTTGTGCGGCAAGGGAGAGGTAATAGTCGCGAATCAGGATATATTGTAAAGGTCTTATTGAAACATGATTTCAGTAAACAGAGTTATTGAAAGCTTCGACAGATATTAACATATTAGATTACTCGACTCAAATTCTTCTGCTAGATGATCTCTAATATCCCTTACTGAACGTGACAGTGTCCACATAAGACGGTTCACAGAAGAACATATTATATGTTAATTGTTTCTATGCAATAAAAACTGTCACTTTTTTCATACCAAAGTCGTACAGCCCGTTATTTGCTACTTGCGAATTCCTGTCGGTTATTTTATTAGTTCGCATATTCGTAGGATGAAGACGACACCTTTGTGTAAATTACTGTATTGGTCGCAGGAAAAGAAGGAGATAATGGTATCCCGTATTTTTACAACCATGCTGATACACATAGCGCTTTTGTTGTCGCCCAGCAACTACTAATTCATCCTCAGGAATCCTAGAGTTTCTACAGGATTGGGAAGGAAATTAATTTAACAAGCTTGATGATCTAATGCAGTCACAAGATGCAAATTATCGTAGAGCTATTACTGGGGAGGAAATACTGCTGATATCGTTATGGTATGACAATTAAATGCATAAAAATAAAATAGTTCATCAGTAAATGCTTCATTTACTTAACAGAAGGTTACATTTCAAAAATGTTATTGGATTAATGGTCTCGTATAATTAAGTGGATAATTGATTTCATTAATGAGCATGCTTCTAGATGAACTAAAAATACAGTTCCAGTATCAAAAAGATAGTTTGAAGAATTGTACACTCGCATATTGTTAAACACAAAAAAAGCACTCTCTGATGTATCTGTTTTTTCTCTACTTTCCAACGTCGGCAGAACCAGTATTATATACCAGTATGGGGACGGACTAACAATTTCCTCATGTTAACTGCCTGTCGTAAAATGCGAATAGCGGGATAACCATAGATGGTAGATGTCTACCTGTTGAACAACGCCACATCCACAAAGGTGCTGTGAAATGGGCAACTCTATGTTGCCGAGTTTGGCCCGGTCCTGTCTCATCCCATTATCTGTTTTCCTGTCTCCCCACCGAAGAAAAGTTTTATGTTTCCAGGTTTTTCATGAAAATACTGATAATAAAACATCAGTGGAACACACAGGAAAAAAATACCTAAAGTCTGATATCCGGGCGGGAGTGCCCGTGGCGGTTCAACATTGAAAAATATGGAATTGAAGATACAAGTCTGTAACATCCGAGGTCTAAGCAAAAACATAGATGACCATCACTACACACAGACAAACCAGACATACTGGCCCTAACTATTCTGTCCAATCTACGAACTACACACTCGTTTTAAAGGAGTTATCTGTCTGTATCTCAGAAATGATCTATCCTGCCACCGAGAGGAGAAACACGAGAATTCGGTGTAGGGTAGCTCAAACTTGATAACCACAAACAGACAAAATTGCACTTTGAATTTCCTTCTCTCAAGCTTAACATTATTCAGCAGAACTATCCAACAGCTGAAATTACCAGCATGGAGATCTCAATGTTCATAACTTGAAGTTCTCAAATAAGACCAGTGCTCCGCAGGTCGTTCATCTATTCATACAAACTCGATATGTTTCTAACAAATTCCAAAGAAGGAAAGAAGACCCCTTAAATTGATGATTCCAGAAACAACAAGTCACATTTCCTTTATTTTTAGGAAACGATGAAAACATTTTAGAGCCTACTAATTTTTCAATACATTAAAAACACTAAAAAATTAATAAATGAGATTGGGACTAAGGTTGCTTCTGGTATAGAGTATATTTTTCAAATTTGACGCTGTTTTCTAGCCGAGTTGACAATAATATCTTTATAGAGTGATTCAACTGGCTCCTCCGCCATTTCAGAAATATTTGCAAATTAATTATTTTTCTTAAGAATTAGATTGAATGTGCTACATGGAGGACCATTGAGCTTTGATACATCCAGGCTAATGGAAATGGAAAATTCGATTTTTTGTCCTTAACATGATTTGTCTCAGTTGATAAAGGTACATGATTACTTGTAATATCTGAGCCAACAATTTTAAAAATCTTTTATTTCGTTACTGAAAAGACAATGAGCGCTAGCTGCTTGTGAATAGCATAAGCTCTGGCAAATCGACAATTATTTATACTTTTTCAAACAGAATGTATAATCATCGATTTAATAAGATGTTATTTATAAGACTGTCTGCTGCTTCTCGAGTTTGGCAACTGGTGACTTGATGTAGGTCGAGGTTATTTCTACAGCAAACGAAAATTTTACTGCGTTGTTGGCTCGTTATAAGTTCGGGATCGTGATTATTTTTGCAACAAACAATTCGAGAACCCATTCCTACATACTGGAATAGGGTACTCAAAATGGCCGAAATGTGACTTTGGTTGTTTCTGAAATAACCGATTTAATTATAGACCCATTGTTTTCACTATCTGTGATCTGGAAAGTAATGTAGAAAGTAATCGACATCAAGCTCATCCAATATCTAGAGAGGTCCAAAATCGTAAACGACCGACAATATTACTTTCTTCACGGGAAATCAACAGGAGACTTGCTTGCCTACATAACACATATATGACCGGCATCCATAGGAAAGTACGGAGAATATCTTGCTTTAGCATTGAATATTCGAACATATAGCGAACATTAAAGGTTTTCCTCTGTGTAGTCGAGATATTGGAAAGAAAACATTCAGTCTATGCTTCTGTGATGAGCTTACAACTCCAACTTCAGGAAGAATCTTAGGAAAAGTCTGGATTTTCAGGTTTTCACACTTTACATTTTAGAAAGGTTACCAACAACAGCATCCTCTAATTGATCGATTGGAGGTTTGGTGAGGCATGTCTTTTTGATTTGCCCGATGGATGGCGTAGGTGAAGTAAATGTATTGTTTGAGACTGCCTGCCGAATGTGGTCAAGGGTGGGCACTTCGGGATTAGAATTATTCATTTTTATACAGACTGGAATGATTGTTTCCGAACATTCCGGTGTTTATTTTTTGATTCAGCGAAGTAACCACTTATCCCAGCGCGCTGTTTCATACAACTTACCAGGCTGCCTCAAAGAACTTTCTTTGTTCCAAGCAGTGGCTTATTCACTTCTGTCACTATTACTATAGATCTTCAGAATGTTCTTACATGGATACTTCTCGACATCCTGCACAAGCGATGTATTAAATTGTTCATTTCTACATGAGGTGGACATCTCGAATGGACACCCTAATGGGCTCTAAGCCCGTAGCCAGGGGGGATCACTAGGGTTTGATTCCCCTCGATTTTTTTTTGTATGAGAATAACCAAGCCATATAAACTTCTGGATAGACTGTAGCATAACATACTGTCATTAGAGTAGAATGTTGCCGTAGACGTAGCGACAAACTAAAGCCCATTTCAGTGCGGTAGCTACCATGTGCCTGAGGTATGAATCTATGGCGCGGAAACGTAATATGAGAAATATTTCTTGTTTTCTCATAGATACGAGTTGAGTACTGATACAGACTCGAGACTAGGTCAGGAGCCACATCTATTTTAAGATTTATTTTAAGCAGTGAAGTTCATGTTGCTTGAGTATGAGTGTACTATTTTCATTCAGATTACAATTTTTCAAGATATTGCAATCTCCGTTCTGCAACTTAGTTGCCGCTTCAGATCATGTCAACCTATTATTATACGACCATTTGAAGAATATGCGTGAACATTCACGATTTGCAATGATTTTCGGAACTGCACAATATTTGCTCAAAACTGCAGATGAAGAAATAAAAGTTCCACGAATCTAGTTACAACAGCTCATGTTCCCGAACATATTTCAGGATTACCATTATGATACCACTATTAATATTTATTGCACAGCTACTATCGAGATTCGTAAATCATAAAATCGCACTCACACCTTTGTATATTTCGATTCCACTATTATTCTCACAATTTTATGAGAAATTTTCGAAATGGGAACCGAATTTGAACTGTAGAGAATGCCGACAATAGTCTGAGACATAATTGTGCAATTTGAGCTTTGGAGAGTGTAAGCATATGTTTCCAAATATCCATAAACGTTTAAAAATGTTGGTGACATTATCCCAGTTACGACATGAATTGATGTTCAGAATCATGAAATAGATTAATTTTGATTTTCTAAATTAATTAGATACTATTCAGAATGGAAATAATTATTCTTTTGTTGTTTATACTTTTTTACAGAACTTATTAAAAGTAGTTATAATAATTATTTATATGGTTATATAATTGTATATTATTCAGTTAATTGGGAAATTTAAAATCAATGAACTTCGTACAATAGTTAGGGTTAGAAAGTATTCTACATTTGCCAATTCAATTAACGGAGCCGCATAAAAAGAATTGAAACCACTAAAAAACTATCAAAATCATATAAATTCAGATATATAAAATTAGTTACAAATTTGAATTAGCTACTATAATATTCTTACCAAACATACACATTTATATGACGTTGAATCTACGGACAGAAAAATTTGTGTGTATATGTTTGCACTGACGCAAAGATAGCTAGACACGGTAAGCATTTTGATGGTGAATCTCGCGACTGTAGGTCAGATGATCTTGGGGTTAAAGAGCTGATAAAATGGTCAACCGATTGCATCCAGTTTCAACTTTGTCAGAACAAAAGTTCATTAAATTGGAAGAAAAAAGAAAAGTCATGACTATAAATTAAGTAACAGATGTATGATAGAGGAATGAAAGAAGTTTACCTAAAGCTAAATTACCGAACTGCATTCGCATTAGTCGCGCCTTGGAGAGATTTAGAAAATGCATGGAATTATAGAAGTATATGGAAACTGCTAGAAATGTAGAGTTGATAAGCCGGTATCAAAATGAATATTCAAAAGACTACAGCGACAATCAGAACTTATTCGATTCAATAATGATGAAAGGAAAACTAAAATATCAATTACAATGAGAAATTAAGATGCTCGAGATAACCTATTAACATCAGACTTAGACATACGCAAATCCCAAATTATAATAATTTTTCGTGATATATTGAAGTACATAAGTTATGTCTGTAAGATAAAAATAAGGGGAATAAAAGAAACAAAAATGCTAATCGAATGGTTTTCATTTTTTCTCATTTTCCGTCTTAGGATGCTGTCATTACCTAAATTCATTATTATAGGAAACAACTAATTTCTGTGAACTCTAATAACTAGGTCGAGTAAAGATGGATCTAGTTATGAAATGTAATATATAACCTAACTAACAGATTATGAAGTATGTTTTTCTGCTGAATATGCAAGGTTACGTTTACTAGTTATTAAATAGAGCAATAACGCAATCCTAAGGTCGCCCTCATTACTAATATACGGACGTCATAATCTGCTATAATGCATTATAGAATACAATCGATATCCAGGTTGTTCCGTATAAAACGCAAATTAGTAGTATTTTGGGTTCAAATGATGATTATAATCTGATAATTTATACAGGGCCATAATCGATTATTTGCTGCTAAATGAATTTTCTTGAGTATGGCTGCACTTCCGGTTAGACATTAACTTCGTTATTTTCGAATGGTTTTTTGAGATTATCTCCATCAGCCATCTGTATACCTCAGGCTAGCCGTTTTCAAAATATCAGACCTTTCAAGAAAATGTTCAAATCGAAAACTCGTTTTTCAATATTTCGAAAAAGTATTAGAGAATCAGGAAGAAGAAGGTGGATCGTTCTTTTGATGTATTCATTATTGGGGAGAGACAAATTTGGGAAAGTTCGATCAAAACTATTATTTGACAAATAATGAGGGAACTTACCTGTTGCACAAGTGAAATGGGAATATATAGTTTTCACACTGTCTTGATGCATATCTACCAACAACCCAAGAATAAACTGTTTGGCCGACTCTGCATCGCACTCAGGACCTGGAAGCAATAAGAATATATATTATAACACTGCGGGGAATTTGAAAGATTTGAAAGCAGATACATACAACTACTATTAGTAGGACGCATATTCGACAATTTCAAAATTTCTTTTAATCGAGGAAATGTTATGATTATTACTTTAATCAACCATGTTATCCCGCCTTTTTTGATAACGGGTCAGAATACTGATGACTCATCCCATCGTGATGACACAGAGCCTACTAAATTCGCAGGTCCCCGTTTGATAATCTCGTGTTTCTTGTGGTTTTATGTTTATTATTTATGTTATTTTGTCCCGTTTCAAAAGCGTTTTAAGTGGAAGTTTTATGAAAAACTATTTACAAGTTTTTCTCACTTTCCTTTCATTTTTGGTGCTGTCAATGAGAGAACTAAGTTAACCATGTGGCATATCATAAGTGAAATCATAACTCTGCTCCGGGTTATATTTGAGTGAAGTTATTGCATTTGAGAGTAAAAGTTTATGTTCGTCAATAGGTCCAAATTTTCTTCAGACTTTTCTTTGGATTTTAAGGTTAATAGTAACTGATTTGGTGAGTTATTTTCCAAAATACCTCGATGATGTTGTTTCTGAATGCAATAGTAACTACAATTCAATTAATACCTCAGTAACTGTTTCTACGTTTCTTTTTCCAAACGATCCTGAAAGGAAAACATAATGGTTGTCGGCAATACATAGCGAAGAGACCTTTAATGTTACAAAACACTCTGCAGTTTGCTCTACACATTTACCAGATTCTCATATTATCAAAACTCTTTCACAAAACCTGATGATTCCCTCTTAATTATTCCTTGAAGGATTCCCAAACATGACGCAGTTCTCACAATTTTTCCCAACCAACCATCCTATCTAAAGAAGTACCTTTCTACTAAACGAAAACATAGTGGCCGATATGATATAATGAATGACCAAGACATGATAAAATATTCTTCAGGATTTTTCAATGCTCTCTAAGAAGAAGAGCTGCTGCATTTCAGCTTTAAACTAAAAAAATAAAAAGATATACTGCTTTATCAATTCGATGTTCAGTTATCTTATCCAGCCCTCACCTGCGGATTTAAAATTTTGAAGTAACACTTAAGCCAGAAGTTTTCATGACAAATCACTTCTACCTTTTTCAGAAATGGAGTGAATTTGGGATAATAAATTAATTTGTGATGTGATTGATGGTCCAACACACATTTCGTGAAATACATTCCAACACAACTTTTGAATGTTTTTGTTTTCTTGGTGTTATCTTTATTATGACTAAAAATAAAATACGACTTCTCTTTTTGACGTTTCGATAATATATTTTTATCATATATAATACTAGTCCAGTCAATAAGCCGGAAAATATGGAAAAGTTGGGAAACAGCTCGGATTTGAAAATTTTTTGATGCAATCGATTCTGTGAACCCTCAAGATCATTCGTTACCACTAAAATCACACCCCGAGGGCAATTGGCACTTTTGAGGGGTGTTTTCCCCCCAAAAGATGAATCAAATTCACAAAATGGTCCAGAGTGAAGGAATCGGCTCGAAAATATCTACTAGGAGGTTTTTGGGGTCGTTGATCCCGAATATGACATCTAAGAAGTCACCACATGCACCGACATGGTCATAGAGGTCATCTCCAAGAATTCAACAAAATTTTCCATCTTAAAGTCTCCAAATGTCTCTCACGGGTTGCTGAGCACGAATATGATGTCTAGAAATTCCTCACATGCACCTGGGGCACAGGACGACGACGTCGGGAAGGTCATTTCCAGGAATTCGACAAAATTTCCCATCCTAAAGTCTCCAAATTCGTCACTCGGAGGTTTTCAGGGTCACTGAGCACGAATATGATAGAATATATATTTGGAGACTCTAGGATGTAAAATTTTGTTGAATTCCTGGAGATGACCTCTATGATCAGGTTTTCTGTGCCCCAGGTGCATGTGAGGAAATCCTAGACATCATATTCGTGATCACCGACCCCGAAAACCCCCGAGTGACAAATTTCGAGACTCTAATATGGAAAATTTTGTCGGATTCCTGGAGATGACCTCCATGACGTCGTCGTCCTGTGCCCCAGGTGCATGTGAGGAATTTCTAGACATTATATTCGTGCTCAGCAACCCCAAAAACCCCCGAGTGAGACATTTGGAAACTTTAAGATAGAAAATTTTGTTGAATTCCTGGAGATGACCTCTATGACCAGGTTTTCTGTGCCAGGGGTGCATGTGAGGAATTCCTAGACATCATATTCGTGGTCACCGACCCCAAAAACCCCCGAGTGACAAATTTGGAGACTCTAGGATGAACAATTTTGTCGAATTTCTGGAGATGACCTTCACGACGTCGTCGTCCTGTGCCCCAGGTGCATGTGAGGAATTTCTAGACATCATATTCGTGCTCAGCAACCCCAAAAACTCCCGTGTGAGACATTTGGAGACTTTATGGAAAATTTTGTTGAATTCTTGGAGATGACCTCTATGACCATGTGGGTGCAAGTGGTGACTTTTTAGATGTCATATTCGTGATCAGCGACCCCAAAAACCTCCCAGTAGATATTTTCGAGCCGATTCCTTCACTCTGGACCATTTTGTGAATTTGATTCATCTTTTGGGGGGGAAACACCCCCCAAAAGTGCCCATTGCCCTCGAGGTGTAATTTTAGTGGTAACGAATGATCTTGAGGGTTCACAGAACCCATTGCATCGGAAATTTTTCAAATCCGAGCTGTTTCCCAACTTTTCCATATTACACAGTATTTCCCGGCTTATTGACTGGACTATTTCACTCATTCCATTTTCAGTGAGGAAGTTTCCATAGCAACTCTCGTTTCACAGCGATAAAACATGCAAGCCGGCAAAACTTAGCAAGTTATTATTCGACTATACCACTAGAGATGAAATTTTGCCGGCAAAATTTCTCGATTGTAATATGAAAGTTTGTTCCTTAGGCAATTTCGCAAATGACATTTGTATCAAAATCACGAGCCGTCAGGCGAGTGATTTTGGAAAAAATGTCATGAACGAAATTGCCGATAAGCAACAAACTTGAATGTTACAAGAGAGAAATTTTACCTGCTTAAATTTCATCTCGAGTGGTATTCGACATGACTATTCCATGAGAAAATATGTCTAATAGTAATATGATCACATTTGAGAAAGTCAAGAAAATAACGATTCATGGGACAAACAATGTTTTGAAATAATGAATTGGAACATGTTCAAATTAATTTTTGAAGTAAAAGTTACAATTGTTATAGTTAATTATTTGGGAATTGTTCCTTTCGATTGCAGCAGACGGAATCCCATCTGATGAAAGATTTGATACTTCTGATTCTGTTCTGTGATGATTTTGATTGGCGGCAGATTCATGATTGCCCTCTCTAAGATTTTGAATAAGTTTTAAATGATGTTCTGCATCTAGTTGTAAATATGGTTTTAAGGAGTGTGCACTCGAATGTCCCGTAATTTTGATTAACTCTTGTTCATTAACTCCTTTTCTGGCCAATGATGAAATGACCGATGCTCTATGGGAATGGTTTGTTATTTTGAACTTTTTTGTGCTAGTTCCAATATTATCTGCTGATGTTGTTGTCCATTTCGATATTGAATTTATTCCTACAGGCATGTTTTTGTACCAAATTCCTCTTTCCCAATTTGGATGTGTAGCGAAAAAAAGTCTGTCAGCTGTTATGTTTGGATTTGTCGATCTTTTTCCATGAGTTTAAGGTATAAGCGAACAGGACATGAATCTTTGTTTTCTTTATTTCTCACTAACCATTTACTATTCGATAAGTTTTTCGAACCACCTTGGGAAGTTTTGGAGAATATTGGGTTATATTCCACCCGACCAGTGAAGTTTTCCAGAAGATCATATTCTTTTTGAAAATAATGAATTGAGCAATTAGCTGCCTCATTGCCTCTCCAAGCCAATTCGAAGGAGCATATATGGAAAAATTTCTTTTGCAACCCATCTGGCGTATCTTCATCGTAACAGTTGACCATTCTCAAAAACTGTTCGGTCGAAAAAGCTTTAGAACTTGATTTCCTTTTTTCTGGTAAAGTTTGCAACATTTTGCGCTTTGAATCCCTAGCCAGACGAGCCGATTTGAAAATTAAACCTTGGATTGGATCGATCATTCATATTCTTTGAAAAACTTTTCTTGAATCATCTGTGCCGTGGTATTCCATAAAGACTTCACAGAGGATTCTTTATAATCTTCTCCGTTGTTTTTCTTCATATTGGAAGCATAATCCTCTAATATTTCTGCTAATCTTTCTGGAGTCGTTTCTCTATCTAAGGTATAGTTTCTTTTTAGAAAAAATTCCGTGAACTGGTTTCATGCAGATGTCCTAGTTTTTCTTGTGTTGGAAGACACTAGTTTGGCAATTTCACTATGTACTACTTTCGACGAAATATTTCCAAATCTATCTTGGAGGCTCATTTTTGGAATTACCCAATCTACTTTTTGACACGTATTGCGCTATTTGACAAATAAGTATTCATCATAAATTAACTAAACGTTGTTTGTTTTCTTTATGGTATTCATTTCCCAAGCTATCTATGAATTATATAAAAATTCTCGGGAATTAGGTCACATTAACACTCTGTTATAAATGTTCGTCTTTACGTACGTTTCGGTCTCACGACCATCATCAGAAGACTTATTTTGTTAAAAAGGGGTTAACTAAAACTAATTAGCACAAGCGTCCATATCGCACAATCTTCAATCAAAAAGCTCACGCCGTCGAAACGAACAGAACCACGAATAATCGAAAATTGTATCGTTAATATTAAAGTATAGATTTTTTTGTAACAAGAAACCACTGTTAAGTAATATTCTCATAATGTACAAACGCATATTGCTATGGTCTCAAAGCAACTGAAGTTCGAAGCTATTTGTTTGTAATAATTCGACCCAGATGTAGATTTATGACGTACTTGAAAAGGTTTTAGACCTGCATTGGAATTTAGTTTACTTTAAGCGTTCTTCCTAAAATATACTTTTAACATTATAAAGACGTATGTAGGAATTTGCAAGAGTTTTAATTAATCAAGTTAGTATAAATCTGACTCAATCCCTGAATATCATTCCTATGATTTACAGAATTTGAATCCCTTTTTATGTGAATCATCTCCAGGATAGATCTTTTATAATAATTGGTTTCTTTAGTTAAAATATTAACATATTTGTAATCTAATTGATGGTTATAATCAAAACAGTGCTTAGCAAGGGCGGTGGAATTTTCTAAGTTATTATTTCTTGTGATATACTTATGGCCGTACATTCTTTTTTGTAAATATTGTTCAGAGATTCCATCACAATCTAAACAATTCAATTTATATACTGTGTGGGTTTGTTTATCTTTAGGTATTACAGGTTTTAGATTTGAGAAATATTTCCCAACACAGTTAGTAGGTTTATGCGCAACATTTATATGGTATTTTTTCAAACATTTCTTAATTTTTTCTGAGGTCTCCGGAATGTATGGTAAAGTTATATAATTGTCTTTATTACCTGTTATGTTATTTTTATAAGAAGAACAATTATATATTTTGTTTATTCTCTCTTTAATGATGGGATAGTAGAAAGTTTTTGGGTAGCCATTCATTTCCAATGCATTACGAACAATTTTTAAATTTTTGGGACGGTCTGTGAGGCTGTTTATGACACTTTTTTTATAACAAGCTGGTGCAACGGAATTGAAATGAAAATAACGTTGAGACCAGACTTCTTTAGTAAACCAAGAAGTTTTTATTTTTCCATCTGCATCATGCCTAATGGTCATATCTAGAAAATTAATGTTGTTGTTTATTTCTATTTCACAAGTGAATTGAAGTTGACAATGGAAATTGTTAAATTTATTAATCACATATTGAATTTTATCGTTGGGAACACACATAAGGCAATCATCTACATACCGTTTAAAGAATACAGGCTGAAAATCTAATGAATTTATAACAGATTCCTCTAGGCATTCCATAACGAGGTTAGCAATGGTAGCTGAAATAGGAGATCCCATTGCTGTGCCGAAAATTTGTCCAAAATATTGCTCACCGTACTGAAAATAAGTGCATTCTAAACAAAACTTTACCGCATTTATAAAATCCGATTGATCAAGAGGTGTGTGGTTTTTAATCTCTGGCCAACGTTTTTTGATGCAATTTAATGCCAAAACGACAGGTATATTTGTAAATAAAGGAACAACATCCAAGGAAATTAGTTGATGGTTTACTGGTACGGATTGATTTTTTATAAATTCATTTAAATGCCATGAGTCTTTCACATAAAATTCATTTTTTCCTATTATATTATTGATAGATTTTGATAGAAATTTTGATAAATTGTAAGTAGGCGCTCCAATATTACTTACAATGGGTCTTAGGGGTATATCATTTTTATGTAATTTAGGAAGCCCATAGATATAAGGTGCAAGCCCATTATGGCAAATTAATTTATTTTTTAATTCAATAGGGATTATCTTATTTTCATGCCATTTATTTATCAATTTATTCGTTATTTTGTACTGATGAAGTAGGGTCAGATTTTAATCTTTTATAAGTTGTTTCATCATTTAAAAGGTTTCCCATTTTGTTTTCATAGTAATTTTTATGCATTATGACGGTTTTATTATATTTTTTAGCTTATGAAAAACAAAATATCAATGAACAATGGTTGAAAAATCTAACTGACACAAAAATTCCGAATGAGGTACAGCACACGTTAAGCTTAGGTCCGAAGTTTGCATTGCCTAATAATAATAAAAAACTGCCTATTGACAATATTATTGCAAATTTAGAATGCGGAATCAGGAATAAAAATTTAGAAGAAAAAAATGAAATTAGAAACAAAGTTTGTAACATCTTGACAAACAAAAAGAACAAACAGAAAGCAGAAATAGGTATTGCAAAGAATCATTTTAACTATCATACAAAAATAACAAAAGAGTTCTTAGATGCTAACCCTCAAATTTTAGTTTTGAACGCGGATAAATGTAATAAAACCGTCATAATGCATAAAAATGACTATGAAAACAAAATGGGAAACCTTTTAAATGATGAAACAACTTATAAAAAATTAAAATCTGACCCTACTTCATCAGTACAAAATAACATGAATAAATTGATAGATAAATGGCATAAAAATAAGATAATCCCTATTGAATTAAAAAATAAATTAATTTGCCATAATGGGCTTGCACCTTATATCTATGGGCTTCCTAAATTACATAAAAATGATATACCCCTAAGACCCATTGTGAGTAATATTGGTGCGCCTACTTACAATTTATCAAAATTTCTATCAAAATCTATCAATAATATAATAGGAAAAAATGAATTTTATGTGAAAGACTCATGGCATTTTAATGAATTTAAAAAAAATCAATCCGTACCAGTAAACCATCAACTAATTTCCTTTGATGTTGTTTCTTTATTTACAAATATACCTGTCGTTTTGGCATTAAATTGCATCAAAAAACGTTGGCCAGAGATTAAAAACCACACACCTCTTGATCAATCGGATTTTATAAATGCGGTAAAGTTTTGTTTAGAATGCACTTATTTTCAGTACGGTGAGCAATATTTTGGACAAATTTTCGGCACAGCAATGGGATCTCCTATTTCAGCTACCATTGCTAACCTCGTTATGGAATGCCTAGAGGAATCTGTTATAAATTCATTAGATTTTCAGCCTGTATTCTTTAAACGGTATGTAGATGATTGCCTTTTGTGTGTTCCCAACGATAAAATTCAATATGTGATTAATAAATTTAACAATTTCCATTGTAAACTTCAATTCACTTGTGAAATAGAAATAAACAATAACATTAATTTTCTAGATATGACCATTAGGCATGATGCAGATGGAAAAATAAAAACTTCTTGGTTTACTAAAGAAGTCTGGTCTCAACGTTATCTTCATTTCAATTCTGTTGCACCAGCTTGTTATAAAAAAAAGTGTGATAAACAGCCTCACAGACCGCGCGGTAAAATTATCCCACGCAGAGGACCGTCCCAAAAATTTAAAAATTGTGCGTAATGCATTGGAAATGAATGGCTACCCAAAAACTTTCTACAATCCTATCATTAAAGAGAGAATAAACAAAATCTATAATGGTTCTTCTTATAAAAATAACATAACAGGTAATACAGACAATTATATAACTTTACCATATATTCCGGAGACCTCAGAAAAAATTAAGAAATGTTTGAAAAAATACCATATAAATGTTGCGCATAAACCTACTAACTGTGTTGGGAAATATTTCTCAAATCTAAAACCTGTAATACCTAAAGATAAACAAACCCACACAGTATATAAATTGAATTGTTTAGATTGTGATGGAACTTATACTGGAATCTCTAATCATCAATTAGATTACAAATATGTTAATATTTTAACTAAAGAAACCAATTATTATAAAAGATCTATCCTGGAGATGATTCACATAAAAAGGGATTCAAATTCTGTAAATCATAGGAATGATATTCAGGGATTGAGTCAGATTTATACTAACTTGATTAATTAAAACTCTTGCAAATTCCTACATACGTCTTTATGATGTTAAAAGTATATTTTAGGAAGAATGCTTAAAGTAAACTAAATTCCAATGCAGGTCTAAAACCTTTTCAAGTACGTCATAAATCTACATCTGGGTCGAGTTATTACAAACAAATAGCTTCGAACTTCAGTTGCTTTGAGACCATAGTAATATGCGTTTGTACATTATGAGAATATTACTTAACAGTGGTTTCTTGTTACAAAAAAATCTATACTTTAATATTAACGATACAATTTTCGATTATTCGTGGTTCTGTTCGTTTCGACGGCGTGAGCTTTTTTGATTGAAGATTGTGCGATATGGACGCTTGTGCTAATTAGTTTTAGCTAACCCCTTTTTAACAAAATAAGTCTTCTGATGATGGTCGTATATAATTCATACTGGGTCAAGAATCTCATTATATTGCTATCTATGAATGTGAGAAATGTCAAAATATGAAATAATAACTTGCTAAGTTTTGCCGGCTTGCATGTTTTATCGCTGTGAAACGAGAGTTGCTATGGAAACTTCCTCACTAAAATTGGAATGAGTGAAATAGTCTTCACCAAAATTTTTTGAGCTTATTAGTGTTTCCATGTAATTAAGAAAAGAATAGATGACTTTGACTAATGCGTGTGCAGCCGACTTGTGTTTTAAAATCCATTAAAACTACAGAAAACATTGGATCGGTTGTGTGTGAAAGAGTAATGTATGGCCAATTATCAAATTGATGTACATGAATCTAGCTAATTAAATACCTAAGATACTATTCTATGATTTTACAAATCTGAATAACTATGACTATTTTATGAATTAGCTATTCTATGATTTACATTTCAATTCTACTACTAACTACTAATCAAGTTTAAGATAACCCCATGGAATTTAATTTCAAAGCTGTCACTTAAATCTAACATGTCACATAATACATATCTTTTGGGTTTGGTGGTAATTCATAATCCCTGAATTTGGTTATGTTTAAATCAGATTGAAAATTATGCATATCCATCACAGTTTGCATCCCAGGTCGTCCGTTTCCCGCAGTTATCTCTCACGTCACCGGGGAGGTAGGGGACTCCTTAGTCTGGAGGGTCTGCATCGAAGTGTGGTTCTGAGTATAGTTTGTAAAATTCTTAGGAGTTTGGACCCCCTCCTGTGGCTTGTCAAAAGTCACAAATTGGCCGGAGTGGGGGCATTTATCGTTAAGGCAGTACAAAAAGCTGCGGAAGAACTTGGTCTCGGATTTCACATCAGTCGAGAAGGCCGACTAGAGGGCAACCTCAAGTTTCTACCTCCTCGCCTGAGAGCTCAGATAAATGCTGCGGAGCAAGATCTTATGCTCAGGCGGCATATTGACAAGCCGATACACGGTGTTTTCTACCGATATATCGAAACGCTCGGCTTGTCAACCAGGTTGATCTTCGGCTACCTAAGGTCAGCCGGGTTTACATCCGAGACTGAGGGATTTACCACTGCTTGCCAAGATGGCGTAATCAGCACCTTGGTCTATCGCCGCAACGTGATGGGTGTGCAGGTTCCTGATGTCAGCTGCAGGGCCTGTCGAAAGGCGCCTGAGACGCTTTTCTACCTCTTGTCGGCATGGCAAAAGCGGCCTCGGCGTACACCCATCGCCATAATGCAGTCCTACTGGTGCTGTATTATATATGTACACGAGTTAGGCTAACTCGAAACGATTTTTTATGTAAAAAAATCGCATGCATGGCTTAGCCTAATGCTACATTATTCATTCAACCATATTATTACACAAATTCATCACAAGTTGAAATGAGGATAAATCGAAAATTTACATTTTCATACCTTTATATTGACAATCGATCTAATCAGGATTGAGTTTTAAGTGGATACAATTTGAATGTATTTTCTTAAAAAATGCTATAGCATAGCGATGTAATTAGGAATGCGTGTTTTACGTATTTTTCCAAATATTAATAGTTTTGTTGACACATTTAATAAATTAATCTCAGTCATAAGTTCTACCATGCTCATTTCACGCCTGATTAAATACATATACATGTATTGAAAAAATATTAGATGATGTATTCATTCAGAGCTTTCCCCTAATGTTTGGAGAGAAATTACTAACAGATTGTTGATAAATAAAATTTGTGTTTCATTTACATTTCATTGTTTAATATTGTTGAGGCAACAAAATTCGATATCACGCACAATGAAACTTTTACGATTTCAGCCACGTTCAGTAGAGTCGATCGAGACCATAATATACGCGATGATTATCTGTATGTGAACAGGAAATCGCTCACAGATGTGAACGTATGTGCACTGAAATTGTCATTGTCATAAATTCCAAAGAGGGCGAATATTATTGTAGTTCAAGAATTCCACCTTTCAAACACCTTATTTACTTTTTTGTCAATAGCTGGATGATTAAAAGTATGCGGACGTCTCAGGTTCTTAGATGAAATATATAGTTCAAAGTTGAACACATATCGCACGTTAAGATCCATAGTGAGACAACTCATGAAATTTCATTTCGAGTAAATCGAGTTTGAAGTGTTTCAGTTCTTCTAGGTGCAATAATTCCCTGCTTGAACTTTATTTCTCTCAAAATTCAACTTTTTCGAAACCAAATTTCAAGGCGTCATTTTCTTTCTTATCCTATTGAGGTAATGAAGTTTTTCTCACTTTTTAAATAATTTACAAGCATTATACGCTTGTTGAAGGAATACAATGCATTCAATGGATGTATGTATAGTCCAGGCTGTGAACCGGGATTTCAGCTATAATATAAATAAGAAACATGTAGGTTCTGATCAAAAATTTTTTTTTGCATTAGCTTCAGGAGGTTCTCAGGATCATTCAAACACCTTAAAACCTCTTGGGAACCCCAACCCCACCCATTGGGGGCGAAAATGGCCCGAAATCTCCAAGTCTTGAATTGTATTTTCTACAAAACAAGGTATTTTGGCATTTCGAGTGCACCTAGGAAGTTTTTTGGGTCGCTGAACACGAATCCGTAGTCAGATTTACTTGCAATCCATCGTAGGGGTGGTAAAATCGACGAAATTGGCCAATTTTGCACCTTTATATGTTATTTAGCAATCTGGCTTCGGAATCGTATTCAGCGACCCAAAAAACCTCCTTGGTGCATTCGAAATGCCAAAAACACATAACTTGCAAAATAACATATAGGGGTGCAAAATTGGTCAATTTCGTCGATTTTACCACCCCTACGATGGATTGTGAGTAAATCTGGCTACGGATTCGTGTTCAGCGACCCAAAAAACCTCCTTGGTGCATTCGAAATGCCAAAAACATGTAAATTGCAAAATAACATGTTAGGGGTGCGAAATTGGCCAATTTTGTCGATTTGACCACTCCTACGATGGATTGCAAGTAAATCTGGCTACAGACTCGTGTTCAGCGACCCAAAAAACCTTCTAGGTGCACTCGAAATGCCAAAATACGTTTTTTTGTAGAAAATACAATTCAAGGGGCTATTTTCGCCCCAATGGGTGGGGTTGAGGTTCCCAAGAGGTTTTAAGGTGTATGAATGATCCTGAGAACTTCCTGAAGCTAACGCAAAAAAATTGATTGATTCGAACTTACATGTTTTTTTTATATTTTCCGGTTGATAGCCTGGACTAGAAATCTGGTGATATCTGGTGAAAGATGGATATAAAAAGAAGGTTGGCATGAACATTTTTATTGATCAAGATTCAATAAAACGTTGAATAGAAACCAGGCTGCCTCCTTAAGAAAATCACGTCCTTCGTGTTCAAATATTTAATAATAAACAGCTTACAATTTACATGTTCCTTATGAAAAAGAAAAGTCTCCGCAAAAGTACTGTTTCCCCAAAAAAAAATTGTATATTGTCCCAAATCAGGACATATTCAGTCACTTTTTCCTTTATATAAATAGTCACAATTTACATGCAACTGTTATTTTGAAAAAAACATGGCTTTTCATAAATAGATGCTAATTAGATTCAGAAACAGTATAATTCGTGAAGTAAAATCATAAACAGTAACCGCCATATAATTGCACTTTGAAAAGAGAAGTTACGTCGTATGTTTAAATTGGATACGTACACGGTCGTATATACAGGTCTGGAAACTCGAGGCTGTTCCCTATGTGAGAAGTGAGTCCGCTAAGCGTCATCTGTTGCGTAGTACGAAAAGGGTGGCGCATGAGTCGAGGGATGTTCTCTGACACGTATACGACCGTGTTTGAACGATATGGCGCCTAATCCTGACATCCTGACAACATACTTCCATCCATGCACCAGCTGGTGGCTGTGCGAGGGACTACGAGTTTGGCGATATGTAAGAGACTCATGTCAAACATAGAGCTCCCAGACCTGTATATACGACCGTGGATACGTACTATTAACGTAATAATTATAATAATTTATACAATGCCTATATCATATCGTATACTCGAAAAAATCATTTGAAAATTTAAAATACCAATTTACATTTCGTTTCACAATTCCAAGATCAAAAAATTAAGCAATAACGAGTCAAAATTATAACGACCGTATTTTCTTATTTTTATGCTCCAGCAAAATCTTGACTTATTGTTTTGCCCTAGTTACTAATCTGTTATATCATAAACTTTTAGGAACAAAAATCTAACAACTCTAAAACCTTCTATTTCTATCCTATTTCATTAACTTTTCTACAAGCAATAAAGTGACTTTTTTACTTGTCACGTATTGGTCCAAAGTCTTTTGTACAACCCCAACGCGTGACAATTCGAAATGCAGTAGCTTCACTTACTTTTCCGTAGTGCAACAATGTACTATTTTTGAATTTGCACAGAAGCGCTATGTATTGTTATGATTTCATTTCCTAAACAACATAAAATAAGAGAAATTGAACTTACCGAAGATCAAAATCAGAAAAGAATAATAAAATATATAAAATACGGAATTAAAAACATTATTAAACGTTAAATTGTAGATAGTATAAGGTATTAAACAATGTAGAACAAAATAAACCATAATGTAAATAGAATAAGAAGTGTAAACAAGAAAACAGTGAAAGTGGATAAACGTACAGTGATACGAAAGAAAAAATCACAATTGGAGTGATTCCCAGACTATCATAAGATAGCACAAACTATTAAAATATGTTATAGATTTAAGATAGAATTAGGAAATTTGAGTTCTATAATGTTATAGAAATGTTATTGATAATTTATATTATGTATTAGATTTAAGAAATGGCAAATGTCAAATTGATATAAATATTGGAATAATCAAGTTAATATTAACCTAATCATAAGTTATCTTATACCAAAATGTGTGGAAAAATGTATGCAATATTAATTTAGATAGCAGAAAGCATAATCACTTTAAATAATTTGAAAATCTTCAATAATTCAAAATTTATAGAATACTCTATTCTGATTGGTCGAGACAATTAAGAAACGTCAAACAGTCAACAATGAAGAGTTATGTCAATTTTCAACAATGACCAAATCATCCTTGATAAGCAAAGAAAATGTCTCATTGGTTAGAAATGACATCAACTGACTTGCCTTTGTAACTCCTATAAGAGGAAACAGGAAGGAAGCTAGGTCAGTCTTGCAATAACATCTAAGATCCAAGCATCTTCTGCAGCTCAAGCATATTTCCATAACCTTAGTTTTTGAATAACATCGGAGAACTCAAGTAGTCTCAGTAGCTTCGATAAGTTAAAGTAACCGAAGCTAGTAAAATATTTCTACGAATCAAGTAGTGTTCTTGAATCTTCATAACAAAGTAAGGTTATAATAACCACAGCTAATAAATAGCATCGTATACAGTCTTCGATAAAGTTCCAGAATATAATTGAAGAAGTTTTATATGTTTTATATCTTGAAAGAATAAAACCAAATTAACAATTTATCATCAACAGTTCCTGAATTTCAAAAGAAGTAACCACGTAGTTTACCTGTGTTTGTGAATGTTTCAAAGCAGAGTAATTGTGTTTTTGAAGTGATAAATTAAAATCATCAAGAATATACAAAATCAATTGAACATTGCCTACATTTTCCATCATATAATTGGATATAACTTAAGTTTGTTTATAATATCATCCTTGTATCATCATTTGTATATCTGAAAGTAAGATTGTTGTTTATAAATAATAAGTAATATTAACCAGTTTTGGAGGTTAAGCATAGAATTGTAGAACATAAAACAAATCGTAAGAAATAACATAGAATCATTAATTTTAAATATAGAACTTTTAACATTCCAACAAAAATATTGTGTTTAATTCCATAGAATATATAAAAAGAACATTTTAAAATCAAATCAAAAATATAAATTCAAATCAAAACAAAATAAAGAAAGCTAGCCGGAATATTAAAAAAGAAAAATTTCATACAAATATAATTCATAGAAGTTTATAAATTAAAAAAAAAGTAAAGCATATTTTATAACAGTATTTTCACTTTCTATGCAGCACGGTCTGGGGAATGGTGACTGTTAACTATGGCGACATGGCAAGTCGAAAAGGTGCAGTGTTGCTCAAGGAGTATACCTCCCACTAATATAGTTGACATACGATTGAGTCAGATCAAGCGGTGTATAGGATTAATGGGAGAGTATGAGTCAGACGCCTGGTATTGTTAATAAAATGAACAGAAGAAGAACTTGTGTCATGCGATAGGGAAATGGGAGTGTACATTGCACATGTCGAATTGTTAGTTAAAAAGAATTAGAGATGGGTTGGTATTCAGCGATTTGTTGTTATTTACCAACTGTTGTTTCATAAAAGCAACACCGTGACAGTAGCATACTTTGTCTAATATCAAATAGCAACTGGTATTTTGTACCTCTTATTTGAAACAGTTATTTTGAGATTTGAGACAGAAATAGCAGTAACAGCATTTGGAGTTATGAGTTTGGTATTTCTATTTAGAAATTACAATTTTTCCAAAACTAGTCTTTTTGAGTTATCCTAGGTACTATTGATTTTAACTTGCGTCATCAATTCAATTTGACAGGAAGAATTGCGGCGTCAATTTTTTTATGGAGGACGCAATTGATCAGTCTTCAGAATACAAAATTAAAGAAATACTTTCTGTAAATAATTCATTTGGAAGATAATTCAGCTCTATGTGGAATTGAAAATGATAATTTCATCAAATTCAATATTATACCCAAATAATAATGGTATGAAGATATCAATATAGGAAAAGGAGAAACATTTTTCACGATGAAGAAGCCTCCACGGCACTAAAGGGCACGTTTCATCTTTATTTTCAGAAAGGTCAATTTGATAACCTTTACATTTCCTTTAATGTTTTATAATCATGATTCTTGATCCAGAGGTATGAATTATATGTAAATTCTCATTAAAACTAATATCTATTATATTTTCTTCTTTACGTACGTTTCGATCTTACGAGCATCATCATAAAACGTTCTATAACTGATTTCTTAAACTAATTGTATCAAACACTGGAGCGCCTTTATCGCAATAATTTCAATTGAAAATGTCTACGTTGAACAACGAACAAAACCCGAGTAATTGTAATTGGAACACATTAACGTCCAAAATATATGAATGTGTATTAAAAAACACTAAACAGTAATTTTTCGAGATATGAGATCTTTAACTATAGAAAAATTACTGTGTAGTCGTTTGTTAATAAATATTCATATATTTTGGGAATTCATGCGTTACAATTTCTATTATTCGTGTTTAGAATTAAGTATACCCCCCTTTTTGAGTACTTTTAGATTTTAATTAAATGTGTCAACATTATATAAGACTGCAATGATAATTTCGCTGACTATATGAAGCGCTCATCTCCTGAAATATGAGAACCAATCAGGATGATTTGCCGCGATATTACAGGGTTCCGTGGCAGTAAGGCCACATTGACATGGCAATCAAGAAAACAAATAGAAGAATGGTTACCTAATGTAACCTAAACATCAGTCCGGCAGTCATTATTATTTATTGTGTTCATTGATGAGCGAACATTTTGGCAATATAAGGAATAGATACAATAGTCAATGCAAATCAGCCGATGTAAACACTATCAAAGGACTAGGCATTCAATATCAGCAGAATTAAAGACAAAATTATAAAGAAAATGCCGTTAAATCTATGTAGATTATAACAGCAAAAATACCCTCAATTCCAAACGTCATATTCAAACATTCAATAAGCTTCTTGCCTCCCAATGCCCTCAGCACCAACCTTCCAGATCAACCCCTCTTGTAAATACTGTGGTTAATTTATCTTCACATACCCTTTCTGAAGCCGAACAATCAGTCCTATCTAAAGGTCCCAATTCAGTTTTCTCCCACAAAAATATTCCTACGACATCCATTATTTCTGCTATAGAAGCATCCCTACATAAAGTTCCACATCTCGCAGCAGATGAAATTCGTTTCGAAAATTACCCTAAACCTTTAATCCAAGCTTTTAATTTACACAAATCAAAACAAATCAAATCTGATTTAGCTATTATGAAAGCTGATAAAGGAAACTCCACTGTTGTCATGAATATTTCAGATTATGATAATAAAATCCTGCAACATCTCCAAACTAATTCCTATAAACTCCTACCAAAAAATCCCACTCAATTTCACAAATTATTCATCATTCTTCCCTTCCTGATCCAGATAAAAAATGTATCATCCCCCATTGTTCAAGAATCTCTGTCATCTATTCTCAAACCTCTTGTAGGCAATTCCAACAGTTTTATGGTAAATTCCTTTCATTTCGCTAAAAATTAACCCAGGCGATTTGCTCGTCAGCTTCGACGTCGAATCACTCTTTACCAATGTTCCATTCCAGGCACCCATAATTTCTCAACTGTTACCTGGCAAGAACATTTCAATGGACTTACTACCGTTAATTGAATTTTGTCTATCTTCCACATATTTTCTTTACGATGGCAAGTTTTACGAGCAGTCCTCGGGAGCTGCCATGGGTTCCTCGTTTCTTCTAGCTAATATCTTCATGGGAACTTTTGAAAAAGATACTGTTGACTCATCTGTTCTCAAGCTGAAATGTTGGTTTAGATATGTCGACGAAACTTTTGTTATTTGGCAACATGGTCGCGAAAATCTTGTTGCCTTCCTCACTCATTTAAATTAATTACATCCCAATATCCTTTTCACCATGGAAGTTGAATCGAAAGGTTTACTCCCGTTTCTAGATGTACTAGTTAGTCAACAGACTGACGGTACTTTGGGACATTCTGTGTATCGAAAACCCACTCACACCGATAGATATTTCAATGGCCTTTCCCACCACCACCCTGCTCAAAAGTAATCTGTCATGAACTCCTTGGTCCACAGAGCTGTCAACTCATCCCAACCCCAATCCTTGAAATCAGAATTAAAACATCTTTCATATGTCTTATTATCAGATAATTCATCCCATTATAACATTCAAAAGGCCATAAAGAAATACACTTCGCCTAAAAATTAAGCTGAGCCACAAACCTCCCGCCTGCCTTATCCACTTCCTATCTTCCATATATTGAAAATATAACAGATCGAATTTCCAAAATCCTTAAAAAACATAATATTTCTACTCGGTTTTCCACACTTCCAAAACTATTTCAATTTTACAAACCTATCAAAGATCCCCTTTCATTCGATGTTTTTGCGGTAAAGTCTACATTGGTGAAACAGGTCGTACAGAAGCTACTCGCGTGAAAGAACACGAGCGCTGTACAAGGCTTCCTGACACCAGTATATCTGCACTTTCGGAACACAAGTTTGACAATAATCATCCAATCCTTTTTGAGAATACTAAAATTCTAGCCTGAGCCCCAAACTTCTATCAACGAAAAATTCTTGAAGCGATAGAAATCCTAAAACATCCAAATAATCTGAGCCGTGACTCAGGATATCACCTTCCCAACATTTGGAAACCCATCCTTGAAAATTCCTTTTAGCACAAGATCACTCAACGGCAGGATCAGGTTCCAGAACGGAGTTAACCACCGGATAAAGGCAGTGAACTGTGTAGCGTGAAGGTTTTTTCCTACAATAAATATCGCTGCAGAAGCCAGAAGAATCAGTTTCATTTCAAGCCTCAATGAAAATGCCACCTGTAATGGTTGACGAAACGTAGACATCATGTCATGATATTGTGACGCGTAATCCATCCGGAAACCAAGAATTTTCAAAAAATACGCCACTTGGAGTTTCGAAATCGGGAAACAAAATGTATACCCAAACATTTAGGTCGCAACTCGGTATATCAACCATGCGCGATTTTATGGCAATTTGTCGCGGTAGTGAGGGTTGCTCTAAATCCTATTAACAGCATATAATAGAATGGCGACGAGGACATACGTTTTCGACAAATTTCAAGTCACGAATTTTTTCACTACTTTCCAGCAAGTCTTGTTTTCAATCAGATTTCGATCTGGTTTTAACTAATGTTTTCAAGTTACTTTTTGACAGTTTCCAATTTTCCGTCAGTCACCGTTCTCCGAACACGAGTTTTCAACGTTCCGTATCGCAGTTCCTGTTCCATAATCATTTTTCAAACATTCCAAGCTAATTTCGAACATACCATTTTGAGTTGCATTTGTTGTATTACAGATGAGGATTAATTTCCAAAGTTTATTTCAGTGTCTTCAGCTGCTCTGGCAAGGAATCAAACAATCTCAGCACCTCAAATTTCTCCTTTTGAAAATTATCACTTTAAGAGCAATTTGACAATTATTGTGATTTCAAGAATTTTAATGATTATTTTTCCGACCCAAATATCGACCAATAGAATTGCACCATTCGACGTCACGTGGTACAACCTACATGGAATTATACTGATAATTTTTTGAAAATTTTCTCTGGTAGTTGATATATATAAAAAACAAAACATGATCCAGTCAAATTAACCACACTTCAAACTGACAGGTTGAATTCTGTCCACCATCGATAAAAAAGTCAAAGGAAATGTTCATTTGGGACGGCCAGTCAAATTAACCACACTTCAAACTGACAGGTTGAATTCTGTCCACCATCGATAAAAAAGTCAAAGGAAATGTTCATTTGGGACGGAAAAATAATCATATATAATACCACAAGAGCTTCAAAATTATCGGATATTTCCCGATAGGTTCGTTGCAAACAAATGAAGGAGTCAAGTTTTTCAGGTTAAAAAATCACGAGCGCAAAGCGCGAGTGATGTTTCCTGAAAAACTTGACGACTTTATTTGTTTGCAGGGAACCTTGAGGGAAATGCCAGATAATTTTGAAGCTCGTGTGGTATTCGGAGGATTATTTTTCCGTCCCAAATGAACATTTCCTTTGACTTTTTTATCGATGGTGGACAGAATTCAACCTGTCAGTTTGAAGTGTGGTTAGAATTCAACCTGTCAGTTTGACGTGTAATTAATTTGACTGGATCATGTTTTGTTTTTTATATATAGCAACTACCAGAGAAAATATTCAAAAAATATTCAGTATAATTCCATGTAGGTTGTACCACGTGACGTCGAATGGTGCAATTCTATTGGTCGATATTTGGGTCGGAAAAATAATCATATATAATACCACAAGAGCTTCAAAATTATCGGGTATTTCCAGATAGGTTCGGGGGATTATTTTTCCGTCCCAAATGAACATTTCCTTTGACTTTTTTATCGATGGTGGACAGAATTCAACCTGTCAGTTTGAAGTTTTATATATAGCAACTACCAGAGAAAATATTCAAAAAATATTCAGTATAATTCCATGTAGGTTGTACCACGTGACGTCGAATGGTGCAATTCTATTGGTCGATATTTGGGTCGGAAAAATAATCCCCCGAATACCACACGAGCTTCAAAATTATCTGGCATTTCCCTCAAGGTTCCCTGCAAACAAATAAAGTCGTCAAGTTTTTCAGGAAAAATCACTCGCGCTTCGCGCTCGTGATTTTTTAACCTGATAAACTTGACTCCTTCATTTATTTGCAACGAACCTATCGGGAAATACACGATAATTTTGAAGCTCTTGTGGTATTATATATGAAAATTTCACACCTGTCATTCTAAGCCAATCACACACTTTCATTTCGACAGTTACCAATGACAACCTTCAAATTTTTCGGAAATTTTTTGTCTCCTGCCAAGCTAGGCGGACAAAATTAATAAGTGGAAATTTTTTCTTGACAGCTATCATATGATCCGAAAATCAGTATGCAGGGTCAAATTTTGGTATTTAATGTTTTTATTCATTTTGTAATTCTAAATAAATACAAATATTTATTTACCAAATATTTCTTTCAGCAAGGCTAAATACTTTTGGAATTCTGATTGGAACTCTTCTCTTCGTGATGGAGAATAACAAGGTAATGGTTATTTTCCCTTTCCACTTCTATCAGATGTCATTATACATAAAAATTCTCGGGAAATAGGTCACATTAACACTTTGTTTTAAATATTCGTCTTTACGTACGTTTCGGTCTCACGACCATCATCAGAAGACTCACTATGTCTAAAAAGGGGGTTTACTAAAACTAATTATAGCACAAGCGTCCAAATCGCACAATTTAACTTCAATCAAAAGAGCCCACGCCGTCGAAACGAACAGAACTACGAATAATCGAAATTGTATCGTCAGTATCAGATGTCTATGTTTAATATAATAGATGTAATATTTGGAAGCAATTTTGTTCTGCTGAATTCTGGTTTTTCTTAAAAAAAAAAGATGGGATATCTTCCTCCAAAATTTTCTGGATAGCTGAAAAAAGGTTTTCTTGATGGGGATTTAATTCAGTTTTTTCCATTAAACATTGCAAATACTTCAAATTTTTATGAGACATATTAATGTCCCCTATTTCAGAGCAAGATTTACTACCATCATAGGGCTTAAAATTAGTTTCTTGATTGTTTACTGTCATGATTTAATTATTGTGAACTAAAGAAGCACGTTTAAGAAATAGCTGTCGACGTGACGTATAGCAGAGACGATTTTGACATCACAAGCCTAAGCCTAGTTGACTGTGGTTATGTTTTATTACGAATCATTAAAAGACTGCCATAGACGCCGGATATCCTTATCGTTTTTTTACAAAAACGTACTTTCCTTATATTTTAGTAGCATTAAGTTAGTTGTAGTCCAAAGATAAATGTTTGAGTTGAAAAATTGGATAACATAGAAGGTGTTACTAAAGTAAGAGGAACATTTTTTTTTTCACAAATAATACAATCCAAAACTGGAATATTATAGTTTCATTCAAACCATCTATTGGCATCATTTTTCACAACAAAAACTTTTTCCTCAGAGTTTAGTAATGTTAAATTAAATGTAACGAAAGGATAAATATTCTGTTCGAAAAACTGAATGCCCTCTAAGTTATTAAAGTGAGAGGTACATTTGTTTTTTCTAGTATTATTATTCCTACTTAGGTAAGCAGCTATCTAACGACTTTGTCCCGATTGAAACAAATAAACATTCAAAAATGAGAACGAAAATAGTAGTTTACCTATTAAGTGCGGAAAAGGCACTTTACACATATATTAGGTACCACATTTTTTCTACGAGGGTACGGAAAATAAATAAAAAACAGTTAATAAAAAACTTTTTTATTACATTTTCTTACAATATTTTGAAAACGACTTATTTATCCCAATTATAACATATTTCCTTTATTTTAGTATTTAAATTATATGAAGAATAAATAACCTTAACCACAGTTAATAACATTACACACGTTTGATATAACTAAATGGTGAGGAAGGTAGAGGATATAGGTAATATTTAGTTAGGTATCTACTATCTACCTAGATTTTAAAAATTGTTTCATCTGGCATAACTAGCCTAAACTAGACTATACTATGCTTTCCCTTTATTTCAGTAAATGAAATGTAGTAAAAATAAATAAAAAGGATAATTTTCACTTATGTTTTTTGCACTTAGTTTTACTAAACGGTGAGGAAACTTTTTTTTGAAAGTTTAAGTATTCCCATGATTATGGATAAGTAAATAGCTTGAAGAATGACAACTTTTGATTAATTGATTAGTTTTATTCACAAATGGAATTAACAAAATATAAATATTGAATGAACATACGTTTAATGATTTATTATAACTATCTATAATCTATAGCTACCTACCTATTCAACATGGCACTATTATATTACCTACTAAAAATTCAAAAAAGCGTTACCTAATAAATAATCTATCCTACTTGATTACAACAATAGATTTCCAATATTCTAGCTAATAATTATTTGTAACATTAAAAACACAATTGTTATAAACAATACTCGATTGGCTGTTAGAGTTGTTGTTGTTTGAAATTTGTTTGTGGAGTTCTGGTTCCAGTCCAATGCAGCATGCCAATGCCGCACTCTGGTTACCTTTTTCCACTGACTTATTTTCGCCCCTCATGGCGTTAATAATATCGTGGTGATGTTCTTTATCCATCTGCAGGTAAGGTTTAATGGATTGGCTGTTACTGTGTCCCGTTATTTTAATTAGTTGTTGCTCGCTTATTCCCTTTTTGGCAAGATTGGATACAGCTGTAGCCCTTGCGGAATGGTTCGTGATCTTCACTTTCTTGGTGTCAATGCCTACTTTGAAGGCTGCTTCCTTAAACCAGGTTGACATTGTGTTTTTTCCAACAGGGCAGTTTTTGAACCAGTTAGATGAATTCCATTTAGGGTTCGGTGTTAGGAACAATCTGCCAATCGTAATTGAATTACCCCGTTTCTCCATTATTTTATGAAACAGTCTAACCGGACATACTTCAGGATTTTGTCTATTTTCAATTAGCCACTTACTATCGGAGAGTTTTCTTGCTCCACCTTGTGTGGTCTTCGTTAAAATGGGGTTGTACTCTATCCGGCCTGTGAAGTTGTTTTTGTTGTTGAACTCTTTCGAAAAATATTCGACTTTCGCAGCAGCTCCCTCTCCACCCCTCCAAGCCAATTCGTGTGAAGCGATGTAATAGAATTTTTTTGTAAGCCATTCGGTGTATCTTTGTCCCATATATTGATAATTTGTTCATACTCTTGGCTTATTATCGCTGCTGCACTTCTCTTTCTTTTTTCTGGATCACTTTGCAGCTGCCTTCTTTTCGCATCGCGAGCTGCTCGAGCACCTTTGAATTCCACGTCGTTAAATGGATCAAATTTAATCTGATAATTTAAAAAAAAAATGTTGAAGCTGCTTTGCGGTGGAGTTCCACATAACCTGAAACAAAACAAAAAAATAATTTTCAGCAATTTTGCAGGTTTTTTTAAAATCAAAGAATCTGAAAATACTTAACCTACCTTAACAACAGATTCCTTATAATTTTCTGAATTTTTCTTTTTCATGTTGAAGGCATAATCTTCTAAGATTGATGCCAAATTCGTTATAGATAAGGCTGGATCTTCAACATTGTAAGATCTTTCATTGCAAAAATCCAGAAACTGCCTCCATACGCTCAATTTTGACCTCTTTGTATTTTGAGGAGTCAAATTTGCCACTTCTATCTTCATGTTTTCAGAATTTTCACTTCCAAAACGAGCCATATTTTTGATTAAAAAGAAAAACATGTCAAATTCATAAAATTATGTCACGTTTAACAGAAACATGCGTCACCGCATAAACGTCAAAATCTAAGAACCTGCCAACTTCATTGTTGCAAAAGTAAGTTTCAAAATGAAACATGTCAGATTTTTCAATTTTCTTACCAAATAAATTTTAGGTGTGAAATTTTCTTACCGAATCCCCCGCGTCCTTGAATTAACATCCGGAAATTTTTCCTCAGTCACACACTGTTCTAGAAATTTCAAAAAATGCGTTCCTTCGGAAAAAATTTCCGGAAATAATTCAAGCACTAGGGAGATTATAAGTGAAAATTCCACACCTGTAATTTTGAACCAATCAAAATACGTTATTTTGACAGATCACCATGGCAACGGAGGTATATTAGTGGACATTTTTTTCTCGTGGGATACCCAACAGCGAATTATACTGGAAATTGTTCGACGTTTACAATAACAGACCATTTTTGATAGACTGGTTTTTATTTGTTCACATAATATTTAGTTTTGATACATTTTAATTACAAAGCTAAGATGTTTTCTATATTCTTCGGACACCTCCTCTCTTCTTAATGGCGAAAATGCAGGACTTTGAATGTTTTCAATTGAGTGTCTATGTCTAATAAAATATATATAATATTTAGACATAAATTTATTTACCTTTTTCCCATTCGGTACTTTCAATTTTGCGTAGTTTAGATGCAAATATTCTTGGACAATTCGAAACAAATTTTCTTTCTTCAAGTTGGAGCCACAATCCTCTATTAATGCGAATAAATAAGTCATAGTACGATGATTGATCATTACATCAGACAATTTCACGCATATTTTGCATATAGTATGATTTTCAAATCGATTCATTTTTTAAACAAAGAATTTTATTGGTTTTACTGGCTGTGCAATATTCTTTATTGCAACAAGACGGGCGTTTTTTTGATGTTTTGAAGTGTCAAAATACAATGATCACAGCCTCCTATGATTGATGCTTGCTGACACCGGTTATGAATTCCATACTATTAAAGCGCGCATAACGCACGTTAATAAAAACGCAAAAAAAGAACAATTTTCTACCACTTGTAGTTACTCAAAACTTATGTAAAATTGAAGAATATACTATTTTCCATCTTGAAATGGTATTCCCATGCAACTACAATGAGTAGAAATTACCAATTTGAAGGCCTAAATAATTGCTGACAAAGCTATGACTGTTCATGCAGCTTCCCGAAAAACCTCTAAAATTATAATTTTCTACCACTTGTAGTAAGCTCAAGTAACTATAAAATAAAAGAATATTATATTTTTTGTCCCTAAATGGCACTTTTGAGCTACTTCAATCAGTAGTAATCAACAGTTTATAGGCTAAGAGTCCATTGGTGTGAAGACAAACTGAATATTATTATGTAATCTGTTCCTGTAGGTATGTATCTATAAAACTGATATTTTTTTCATTTTCTACCACTTGTAGTAGCCCGAAGTAAATAAAAAATCGAAGAATGTAATATATTTCATTATAAAACTGCATTACTGTGTAACTACAATGAGTAGAAAACAATATCTTAAAGGGCAGGCTGAGAAGCCATTACATGGCCATTACCGAAACTGCAAAGCACATTAAATTTGATAAAATTATAACTTTCTACCACTTGTAGTAATCCAAAATTGATATAAAATAGAAGAATATATTATGTTACGCTTTAGGTTGCCATTTTCATGCAACTACAATGAGTGAAAATTTCAGAATTATCGCAGGCTTGTAACCCATACCTAGAGGTGGTATCGAAACTTCGACGCATTGTAAATTTGTTATATTTGCCTAGCTAGGTTTCCAGCAGTTGAAAAATAACATAAAAAAATAGATGAGTTGTTAGTTTTTTATTTTATATGAATGGTTACAAGTGATAATAAATCTAATTATTTATATTATTTTGACTATTGTAATTATTGTTTATATGGAAAACGCAATTATTATGAACTATGGCAGGTTGATTGGAAGTAGTTGCTTGTTCTTGATTCAGAGATTCTCGAATCGTCTTTGCCGAAGTTGAAGAAGACCTCATTGCGTCAATTATTTCCTGATGATGGCCCGAGCCTATTTGCAGATATGGTTTTATTGAGTGGCTGCTACCATGACCGGTTATTTTAATCAATTGCTGTTCTTCAATTCCCGTTTTGGCTAAAGTTGAAACAGAAGTGGCCCTTGCAGAATGATTTGTTATTTTGATCTTTTTGACATCAATTCCAATCAATGATGCAGCGGATTTGAACCAGGAAGATATTATATTCTGTCCAACTGGACTGTTCTTGTACCAGCCTTTGGAACTGGGATTCTTCAAGTTTGGATTTGGCGTCAAAAATAAACGCTTCGTTTTGATGGGGTCTAGCTTGCTTGTTAGTTTTTTGAACAGTCTCACTGGGCATATTTCTTCGCTGAGTGTATTCGGTACTAGCCACTTGATGTCAGCCATTTTCTTTGAACCGCCTTGGGTGGTCTTGGAAAAAAACGGGTTATACTCAATACGGGTTGGTTCCCCTCTATTGTCAATTTCCTCCACAAAATATTCGAGTTGTGCTGCCGCTCCTTCATTTCCTCTTCAGGCCAATTCATGACCAGCAACGTGGAAAAGCTTTTTATGCAGTCCTTCCGGAGTTTTTTCGTCCCAAAGCTCAATAATTTTTCTCAGCTCGTCTGCTGATAGTGCAGATGAACTTTCCTCTCTTTTGGTTGGATCCATTTGTAGCTTCCGGCGCTTAGCATTATTTTGCAGCTCTTGCGTTCAAAAATTGTATGTCAGAGAATGGATTAAATTTGCGATTATACTTTTCAAAAAAATATTCCTGCAACTGCTTGGCTGTGGAATTCCATAAAACTTTGATAACACTCTCCTTGTAGTCTCCGGAGTTCTTTTTTCGCATGTTGAACCCATAGTCTTCAAGAATAAGCGCCAGTTCTTCAACAGGTATATCCGCTCTATCGAAATTATACGATTTTTCTGCGCAAAAGTTTGTGAACTGCCTCCATACGCTTGACTTCGATTTCCTGGTATTCGCGGGTGTCAACTGCTCAATCTCCTGGCGAATATTTTCTTTACTTTCTTGACCGAAGCGAAACATTTTTTTAAGTCGTGCCACTTGACAGCTTCAAAAGTGAAATAATAATTCCGAGGTTAGGGTCTCACTTAGTTACCATGGCAACTCAACAATCAAGTCGACCACACATTTTATGTTTCGCTCGTGACTTGATGAAGAAAATAATTTGCATTGTTGAGAATCGAAAAATAAATTTTAAAAATATTTGATTTTCCACCACAATTCTGTGTGGAATTTTCTTACCGAATACCACGCGTAGTCAAATTAATATCAGGAAATTTTTTCGAGCTCATGAATATTTTGAAAATTTCCCGAGACGCAGACAGAAATAATTTGACCTCTAGTGGAATTACTAGTGAAAACACGAAAAAAATCGCAGGTTCTATGTGCATCTATGTGTTAGGTTCTGATAAGCTTAAAAGGATAAAAAAAAATCTTTTCATAATTAGCACCATGTTTATCTCGAGATATTGACCTCAAAAATACAAAACCACTAGCCTAAATATCATGAAATATGTTGTTTACAAGTATATTCCCATATTTCGATGATAAAACGCAGTAAAAATACAAATTCAGTAATTGGTAAACAATATCCCCATTTAAATACAAGGTATTTCGTTCTCGTTTCGTCTGAGATGTCCCTGTCATAGATATCTTAATTCCGTTTTCATTTGGGTAAGTTATAACAGAGAGATGATATCGAGACTATTCTCCAAGAAGTCTGCACTTAATGCTACTTCCAGATGGCAATCCATAGGTCTTAGGTTATTGAATGTGTATTTTTGTTAAATGCATTCTGTAGAGCAGCGTATTTCCTTTATTGTTTTTGTATTTCCAAGTGGTAATCCATAACCCAGAGGTTATTGAAAGTGTATTTTTGTTAGATGCATTCTATAGAACAGCGTATTTTTCTCATTCTTTTTGTACTTCCAAGCGGCAATCCATAGGTCTAGGTTATTGAAAGTGTATTTTTCTTAGATGCATTCTGTAGCAGAGCGTATTTTTCTCATTTTTTGTACTTCCAAGCGGCAATCCATAGGTCTGAGATTTTTGAATGTGTATTTTTGTTGGATGCATTCTATAGAATAGCGTATTTTCCTAATGTACTCCCAAGCGGCGATTCGTAGGTCTGAGGTTATTGAAAGTGTATTTTTGGTGCATTTTATTGAACAGCATACATTCCTCTTTGTGGAATGAGGTAAATATGCTATTCTAAAAATACACATCCAATAACCTCAGACCTACAGATTGCCGTTTGGAAGTACAAAAAGAAGGGAAAAATACGCTGTTCTACTGAATGCTTCTAACAAAAATATACTCCCAATAATCTCAGACCTGTGGATTGCCGCTTGGAAGTACATGATGAAATAACGCTATTACACAGAATGCATCTAACGAAAATACACTTTCAATCAGTGGCGGCTCCTCGAAGGAGGCTAAGGAGACTCAGCCTCCTCACCAATTTATTTTAATGATCATTCTCCATTTTATTTCCTGTTTCTCTGATAATTCTTTAAATTTTACAATTAATTCCCCGTTCTCAGTAGTTATTTTCAATCTGGCAACAGTGGCCAAAGACTAGATTCTCTATATATCTCAAACGCTAAATACGTGTGGTCAACACAGTTGTCGTTTTTCCAACCATTCAATTGCCAAGTGGGGTAAAACAGCGAATATGGCAACAGTCCAGGGAGGCTAGCTTCTTGTCTCGTCGTACCCACTCGTCGGTCGAATGAAATACGATTACTTGCTCCCGCTTCCCGCTGCTAGAAGAATGCGACACGTGTTCGGTTAGTTGTTGTTTTTATTCCGCGAGGTGTAGTAAGGTTAAGTAGTTAAGTTATAATTTATCTAATCGGAATCGGTGAACGTTAAAATGATGAGTGACTTAGTTGCTGAGTTCTTAGAAAATCCATTTAGTGGATTAACATATGATAGAAAAGTGTTCTTCAAAAACAAACGGCCTTTACCGGATTTGAAAGCATTAGTGATGGCAGGGAAGTATTAAAATTGATCGTTTAATACTGATAATTATAAAAAATATGTATGGTTAACGGGATCTGATGTACACAATAAATTATATTGCTGGTATTGCTTGCTATTCACATCAGATACAACTTCATGTCGTGGCCTAGATAGACATGAAAAATCGCAGGAACATATTACATCGAGTATTAAGTTTAAATTAACCGGTAAACAGAATATTGTTAATGCGATTGATTCTACACGAACACGCGAAATTGAAAATCATAATAATACAGTTAAAGAAAACCGCGAAGTTTTAAAAAAAATCATTGATTTCTTATTGTATTTATCATTTCAAGATTTGGCTTTTAGAGGGCATGATGAAACTGAATTCAGTTAATAAAGGTAATATTAGGAAATTGTTAGATTTGTTTTGTAAATACGACAGTAAGCTTCGCGATTTTATGACTAACGCGTCAGTATTTGCAGGCACCTCAAAAACAATACAAAACGAAATCCTTGATTCAATAAATTATGTCCTCCGAAATCACACAGAGGATGAATTATTGAATGTCCCTTTTTTTCGTGGCAGGTTGACGAAACAACTGATATAACGTGTAAATCACAATTATCAATAATTTTTAGATTTGTAAAAAATGGACAACTAGTGGAAAGATTTTTAGGGTTTTACGATGTTAGTTCGGGAAGAACAGTAATCAATTTATTTAATTTCTTAATGGAAACATTTCAACGATTTGAGTTTGCGAATAAATTAATAGCTCAAACCTACGACGGCGCATCTGTAATGGCGGGACATTTAAACGGTCTTCAAACAAAAATAAAATCAGTTTCGCCTCAGGCTATTTTCACCCATTGTTACGCTCACAACATGAATTTGGTTTTAAGTAATGCATGTAATTCCATTAAGGAAGTTAGAATTTTTTTTCCAACTTATCGTCATTTTCAAATTTTTTAGCAAATCCACCAAAAGAAACTGAAATTTTGAATAACATTGTAGGAAACAGAATTCCCTGTAATGCTCCAACTCGATGGAATTTTACATCACGTGCAGTGTTTACCATTCACAAAAATAGAGACAAATTAATTGAAACATTTGATATTATATTAAACAGTGATGACTTTTCGACAGATCAGGTTTCATTAAATGCTGCTGTTGGTTTAAAATCTTATTTAGAAAATGAAGAATTTTTGTTTTTTCTTGATACTTTTAAATTAATATTTGAACAAACTGATCTTATTTTTCAAATTTTACAACATAAATTAACTGATATAATTTATTCAAGAGATCGTTTGAAACATCTCATTGAAAAAATTTCAAGTTTCCGTAATACAGAATTTCATTTTAATATTTTATTTCAAAATTTTCCAACTGATGAGGCTCCTCCCGCGAAAAGGAGGAAAACATATAATTTGGTAGACAAGAAACTACATTATAAACAACTTTTTTATGAAATTTTAGATACTATTAAAGGTCAAATCGAGATTCGATTTTCCGATTTACATGAATTGAAGTTTTTCGACTTGACGAATAGAAGATTTTTCGAATCTTTTTCAAAAGAGTTTCCCAATACACTTTTAGATAACTTAGTTCTCAAATATAAATTTTTTGATAAAATAACACTGCACAATGAATTATGCGTTATATACTCGGATAAAGATATTTTAGGCCAGTACGACAGTCACGCCGATATGATAAAATATATGATCGACAATGATTTGAACAAGTTTTACCTCAGTTTTATAAACTACTTTGTTTGACAGTTACCATTCCTCTCACGTCGGCATCGGTGGAGAGATCATTTTCTACTCTCAAACGAATTAAAACTTACATGCGAAATACAATGGACCAAAATCGTTTATACAATGTTAGTTTGATATCTATTGAAAAAGATTTAGTAAAACACTTAAAACAAAATGATACATTTTATGATAATATTATTAATCATTTTTCGCAAACTAAAGACCGTAGAATTCCGTTAATATATAAAAAAAGTTAATAAAATTAATAAAAAAAAACAAAATATGAAAAATTCCAAAAAAAAGAAAAAATATCAAAAATCCAAAAAAAAATGAAAAACAAAAAACGAACAAAAAAATTTTTTGCCAAGAGAAACTCTACACCTCCACGTTGGTTCTTGCTGGGCAACAATCAATTTTATCACTGAAGTAGCTGGTACGGTCGCTGTGCAAAAGTTAAATTAATTGGCTGAGTAGAGTATATTTGAAAAAACGTTTTGTGTCCAGCCTCCTCTGCTTTCAATACCCTCAGACCTATGGATTGCCGCTTGGAGGTACAAAAAGAATGAGGAAAATATGCTGTCCTACAGAACGCATTTAACAAAAATGCATATTCAATAACTTAAGACCTACGGATTGCCGTTTGGAAATAGCATTACGTCCAGACTTCTTGCAGAATAGTTCCTCTATGACTTATCCAAATGAAAACTAAACTAATATATCTATGACAGCGACATCTCAGACAAAACGAGAACGAAATACCTTGTGGGCTACTGTTTACCAATTACTGAATTAGTATTTTTACTGCGTTTTATAATCGAAATATGGGAATATAGTTGTAAACAACATATTTCATGATACTTAGGCTAGCTGTTATATACTTTTGAGGTCAATATCTCGAGATAAACATGATACTAATTATGAGAAGATTTTATTTTTTTTCTGAAAAATTTTGCATTTCCGCTGATTTTTCTTTTCTGATCTACATTCGGAACACGTAAAAAAAAGTCCATCAAAATAGGGGGTGAGGCCCTTCTTGAGAAATCAAAATCGAATTCCGGAATCAGCTTACGGCATTGATCCATTACAATGCACGGAATATTTCTATGAAATTAGATCAAATTTTGAAGATTACCTACTTCGTCACAGTCTCTATCAACAACAGACCGCAATAGTTCGCAGTTGACTTAAGATTTCGTTGCTGTCAGAAACAGACTTGAACATTCTTGGAATCTCAGGTCCTTTGCAACCGACAACAGTCTCATTCAGGTCTTACTCAGTTCACATCAGCAAGCCTTTGGGTAGGATAGCACTTTCAATTGCATACAAGAATAGGAAAATGGACGCTGTTCGTTTCATCGTGCCAGTAGTTCATGATGCAAACCTTACCCGAGTCTGGATTCGTGGACCCAAAAAAAATTATAATGATCGACGCTCAGCTCAAAACTCAGTTACCATAAATTGCGTCAATCCACTTGAAACATATTGCAGAAATACTCTTCCATTTTGGAAGAACGGATTGGTAGCGTCCCAAATATGGAAGTCAAGCTGCAACCCAGGGGGGAAACCAGTTTTTATTCGAGAGCGTGATATTCCGTTCGCCTTGAAAGAGCGAGTTGAAAAAGAGATCGCATCACTGAAAGTGGATGAAGTCATTTCTCCTGTAGCATAACTGACTGGGTATCGTCATTAGTCATAATATCCAAACCAGACGGAGGTGTTATTATGTGTGGATCATAAATGTGTAGTCAATTCCAAACTAGTTTCAGCGAATCATCCGGACTGTCACATTGACGACGTCCTTCACAGTCTCAGGAATTAGAGTCGTTGAAGAAGGAAGAAAAATTTAAACGATCGTAACACAGGATACATTCAGAATGAATCGTATCAGTTTCGAAAGATCAATCAATCGAGTTCTGCCGCCAATCTTGAATGACCACCCGTCATGTAATGGAGTCACTATTAACGAGTGCACCAGGAATCTCTGCTTTTTTAGAACGACCTTCACTTGAACAAAGGCAAATGTTTTTCTTCAAGGAAAGCAACGATTAACTTTTACACATTGTGTCCCACAACAAGATTCAGAAGCATCCTGAGAAGATCTCAGCGATTTCACAGATGTCACGATCCAGAAACGTTGATGAATGCATTCCTGATTCCTCTACGAAAACATATCCATTACGCCGCTAGCTGCGAAAAGGTGAGAAGCAATTTTGGTCAGCTGAAGCCTCTTTTCTGAATTTTGAGTCAGAGTTGTGTAGTGGAAGTGTTTTGACACCGTTTGATTCATCAAAGCCCTTAATCCGCATAACTGATGCGAGTCCAACAGGCATCGCCACAGTTCATGAAGTAGATGGTCGAAAGGCCGATCGAATATGCTTCTCGGGCTCTGTCACAAGGTAACTACAGTCAGCTAGATAAAGAATCTTTAACCATCCTCTACGCCGCAACTCATTTGTATTTCTATGTTTTTGCCAGAAACGCACACTTGTCACATATTTTCCATCATAATCGTTCTCTGTCATAGATGACGTCGGCACGTCTTTTGATACACCTCTTTTCTCAGTGGGTTGAACTGTACCGTTCGTTGTAAGAAAGGAAAAAACAATGAAAATGTCGATTGTCTATTCCGTGCTTGAATCATTCAAATATGAGCTTAAACTTTGCTTTCAATCTCCAGTTCAGCAGTTACAGCTGAAACCATCGCTGAAGACCGGATCTTCAAACCCTCATGACTGACCCCAGAATCAATCCGAGAGACGTACCATTCACGATTTCGAATGGCTGGATCACACTGCCCTTCCAGTCTCTTCATATTCCAATTCCAACTTCATGCGACACACTTAGGAATTACCAAGATTAAGCAGCTAGTCAGTAAATACGTCTATTGGGAACGATTGTACAAAGACATTAAACGGTATAAAGTGAACCGAAGTTCGTATACTTAAAATTGCTGCCCCATCTGCAACCACCATTACACTCCTGGAAAATATATTTTCAGTGCATGGCTATCTCAGTCCAGGTATCCGATAATGCCACCATTTTCAAAATTGATTTTTTTCTACTCTGCTGCAAAGAACTAGGAACTTTTCAGAAGTTCATAATTCCTGGTCATCCAGAATTAATGAATCATATTTGATCAAAATTATAACAATACCTACAGTTAGCACTACGAATTAATATATATTTCATATGTTTAATATTGAAACAATGTAATAATATTATGAGAGATGAGTTTTTTGATAAGTACATTTGAAGTTTCCTAACTCTGTTGGCTTTCAATACTATCGAAAATAGTATGTTACTTTGAGGTAACAAGAAATTTCATCTAGATGATATCTAACAGAACTACTATCGATAGTATTGCGAGCACTCAAGGTATTACCCCCGATTGTTATACTCCAGTTATTCACCCGATGATGTACTTTGACTGAATGAATTTCATATGATGAAACCATATCCAAGTGCATTTAA
Organism: Endomychus coccineus; assembly: GCA_958510875.1. NCBI lineage: Eukaryota > Metazoa > Arthropoda > Insecta > Coleoptera > Endomychidae > Endomychus > Endomychus coccineus. Next base: position 111,464,372 of record OY294067.1, on the reverse strand, counting down.
TTTTCAGAAATGTTCCACCCAGGACTGTGGACTATTGATAAGAAATAATCACCCTTATTCACTAAAAATAAAATGTACCTATTTAAATACTATTTGGGGACAAGAATTTAAACAATGTGTCACCCTCAACTGGAAATAAATCGGAATTTAATAAATTGCTTTTTCGTTTATACATTTCCATTCCTCCTGAACTAAAAGTGATAAACTTTTTTGTGAAATGGTATGACCTGTTGACCTGTATTAATATGTTCGGCTACCGCTAATTTTTCACCATTATTTTTCTTTATATGAACAAAATGTTCATTATAACTAGTTGAAATGTTCGTTTTAGTTTGACCCACATAGCATTTAGAACACGACTCACAATTGATTTTGTAAATCCAGGATTTTCGAAATCGGAAACTTTATCAAAGGTGTTGCCTAAACGGTGTTTTTAGCTTATTTTTACATCTATAAACTGGTTATATTGCAAATTTAGAAAACAAACTATGGAATTCATTAATTACTGAAGAATTATAAGTGAAACTTTGAAACTTGAATTTTATTGAAGTATTTGAAGGTAATGGCTCTAATTTGGTTGACTACGTTCCAATTTCCTTTTTTGTTTAGAAAATAAATTATTGATAGAAAAATTATGGTAATCATTGTCCAACGCAATTTGCTGAAGTTTCTCAACTTTGTTGTTATAATTTTGCTGGCTCATAAGGACGTTCAATAATCTATGAACTAGACTATTAAACGGAGCTAGTTTGTATCTAAATGGTGTTGCTAAATCCGCCTAGGTATGTATACCTATTTGTTTGAGTGGGTTTTCCGTATATGTCGAAATCCAAGTGATTACCATCTTTTATAATGTTAATATCAAGGAAAGAAAGCTGATTATCTGTTTCTATTTCACAATAAGGCTCAGTGAATCAAATTTGCTATTAAGTGTGTTCAGCAAGCCATATAAATCAAAATCTTTACTTGTAATCGCGAAAATGTCATCAACATATCTATACCAAACTTTTGGGAACTGATTCAATTTTGATTTTAGAAGGTTTCAAGTCCGCTTAGAGAAATATTGACCAAAAAAGGAGAGGGGATTGTCCATTTTACATACGCTTGTTTGTTTATAGTAATTTTTGTTAAAAGTGAAATAACATTGCTCCATACATAAAGATGTAAGGATCACGTATTCTGTGCAGTTTCTATGGGGGATATACATATTTGAAAGCCATTTCTTCAGAATGCTTATCGACTCAGGGATTATATTTGTAAATAGTAAAACAACATCAAAACGAGAGTATCACCAGGTTCAAGTTTGAAATCTTTCAATTCTGAGATAAGTTCCAAAGAATTTTTCACAGACAAACTTGGCGCGGCTTGGAAGTTGTTAAATTTCTTCATTAACAATTTTGCTGATTTATACGAAGGACAATTAATGCTTCAAATGATTGGTCTCATGGAATTACCCGGTTTATGAATCTTAGGTAAGCAATACAGTTTAGGAAGATTAGAATTTGAAAGTCTAAGTTTATATTTTAAATTATCGAAGATTACAGCTGTACACGATTTTAATGAATTATTAACATTTAAAAAGATGGTAATTACTTGGATTTCGACATATACAGAAAATCCACTCAAACAAATAGATATACCCCGGCGGATTCAGCTATGCCATTTAGATATAAAATAGCTCCGTTTAATAGTCTAGCGCATAGATTATCGAACATCCCATGAGCACGCAAAATTATAACAACGAAGTTGAGAATAATAATAAATAATAAATATTTATTTGTAACTAAATGTGTTCATAAAGGACAATTTAAGATATATTCATAATATTACAAACAAAGAAAAGAACCACTTAAGCATTACATGTAATGCTTGAACGTGGTTTTATACAAAATAATGTAAAATATAAATTTGACAAAATATCAAAACAATAGCATATTGTTATTAATAGTATAGGTATATAAATGTAAATCTAAAAAAAAATATAAAAATAAATTTGGATTCGTATATCAACATTCTACAAACAAATAATAAGCCATAACTAATAAAATAGAGTAACAAAAGGTTGGCATATATAGGAACAATTTATGAAAACAATTATATTTATGCATTTTTCGAATCTATAATATTATTTATCAATTCACGAGAAGTATTTAGTAATAATTTCTTACATTCCCGTTTAAATGATCGATTTTGTTTAAGTAATTTGATTTCAACGGGCAGATGATTGTATATTTTAACAGACAGGAATTCAAAAGATATTTGTCCAATGGTTTTAGAAATTTTATTAAGAGGTAAGTTATTATTTCGTAACCTATATTCATGACCATGATTTGTGAGTACTTTTTCAGTGTGGCATTTCAATGCTAAACATGCGAAATAGTGTTGTCTAATGTGAAGCATTTCTGTTTCTTTAAATAGATCGTTACTAGGAAATCTATTGTTTTTGTTGAAAATAAGCTTTAAAATTCGTTTTTGGATTATATCCAAAGTTTTCAAGTAAGTTTTGGAGACTCCATCCCATCCTACTATACCATAAATAAGGTGCGTTTCTACTAGTGCATGATACAATATTTTAAGCTGATTGCGATTTAATATTTGTTTCAGGTTCCTAAAAGTATATAATATGTATCTTAGCATTCGCACAACGTAATTTATATGAACATCCCACAGTAAGTGACTGTCTATATACACACCCAAATATTTGACCTTTAGTGCCGCTTGAATAGAAATATTTTTATCTACACCTTGTATTTCTAGAGTATCAAATATAGGTAGATTATTTTTATATGATGCAAAGGGAAGAAATAGAGTTTTATCAAAGTTAATAATTAAAAGTTTATTGTCAAACCATTTTTTTATTTCTATTAAGTCCTTCTCTACTATAGATTTCAATGCTAACCATGTAGTTCCCTCAAAGAAAATGGCGGTGTCATCAGCAAATCTAATGATATATCCACAGATATCTACATTGAATAATAAATTGTTCAGATATATAATAAACAATAGTGGTCCTAATACAGTGCCTTGAGGAACACCGCAAGTTAAGATTTCAAAATTACTTAAGGTATTGTTTATGTTGACACATTGTTGCCTATTTGTTAAGTAACTTTTTAATAGTGATAGGGGCGTATTTCTGATACCTACATCATCATCTAAACAATCAACTTTATGGTATCGCACCGGTTAACAATATGTGAAGAATTTTATTTCGAACATTTTGTTCCATTTTTTCTGTGCAACCATTAGAACGGGAAAAAAAACAATTACAAAATGTTTCAAGATGACGGCTAAACACTGTAACGGGTTGCGTTACAGGTTTCTTTTAAAGAACTCTTTAATGAACAGATTAGATTTCTTTTCGGCTAGGAAACTTGTCATATGATTAATTAAAGACATCTGCCCGGTCAATAAAACATTGATTATTGAAACTAGCATTCATTATGTATGATGTCGCTAATATCGCGAAGTGGGGCAGGTATGATAAAGGAAGTCGAAGAGAACTCATTGTGGTGTTAACCTTTAACTGGGTAAGTCGAGATTTCATAATTCATTGACTTTATACACATTTTCTGAATTTTTGCTTCCGAAATATGATTCACATCAGGCTACTTATAATTTGATTTGGATTTGTAATTAAACTTCTGGATGTTCAGTACCTGAATGTGATAATATTTCGGTGGATGTTTCGCTCGACTTACCTGGGGGCACCCGATCATTTTGCGGCTAGCATAATTCAGAGATAATCATTTCCATCACGGCATTGATTGTTGTAATTCTTGTATGAGGACAATCTATCGGAACGTAGGCAGATATCTATGATAATATTTCTTTATTCCTTGTGTGTTTAATTCCGCAATGGCACATGTTAGTTTTGAGTGATTCGTATTAATCGCCATTTTGTAAATCTGATACAAAGTATTCAGAGCAGTCTTTGACTGTAACGTGCTATAAATAGTATTAGGGATTATCACAAGGTATTAATCAATTATTGCTTATTGAATGTTTAATTATCAGGACTGCTGCGTTCGCGTGGTTGTAGAGTAGAGTACAACATCAATTTAAAATGCAATTCAATTCAAGTTTCCAGATTTGTGCTAACTAGCAAATTCCAACATTTTGATTATTTCCTTTCAATCATGATTTGATTAATTTTCTTGCAGATACAATTTAATTATTATTCTTTCAAGTCTCATTTTTTAGTATTATTAATTCAGTCACACGTTAACTATTTGCTAATTTTAAGTATCAATTGTAATCGTTTAATTCTTTCAGATTAAATTAAATTTTTGCCTAAATTGATATCTCTTCAAGATATCAATTTTGTAATAGTGTTTTTACAATTTGGGAAGATAACATAATCGGTTGTGGAATCACCTGGTTTTTCCAACTGACGGTGTTGCTTGTCCCTTTGATCTTAAGTCAGGTACTGTTCGTTCTTTGAAATTACAGGGTTTGAACGTCTGAAGTTCCTCACCCCTTCACTCCAAGACGGTTTAGTGATTTTCCTGACAGGACCGGCTACCAGTTCCTACGAGTTCCAAGGAGGGTAACATTTTCTCGTTTGAATGACCATATTTTCATTCTCTGATTTTGTTGTTCACCGAAGTTTTATTTCACTAATTTTTATAGAACCATTCGAGTATTTTAAATTGTTTTATAACCCAAATTCCATATGGAATAAATCAAATTGTTAAGTTGAACTTGTATTGTTTTTCTGAATTTCCATCAACTAATAAACCATCTCGTAGTGCTTGTATTCTGGACTGTGGATTCATTTATTTTTAGTTTTTTTTAAGCAATTGGCGCTCAGGCAATTCACCAGTCTAGAATCACAAGGCACGTTTCACTACGAGCCCTGAGATTAATTCATTCAAATTGAGCTAGTTGGGCCAATTAAAACTGACCCAAATCGGGTTCGTTTCAACACCAGGGGATGGGGTCCCACCTTTTTGGTTTTTTAATGACCCTTAACCACTGTGGAAGACAAATCGCCAAGGAAAAGTTCTTGAGCCGACGGGGTACTTTTACTGTACTATTATATAGCTTGAAAAGAACCGCAACGAAATTTGACATCTATCAAATTAATAAAAGTTTGAAATGGATGTTTCAAATGTAATGTATTTATTTTCAGTCAAAGAAAAACGCAGAGTTATAGAAAGAGAAAGTCTATTGTTGGACTCTGGGAATTAATTTTTCAGACGTAATCAGAATGGAATACTAGAATAGAACTTGATTTTCGATTTCACAATTCTTTCATTCTAGTGGATTTGGAAATTCAACATGGGATAAACTGATAAATTGAAAGAATAATATTAATGTTCCATATAGTGGAAAGTTTGCGGTAATTATATTATCGATGGTATTGTCAGTTCTTATAAGCCCAATAAATATTTGATAAGTTCAATTCATTTACGTATAATCTTAACTAATATATTTAAGAGTTAATATTAAACCTGCATTTAAATGCAAATCTAAATTAAAACAGTTACTTGGTAATAAATTTAGTAAAATTTCAGATCTTGAGGGATCGGATATGTATATAATCCAGTATAATGACTGATAAGTCTTATATTGGCTTAACTAGGAGGAATATTTCTAGCAGGTTCAAGGAGCATTTTTATCATGTTCGTATTAATAACATTGATAAATCCGCCGTTACAAACCATATCTTACAAACCTGTCATACAATGACAAAATCGGGGCTTTCTCTCTTAAAATACAGCGACGACCCTACTTAGGGACATTAGAAGCTACATTGTATGTATGAACATAGAGATCCAGGAACGTCGCTCCTTTCGTACGGTGTAAGCAATGCACACGGGCGGCCAATTTCATCTGGTTAACAATATATAGATACCTTTGACCTATGCCTAATTCCTACTACATAATAAAGTTAAAGTTAAAGTAATACTAAAAATCAGCAAAATATCCATCTGCGTCACTGTTCAAAAATAAAATAGCACACTTATCGTCCAGTCTTTGATGTTTGATGAGGCCACCGATTTAAAAGGAAATGCCGTGTCCCGCATATTGATGCCGTCGCTTTAGCTGTCGCCTGTGAATTTCTCTATATTAAAACGCCGTCCTTTAATTTTGCCGATAATGGATTCTTATTTTTGCCTTCTTCTGACAAGTTTGCGACGCCGATATTTTTTGCTAATCTTTTCAATAATTGATAAAAATTAAGCAGCATGCAAAATGCAGTGTACGTATTTTTGTATTTAGATCTTTTAGTTTTAAAAGTTTGTCGACTGGGACTGTATACAGGGTCATGCAATCGTGGCGCTTTATTCCATATATTCATTTAGGATACATATAGGAATATAATTTTCTAGAATGTTACTTTATTTCTCGAGCTCTACAAGATGAAAAGATTGCCGGTCATACAGGGCGTTTCCCTCTCATGTAGCCAAAGTATAGAAGAAAAAAGTGAATGTTGTATCCTGAAGTTGTATTTTATATATAAATTTATATAAATATCTAAATGTTGATTTCTAAAACAGATTAATTGATATGATTTTCATATTAAGTGAATCAGACAGGAATTGTTTATTAGCAAGTAGAATTTATGTTCAACGGTATTCAGATAGAAGGCATGCAGATAAAAGATCCTTCCGAAAAGTTCGACTAAATTAGTTAGCACTGGATGGATCAGTTATTCTTGCTGTTGAAGAATATTCTCGTAGGAGTCGACGACAAATTGGTGAAATAGTAGATAAGTGAGAAATCAGTACGAGTTTTGGAGAAGCTTCGCTTTCATCCATACCATGTTCAATTACATCAAGAACTACTTGATGCAGATTTTGAGAAACGAGTGAGATTTTGCAATGGGTCATGGGAAAAATTCGTCAAGACGAATATTTTTCCAATAACATTTTATTGACCGATGAATCGACAATTCATAAAAATGGATTTTTGAATCGACATAGTTTTCATTATTACTCGACAGAAAATCCCCTTATCAAGGCAGGTGGATTATCAACATACTAAGCTGAAGGGAAAGATCCACAAGCTCGTCTATCTATTCATCAAAATTTGAACGACCCAGGAAAGCGACCGGAATATATACATTCAGATGACCTAAAATTTTTTGTTGGAAACTTTCGAAATCAAGTTCAAAATATACAATTTCCAAAAGACGCCCAACAGAGACGCTTCTCTCAATCGTATTATTACCGGCGAAAGAATTCATCAAGGTGACATTTATATCCTTGTTTCAATTCTTCATTACGTAGAGCATGTAGAATATTTGAGGCACAATCACCGCATAAAAATGAACATTTGACAGGGGCGTCAACGATTGGAAAAACTAAAAATGATCCATGTGTAATACGTATTGTGAACATGTACCAGTTATATAAAACATAAACATACTTTTGAAGGTTTATTTGCTTAAAATTTTGAAAGTATTCGAAATGGGGCGGCAACCTAGCCATTAGTGATGGACCTGTAGAGATCATTTATTGAATTGTGATTTATCGCCGATTGAAAAAAATCATTATTACAAGTACTTCTATAAATCTCAAGTCAACTCTAGGAATACGTAATTATAAGTGCAATGACTGATAAATGTTGTATTGGCTTAACTAGGAGGAATATTTCTAAGCAGGTTCAAGAAGTATTTTTATGTTCGTATTAATAACATTGATAAATCCGCCGTTTCAAACCATATCGTACAAACCGGTTATACAATGACAAAATCGGGGCTTTCTCTCTTAAAATACAGCGACGACTCTAGTTAGGGACATTAGAAGCTAGATTATATGTATGAGCATAGATATCCAGGGACGGTGTGAGCCATAGTCAAAGTATACCAGGTCTGCCGGAGCCTCCCTTCCATCGTTTTTCGCGCTGGGTGACGTCACTCAGCTCCTCCAATCACAGCCTAGCACTCACCAGCTCGTCGCCGGCACGTAACATCATATTATGTCCTCGTCTATAACATTAAATAAACGAAATAAACGACCAATCAGATTGCACTAAAATTTTAAAAAGAGTAGAAGGGAGGCTCCGGTAGACCTGGTATACTTTGACTATGGTGTGAGCAATGCACACGACAGATGGCAGATGAAATCTGGTTAATCATGTATAGATACCTAGAAAAACTCAAGTCAACTCTAGGAACACGTAATTATAAGTGCTTATTGGTCAATTACTTAGGACTAATGACTACCTTGAATACTTTCATTCGTTAGAAACAGCATAATATTCGCTTTATAACTGGTTGTAATTTACTGTCACGTTGTTTCGTAACCTTAGTTTTAAATTCAGTTTACATATCTTTCATAATGGCATTTGAAGGGAAGTGATGAGGTTGTATCCATAGTCAAAGTATCCCAGGTCTGCCGGAGCCTCCCTTCCATCGTTTCTCGCGCTGGGTGACGTCACCCAGCTCCTCCAATCACAGCCTTGCTCTCATCAGCTCGTCGCCGGCACGTAACAACATCATATTATGTCGTCGTCTATGACAATAATGACATTAAATAAACGAAATAAACGACCAATCAGATTGCACGAAAATTTTTAAAAGAGTAGAAGGGAGGCTCCGGCAGACCTGGTATACTTTGACTATGGTTGTATTTACTGTCAGTTGCTTTGGTGTCACTCATTGTGAAATACAAGTCAGCGTGTGTTTCAAGATGTTGGTTTATTTATGTAATTTTGCGGGGAAATGGCTGCAAGTAGTGTGAATAATAATGAACCTGTAATAAAACATCGTCCTACCAATCTGAGTACTAAGGAAGGCAATGATAAATAATGTTTTTGAGAGCAGTCTCACACGAGATGAGACCACAGTCGATGAGGTGGTAATATTATGTAGTTGTTAGACAAAAGTCTCTGTATATAGGTAATAAACAGGAATATTAGCAGAAAACTGGAAACAAAGCTCCAAAATTTAAAACGTGAAAGTTGTACTTGCTGACAGCATGAATTACGATATTCGTCCTGCAAAGCATGCGTTTCACTTCAAAAATGAAATACCACTAGTGAAAAATATTGCTCCACCTATTGAAGTCAATGAAAGTCTTCCTAAATTATTGAGTCATATTTTGTTGAGAACATTATGTGAAATGAACATTAGGTATTAAAGGAGAAGCAAGAAAAGCGCCCTCATTATTGAAAAAGATGAAATAATACAAACATATCGAACGCAGAGCCGAAAAATATATTAGCCTGACGAAACGTGGTTTGAACCATAGTCAAATTATAAAAGTCTGTTGGAGCCCCCCTACCATCGTTTCTCGCGCTGGGTGACGTCGCCCGTCTCCTCAAATCTATGTTGTCGTCGTCAATAACATTAAATAAACGAAATAAACGACCAATCAGCTTGCACTCGAATTTTAGAAAGAGTGGAAGGGAGGCTCCAGCAGACCTTTATACTTTGACAATGTTTGGCAACATTCAAGGATAAAAGCAAGTGACAGGCGTTTTTGGACGTTGACCCTGACTTCGAGAAAAATTAAATGTAATTGCAGATATATCAGAGAAATGATTTGTGAACAATGAGTTGTGAATGAGTATTTTCTAGTTCAGGGTGAATTTTAGAAGAACTGGACTGTGGATCAAATTTCATTTTTGAATTATATATTATATTATTTTTAATGTAACTAGAATGTTTTCACCTATATCAGTAAAGTTTGAAATAATATAAAATCAGAATCTTACTATGTATTAAAAAATATTTTGTTTAAGGCTTGTTAGTATCAGACTAAATTAATATTTCAAGATGGGGTTGTCAGTAAGTATGCTTAAGTAAGAGGGCGCGAGAATGCGTGAATCCTTCAGTATCGTGAGCGTAGGTAAAAATTACTCGTCAACCCACTGGTATCCCGAAGAAATCTCTCAACGCCAGGAAATGTTGGCTGACTTGATATACAATTTGGAAACCTTTCAGCTCACACCCTGACGCACTATCGACTATTTCCGTGACAATATCCGAATACCAATCTCATATTCTGCATTGGTATATTGTACGGACGGATTGATCACGAAAATTTAAGTTTTCTAAATTATTATAGCAGATACGAAACTTTTGAGCCTTAGTAATTCAGGAGTTTCATAATCAACTAGTATTTATTTGGGTAAAACGATGGAAGCAGATAATAACTAAAAACAAATAAAAATGCGGAATTCGCCAAAACGGATGTACATGTTTGTGAAAAGTCTCGATTATCTTAAGAATATCTGGTACATTCTTTTTAAGAACAATTTTCTACGTCGTATAAATTAGTCAATGCATGAAAATGGTGAACACTCAACAGTTTTTACAATATCTTTATAATTTGTATTCATGTTTTTTCAAGACCTACTGCGAATTATTAACATACAAATTTCGCATTATCTAGTCTTATCAAGAGTACCTTCTTGTGGTAAATAAGTTACGCAATTTAAATTTCACAATTAAACTCCTCTTCTTCAATTCGAAGTGTGCTGTTATTAAAAAACCCAAATTCTACGCCTATGGATTGATATTAATCATAATTTTGATATGTTGTTTGGCCCATAAAACTTACAACGTACCAAATTTGAGAGAAATCGCATAAGCCGTTTTAAATTTATGATTTCAAAATTGTAAAATCAGCCTGTACATAGATACATTAGTTAAATCAAATGAATTTTGCAAAAAATAATTGTTAGACAAATGCTGCCCTCGCTAATACTTCAAGGGATATTGAATTACACGGAATGTTTTCATAATTAGAAACAAGTAAAACTCCGTTTTAGCGCATTAACTACAAACACACCTACCAGGTAATATGTAGCCCACCTCCAACAAGTCATATCAAAGAGTGGTAAACACAAATAAAACACATGTCATCAGAAAAAATCTATACTTTGACAAGAAATGATTTTACAAATGCACCATTCATTCATTAGTCAATCATTCACTCACATACCCAAGCTCCTATATATGTTTATAAATTTGCCATTGTATAATAAGTTAACTGAACAATACGCAAAAGAAAGCTTACTAACAAAGTTGTAATACCAGTTAATCGCTTTCTGAATACATCCCTCTTTATTATTGCAAATAGCCCTTAAAAGATACCGGCAGTCTTGGATTTTGTGTCCGTCAGAACAAGTCAATGGCAATCATCTATAAAAATCATAGTCATAGTATCGAAACTGCTGTGAGTTAAATTTCCATAGGGTAGGCAAAAATTCCCTTCTAATACTTCCAACCAGATGGGTATTTGCTTCATCAAAGAAATGACAAGCAGAAGTTTATTATTTATGTTCATTGTAGTCACCGTTTAGAAGTTGTCTTTGACAGAAAATATTAGACTAAATAAAATGAACAGCATTTAAGACAGAATAGTTTTGGTCAGCCATATAAACTGAGAAATTGTAGTCTATAAGTGATGTTGATTCTCCAAACCAACTGAAATTGCACCTGAATGAAATAAGAAAGAAAAAATGTAAAGGAATGTAGAAAGCGTCATATACGTTTTTCTTCTATTAGAATAATCTTGCAATCTTGCAACGTTTCTACTTTTAGGTTATAGTTTCTTGAATGAAAGAAATATCCATAATTTCAGATTTATCTTGGGCAACATTATTCCTGCCTGCTTCTGGTTTAGAAGTACTAGTTTAGGGAGGGATTATTTATTTTTCAAACAGATAATTCATCTTTGTATCATTCTAAATAATGTTTCGCAAGCAGTATTTTGTTGCTGAACACTATGACCACCTTGAAATGTTTTGTTTTACTTCAACAAGATCATAAATTATTGATTATTTCAATAGAGTATAGAAGAGTTCACAATGTGGATACACAGTAACACTAAAACTAAGTAACAATCACCCTTATCCACTAAAAATACAGTACTTTCAGCTACCAAATAGTCATCATCCGAATAAAACGCTTACTCTGAGGATGACTACAGTATTTTTTAGCGGATAAGGGGGACTGTTTCTTATTTATAGTATTTCAATAGGGATCAAATTTAGCTGTATTTGAAAATACTAAGTACTCACTACAATTCCTGTTTCAAATTGAGGATATGATCTATGATGTGAACTCAATAGGTTATGTAAGGAAACGGAATAATAAAATAAATTAATGAAAACCTACAACAAACTCATAAAAAAATCAATATTCAATGATTTTAATAGTATATGAGGAATAAAATAATTGCATAGCAATCATAGTCACCTTTACCTATCCCCAGAAATGAATATATACAGAATATTCTGTTTGGGATAAGTAATTTTGGAAATAAGATGCAATAAATTAGACTTGACCACATCAAAGTTGTGTGTCAAAAATTGGGTAAAGAACTATGAGGGTGAATTTATTTTCATTACACTTTACATCTGGTAAGATGGGCCTTTATTGCAATTCAATTAAATTACATCAGACCTAAGATAATATTTTACGCTTCTATTAAAAATAACATCAAGTGAGAAATGTTAAAATGAATCCTGGAATCATAGTATGTGGGACCTACAACTAGGCTCAATTTTCCATTCAACCACAATCATTTCCAGTTTCAAGATTGAACTGATCTTTATTTGTTGGAAATCCATTATATTACAAATGGTCAATACACTGTGTAATACACTGTAAAAAAATTTTGTTATTAAAAAACATGTTTTACCACACAGGGGCTTCTTGAGGTGAACAATGGTACTTGGTACCATTCTAGTGTGCGTCCCTTAAAGATAGTATCTCCACTTTTTGTCAAATAGAGATGTGACCATAGATTGGTACAATAAGTAGTTAGATATTTTTCCATAACTTCAATGTCTAATGTCACTAAATATAGGAAAATGCAAGACTACAAAAATGTGGTATCTCCACAAATTTGACCAAACAAGACCCTGCAAAGTGTATCAACTATTACTGAACTATAAAATGGCATACTAACAAAACATCAAGAGATACCACATCTAAGTCATTGTTTATTTCTAGAAATGTTGACAACTTATGTTTTAATTCATCATTCTGGCAGTTTGTTAATTATAATGATATAAGTGTTGATATTGACGAGTGCGTTTAAAGAGTTTTTTTTAATGAGAGATTCTGATAATAGTGGTATGGGTTAATAATGGTACATCTCAAGAACTGAATTCTGTTTCATTTTTATTACACATAGTCCATTCACCAGAAATAGCTTAACAGCAGACATCCCTCAACTAATTTGAACCTGAACATACACTTATGGACAAGTTTCATCTTCAGATTGAAATCCTAAAATGAGCAATTTTCACAACTTTTCTAGCGTTGTGCAGAAAGCGAACTCCAGAAAAGGAAACGTTATTACCCTTTCCAATTTTAATGGAAGGCCAGATCGCTCATCGGCTTATCAACTGAAAAAGTAACAACCTCACATCTATTTGAAGGATGTTTGACCTATATAACTAGTTTTTTGAATTCCAGAGAGACCGAATTTGATTTCCGTAAGGGGAAGTATGCTAAAAACGGAATTTCTTTTGATGAAGTAAGAAAGGTTTTCAATTATCACTTGCAATTCTGAAAAATCCTAGGTGGCGAGGTTTGTGATTCATTGCAACATAGTTGATTAAAAGTGTGCATCATTTGATTATTATTCACGTTTCCGCTTTGTTAAACATTCAACGACACATTCGGGTTTTTGTTAAGAATCTTTCTCTTTTGTTTTACATGAAATTTTTTGAAACAAATGTATTGTGCTTCCATAATAGTAATAAAAATGCACCAGTATCCTTCTTTTATCTTTTTTCTAATCAAGCTTCAATCAATTAATTACTTATCATAGAAGTGGTATCTATGCATACAATCGTCAAACAAGCAAAATTTTAAATAAATTACTTAGCTAAATAGTGGTATCTACCATAAATTCTTTCGGAATTCTTCAAAAAACTCCAACTATGATAAAATTTAAATGGTCAATTGTCTCACTCTGTTTCAACAATCTTAGCGATACCACCTTTAAGCGAAGCACAGCAGCATTGTTCACTTGAAGAAGTCACTGTGTGGAAAAACTTACTTATTTTTATAATGAAAGTTTATTTTGACAAATTTTCTACAGTTATCATTCAGTGTAGAATTCATTTGTAATTCAATCATTTCCCCTAGATTCATATTTTCAACAAAATGGAACAATGTTGATAAGTCTTCTATATAATATTCTCCACTACTGCAAGTCTCCTAATCATAGTAACACTTGAAAAATTATAAAACAAGCTTATCTTTAAATATTGACTGGAAAAAATTCTTTAATTAACTTTAAACAAAATCTATAAAAAAAATTAATTTATTTCATCTTCCCCCTTCCCCAAAATCAAAGTGAATGTTGGTTATAATACAGTTTTTCTTAAAACCAATGAGATTGAACAAAATGTCTCTCATGTAATCTAAATAGTTCCCATTGTATAATTCATGAAAATATTTCCATACACATAAAAATTCAAAGTCACTTACAAAAAATAGTAATTTGGTTGTAGCATAAGAGTTATGAACTACACCAGTCATGAATATTTCCTATGAAATATTCCTACGAATTTTGTACTGTAGTCATTTTCTGCTAAAACAAATATTCTCAGTTATGAGCTGTGTGCAAGGCTTTCTTTCCATCTGTATAGCGACAAATATGAGAATAAACCATTTAATCGATGAATTATTTCTGTTGTGACGGCTTGGAGAGAGACTGCATGTATTCAAAAGTATTTGCAAACTTATCTGAGAGAAATTTTTAGTTTCTTACACACTACGTATTTCTACATTAATTTAATATATTATATATAACAATACTATTTATATAATGAATCATAGTCAGAATGCTTTCGCACTGTTAAAAAACACTTTGGCTTTAATCCATTCGACGGTACACCGTACTAGTAAAATGGCACTAGATTTACTCCAACGCAGCCACTAAAGCTAAGCGCACACTTGGACACAAATAAATTTAATCGACAGTTAAATTAGAATAACATCACAATTGGGGTCCTTGGTTTCCAATGATCCAAAAAATTTTGTGTATATCACATTAGTCATCTCTGGATCCTTCTAGACCAAATTGTACTCGCGGAGATTGGATTGTAGTATTGTATCCTTCACAGCCGCAAACACAAATTTGATATTTTCAGTATCTGAAAATCATAGCAAACGTTAAAAAAATTATTCTTATTCAAATAACGGCGGCAACATCTTTCTTCAATTGTGAATTCGCAGAACGATTCCAAACTCAGGAATAAATTGTATATTTCCAAGAAATTCAAACTAAAATGTTAGGTTCTTTAAAGCTAATTTGAATATGAAAAAACAGTTTTGGTATTATATTAAATCATCAAAATAATATTAACACTATATTATAGAAAAACTAACGTGACTATAGTACTTGACTGATGCTGTGCATTTCATGTCCAACACAGGCATTATTATGTTTTTTTTTTAATTTTTGGATAAGAAACAAAAATTTCATTCAATATAGGTTTATAAATTGTAGATACATGGTATTGTACGATCAAAACTGAACACCGAAAGTATCTATTATTGACTATTCAACTTTTTTTGAAACTGTCCTGGTGGAAATGAACGTAACTCAATTGAAATGTTTGATACTAAATCCATGGCACCCCTCAGTTAATTATGTCAATAACTACCAAAAAAACCTTGAATACTGGAAGATATAATTCATATTACGCAATTAGAAGAGAATATATTCACATACACTTTTGAGGAATCTAATCCTCTGAAAATTGCAAAAAATAATATTGTCTATATATTTTGAGCAATCTTTTAGTTGTTTTAAGTTAATCATATTGAAATCGTTGAAATTAGATAAAAGCATGCCTTCAAATTACTGTTCATTTAATAAGCTGAAATAGGCAAAGATGTGGGAGTTGAATGAATTGAGTCTATCTTACTTCTATTTATTCCTGAGTAAGATTTATAACAGTTCTGGAAAGATGTTACCTAAGATAACAATATCAGTATTTTACTGTCACTCGTAACGAGATTACCGTTCAAAGGATTCCAATCACCAACCACCTCTTGCTATTATTTGGAAGAATAATAACAAATTATAGAATTTCGGCTGTTACTATGAGGAAATTCATCCAACATGGTGGTATCCTCAGAATGAGTTTAATAACCGCATACAACTAATATGTAATGGTTTGGATACTATAGTATAGGTATACAGTTAACGATGGGATGGACATGACAAAGTAGGTGATTGGAACATTCAACAAAATGTTTTGACGAAGTTTATGATTTTTTCTGAATTATAAATATCTATTTGATCATTACAAACTATGTTCCTATTTCGTTTAATTTGTTCCAAAATTTCTGCTGATTACAATATGTTCAATTGAATTTGTCTTTATTTTGCACATGCATAATTTTTAGGTTATTGGTAAAATTATTATCATCTTCTAAGTGTTTAACATATCCTATTTTGAGTTGAGAAACTAGTGAACACATTTTACAGAAGTCACCACTGGCTTTGTCATATTCACCCCACTTCTAATTATACATTTATATCAGAGTATTTAAGGAATGACATAATTAATTTAATCACTCCTGAGAAAGTCTCGTGGTGGAACAATTGTTAATATTTGGCATTAACATGCAAATTTATATGTATTCACATTTTACTATTTATTCAGAATAATGACTTCCAGCTGACAATTATGTTTTCAAAGCTTAGGATACTGTAATTAAAAAAAAATGTCTATTGCAGAAGTAGCATCTGAAACGTATAACTTATGAAACATCATATCTCTTCAAGTAGAGAAATTAGAGCACTTTTTTGTGGAATACCGATTCTTAAATGATTCACTCAAAAAGATGCAATCTTTTGATTCACTACAGTTTCATTAACATCCATTTTATAATTATTGATGGATCATATAATAATTGTCATCTCTAGGAAAAGTTCAATTTCAAGATAAAGCCATATTACAAACGTTGGTAGCCTTTGGAATCCTTATAAATGGTATTCTAGTGTACCAGGTCCACAATAAAATACTGGAATTGTTTAATGAAACCCCTCAAAATTAAAATTAAAACCATGCATTTTTATCGAGTAATTATAAGTCTATGCTTCCGACTCAATTATTGAAATATCAATGTTCTCGAAAACAACGCATTTAGCAAATTTTACTCTTCAAATTTCGCACGTTTCAAAAAGTCGTGTACTATTATCAGAATGAAATTTATAATTACTAGATCTTAATTATCCCACTAGAACATTCAAAATGGTCACAACATGAAAAAACACATAAGCAAATGAAACATTCTTATATACAGGATCTTCCATAATATGTGCGCAGGACTTCAGGAAGTGGAAGCGCGTCAAAAATTTGAAAAAAGTTTCTAACTTACCCTCTAAAATGCACAATTTTCGAGATACAGGGTTGAAATTGAAAAAAAAATTTCGTTTTTTGCAAATATCTCCGAAACCGTTTATCGTACAGAAAACAGCTTTTGTAAGCAGTTTTTACTCATAATAAGCTATGGTTTGTGCAAGAAAAAAATTTTTTTCAACTCAACTGGTAAAGATTTAGAAGGGGTCGTTGGTGTTTTTCTCCCCAACTTCTACGCCACTGGAAAAAGTACGGTTTTGAGACACCCATTTGAACCACCAATATTTTCTACACATAAAAGGTACTCCTGGTGATAAGCTCTAAAGTTGACCATTTTCGAGAAAAATCAACTTTCATGTTGAAAACATGGTTAATTTTTTTTTACTAATTATTCAAAATTTATTTAAACGTTAGAACAAGTAACAAAACCAAACGTCAATTTCATAATTGCAAAATTTAAAAAAAAATAACAAATCATACACAGTTAAATTAAATGTTGGAAATGTCCCCCGTCAGCTTCAATGCACGCAGCAATTCTTCGACGCATCGACTGTCTAACACGCAGGAAAATTCCCGGAGTGTTCCGAATTATGTCGCAAGGTGCAACAATGCGTTCTTTTAATTGGTCAACATTTTCAACTGGAGTAGCATAGACTAGGGTTTTGAGATGGCCCCAAAAGAAAAAATTTAAACAATTAAGTTCGGGAGATCGCGGGGGCCAAGGGTGCGGACCTTCTCGACCGTCTTGGTATTCGTCGTTCAAGTATTGGCGAGCAACCAATCTAAGGTGGACCGGAGCTCCATCATGGATAAAGTACACGTTTTGTCTTACTTGAAGCGGTACATCTTCCAGCAGTTCCGGCAGTACTTCTAGAAATTGTCGATAATCTGCACCGTTTAATCTGTTCGATAAAAAATGTGGGCCTATCAAATGATCACCGACGATGCCAGCCCAAACATTCACGGAAAATTGTTGCTGATGATGACCTTCTGCAATTTCATGTGGATTTTCTTCAGCCCATATGTGGTTATTGTGAAAATTGAAAATACCATCTCTCGAGAAAGATGCTTCATCGGTAAACAGAACTTCGGCTCCAAACTGAGGATTTTGAGCTATTTTGTCTTGCATCCATCTACAACAAGTCAATCTTGGCGGAAAATCTCTTGGCAATAAGGCTTGTACTCTTTGGATATGGTAGGGATACAAAAGTTGTCTTTTCAAAATTCTCCAAACTGTAGAGCTTATGACCAAGAGTACCTTTTTTTGTGTAGAAAACATTGGCGGTTCCAATGGGGGTACTTTTTTCAGTGGCGTAGAAGTTGAGGAGAAAAACACCCACTACCCCTTCAAAATCTTCGCCAATTATGCTTACCATGAGTAGAGAATGCTTACAAAAGCTGTTTTCTGTACAATAAACGGTTCCGGAGATATTCGCAAAAAACGAAATTTTTTTTTCAATTTTAACATCCTCGAATTCTCAAAAATTGCGCATTTTAGAGGGTAAGTTTATAGAAACTTTTTTTCAAATTTTTGGACGAGCTGTCACATCCTGAAGTTCTGCGCATATAGTATGAAACACCCTGTATATTTTGGAAAACATTACAGCCTCATTGCCATGATCAATTTCAAAATCATTATCTGAATTCTAACTATTTCACTTTAGGGATGGAAGCTTGTAAGGTTTTCCATAGATATAATATGAAATCGACTCTTTTCTCGCATAAACAGCTCTATTTTTAATTTCAAACACCTCATCTCTTAATTCTCGTGAAAGGCTAACAATGTACTATTATGTGGACTGGTACCTAATAATAGGCTAATATTAATGATTATGATTCTAGTAAGCTAATGGCAATGTTTTATTCAAATAACTATCAAATTTAGAACAACGCCTCAGTATCGAAATTGGGACATTGCTCATTTTCATTTCTGAAAAGGAAAATCTGCAAACGTATATAATGCTATCCGAGAAGAAGCGCCAAAGTACTTAATATGACATCGTCAACAAAAAGTCTCACTCCAATTGGGCTTATGATATGTTTTTGAAAATATAGATCTCCCAAAACCCAAGTTAATAATCTTATCTAGTATGGTGACAAGTCAAGTCTTGGCTTTGATAATGTTTTTCATTTTTAACTATAATTCTGAGAATTTATAGGTAACATACTTATTTTGAATTTATGAAGTAATATTAATCATCATTTACAGAAAAGTTAAAGGTGAGCCTTAGGCTACTGAATTATTCAAAATTCCAATACGGTCGTTGAAATTAAAAATAGAGTCAAAACTATACAAATTGTGTTTAAATAAATGGACATGCATGAAAAAAAAAAGAAAAAACAATCACCTTTTTTGTACACAATCTCACCAAACGAACATGCAAAAACGGAAAAGAATTGTGCACTTAAGCCAAATTAAATTCTTTTAGTGCCGTCTGCATGATCGTATCTTTCACTGCACAGAATACAAGTTTAATATTTTCAGTGTCTATATGTGAAAACACATTATTCCATTCCAAGGTATAGCATGCAAAAATGACAATAAATTGTTAGTTCAAGTAGAATCACATCAACTAAGTATTAGTAAAGCGTGTAACAAAGCGAAATATTTAAAGTGCAGACACCTGTAGCGCAAGTAAAATGTGAGTATATTATTTTTTCACTGTCTGGATTGAGGTCTACAAACATCCTGAGAATAAACTCCCTAGCTGCGATCGCATCTCTTTGAGCACCTACACATAAATACATCTAGCTTTAAACATATGTATAATATAATGAATATCACATCACACAATAAATAAATAGGGTAGTCATTTGTCAATTGATGTATTGTTATGAAGACACATCCATCGCAGACCGAGTTATGCATAATCAAGTTTTTTCAATGTCACCGCTTCATATTTTCGCATTAAATGGAAGTGTTGCAATCATTTCAAAAAATGGCCCCAAGATAGGGATGTTATGCTTGAGAGACGTGATTAAGGATGTCATATACATAAACTGGATTGCTTTCATGCATATTGTATTTGAAAATGTACAGCAAATGCAAAGTATAAACTAATAAAGAAAATATAGGCACCAAAAACAACACTTTATTTCAAAGATAAATTCAACATTCAACCATTTCAACTAATATTATATAAAAATTAATGATTCAAGATTATAATCGTTCGCTAAATTGATATCCGCTGCTGACGAGTTAAATTTGTGAAGAAAAACGAGTTGTAACAAAGGACTCTACTTTGAAATATTCCTTAGTGATAACTTATATGAAATAGTTTATGCGGCATCTGTTTTATTGATTCTTGGTAGATGAAAATTCCAAAAAATCTTCAATAAATATATGACCGTTTCATTTGAAATTCACTATATTCTTATCTCGTTTTATTATGATGGAATTATAGTATAATTATATTATTCTATAATGTCAACAAAATCAACGTCTTCAGCATTGGACAACAAAATCCTTATTTGATTTTATCCTAAAATGTTCATTTCAGCAGGAAAGTGGAAGTACCATCTCAAGTGGTTTCACTCGCTCAAACTAGTTACGCAGATCGCATCAGAGTCGTATTAGGATCATCCAAACGTCAGTATCAAATTTATTTCTGAAAGATGTATCCAACAAGCAATTTTCGTTTAAACAGCGAAGTATAAAAACCATAGCTTCACCTAATTTGCAACATCATCTAGAGAGTTAGAACTGCAAAAAAGATTTGATGAATTTTTACTAACAAAAGAATCCAGTTACGAATTCACAGACTTCTATAAAAAACGAAACACAACAATATTCATATAAATGAGGTGCACTGTGGAATATAATATAATATAATTTAGTTTACACTTAAAATTATAACTTTTCTAAAGCACTTTTCAATTGCAATGCAATTATTACAGACATATGTAAACTGAAAGAAGCTAAGATTATGAAAGAAATCGAAATACTTCCGGTAAATTTGGGAAAGGGTTGATGACCTAGACCTATTATCCTAAGGAGACGAAACATCTCATTCATAAAACTCCATTGACTGGTCGCAATGATTACATGAAGTATGACAAAGAAAACCAACGGACCTCTTTGTCGTCGAGTCATAATTACTCCTTATTGGCAACGCTGTAACTATGATTGAAAACTCAGTACCACTTGTAAGGCAACACCGTTTAGCTACGAGAAATACGGAAGCTGTCAAATTGCGTAGTACAGAACAAAGTCGCCATTCATAAAAGGTGCGCGGCGTTGTCGCCTTCTGAACAAATTATGCAATGGAAAGGAATAGTTCTATATTTACAAATTTAAATATTTTATAATTCGATTGCATATTCCAGGTTACCATAAATTATGGAATATTTTTCAGAGAAATCGACATTTCAACAGTATTGCTTCTAATATAACCAATAAATAATGCTATGGACGTTTTTATAATAATTACAAATCTCAATCCGGCACACAGAACAACTAATCCGGCAACAGCACATTCGTTACGGCCATACTTGTAATATACAGCGGTCTGAGTGGCCCGAAATTTTGGCAATGTCTGATCGTGTTTAAATGTAAACAATTCTGTCTCCTTAGGATAATAGGTCTATGGTTAATAACATGGTCATTATGCTAATTCTAATGAATGAAAGTTTTTCATGTACTTCTGGGCTGAAATGAACATCAAATATTCTAGGTAGTCAATAATCATATTAGTAAACAAGTAATTACTTGTAAATACATGTTCTTGTAGTTGACCTGAGGCTTATCGAAGTAATGTAATGGATTGTTTTCGATAGAAGATAGATCAAAATTCAATAAATGATCTCTATGTTTGTAGGTTTCTATAGCTTCTTATGTACCTAAAAACAATTCGTCGCTATGTTTTACAAATGTCTTTCAAACCGGTCATACAATTACAAAATATGCCCTTTCTCTTTATAAACATAGCGTCGAACCGTTCTTAGATGCTTTAGAACCTATAGAAATGTATTAACATAGATAGCATTTATTAAATTTTGATTTATCATCTATCTAGAACAATCCATTATTACATGTTCTTCAATAAACCTCAGGTCAACTCCATGAACACGTATCTATCAGTAATTATTTGTTTGTTAATAGCATTATGGACTATCTGGAATATTTGATATTTATTTCAGCCCAAAATTACATATAACACTTTCATTCATTAGAATTAGCATAATGGCAGCGTTATTACAGGTTGGAATTAACCCTTTCCCAAATTTGACCGTTAAGTATTTCGCTTTCTTTCATAATCTTAGTCAAGATTTAGTTACATATATCTTTGATCATGCTGCATCACAGTTTAAAGTGCTTTAGATAAGTTATAATTTTAAATGGAAAAAGGGTGATAATGTAGATTAAATTAAATTATATATTCATATATTATAAGTAATTTATTTCTCTAAACAGAGAATGTGAAAAATTCAATCAACCAGTATTTATGTAAAATTCCATTAGATCCTAAATATGCTAATTTGGTTCGAAAGTTAACAATGTGGAAATTAACTACATCAGAAAAATACAAAATTGTCCTTACAATTAATTACATGCATTACATATGTTTATAATTACAAGTGATAAAGCTTTTTTTTAAATAATGAATAATAGCTTACCTCAACAGTTACATGCAGGAACATCACGTTTTATAACTTTTCTTCCAGTTGGAATTCATGTTTACAAGATAAAAAATTTGGGTATACAGAAAAACAGAATCTTCTATGCCCTTCCAAATAATCAAATTCAATATATTTTAGACCCTTCCAAATAATCAGATTCAATATAATAATTACTGCATACACATTAGTTAAATTGAAATATTTCCTTATAAGAATAAGTATTAAGAAGAAATTCAGAAATATATACAATTTCGTGGACTACTTCCCATATCATGGTTCATGCTTTATAAACAGCCATAAACATGAAAGAACGCATGATAATGCAATGTTAAAATAAAAAATCCAGTATATGTACACAACATCCTTCCGATTGGAAATTTACGAACGTGCTACATATGATCGTATAAAAGCAAAAATTCTTTAAAAACAATGAAAATATTGAATAGAGTGAACTTTGAACAATAAGTATTCATTGCAAATGTTGAAATATTTCAACAAAATGTATAAAAATAGAATGCACCTCACTCTACTGACTGCAAAGCATCGCAATTTGCAAATAAATTCCAATCAGAATACTAGAGTTACAGTAATACCAATTCCATGGTACAATTACACATATCAATTATAAGATCGAAACTGGGTAATTTTTGTAACATATGAAACAGTATCACATGGAAGGAAAGATAAGTTGTTGCAATCCTAAAGATGGGGGGGGGGTTACCTGAGGTTAACAAACACTGTAACGCAAATTAGCGAAAATAAAAACAATTGTTTCGTAAATATTGTTGCAGTTTCTTATCCAACTTTCAAATAAATCAAGTATCGTAAGCGCAAGAAATCTTCAATTTTAATGTTACATTATTGTCAGCATGTGAACTGTCAAGATATCAACATACGAAAGGTGCGTCTCATAGTTGAATTTTCCTCTTCATATGATAAATTACATTACTTTCAAATATGGTGCGAGTATTGAAACCATGTGCCTAAATCTTCACAGGCTTCCTCCCAATAGCAACTTTTAGTTAACTCAAAGATAGTATTTTCTCAATTTGTTCTATAAATATGACCAATGACTGACTAACTAACCACTGCTACAGTAATTCATATAGTAATACTTAACAGTTGAATCATCCTCGAATTGATCTGTCGATTATTTGTCAAAGTCAGAATTGCATGTGCGTCAAGTAGTTCACATAGATATGTAGAGATACAAATCAAACTATAAATATTCATTATTCTTCTACTTCTAGCGATATAAGCCTAATAATTGAGAAATTGTAATGAATAAAACCTGTAGCTGTTGTAAAATGAGAATAACAACTACGTTCCGGATCAGGATTTTCCTTGAGGTACCCCTTACAAATGTACTCCCTTGCACCAATGTGGTCTTGTTTAGCACCTTGGAAAAACATATGATCCGCATAAAACAATTTCCCCTCCTATATTATCAACTTACCATCATACTCGGGAAAATAATCTACAAGATGGGAATACATGATTTTTTCTTCAAGTAGATCTTTTTTATTTAAAAATAGGATCACCGATGAATGTTGAAACCAAGGATAAGTTATAATCGTTTTAAAAAGAGCTTTCGATTCTTCCATACGGTTCTAAAAACAAACAAAAAACTCAATTAGAAATACATTTTACGAATAATGTCAATAAGACACTTTTGAACCTTTTTTTCTGGTGCTAGATCATGTAAATCATATAATTCTGAGGAAATCTTCGCAGGTGAAGGTTGATTAAAATCGAATTTTGAAACTTGAATTGCAAGCCGTTTGCGTTATGTGAATGTTGGAAGTTTTAATTTGTACAGTTGGTATCGAAACACATGGCACATTAAAACAACAATGCGAGAAACCTGTCAGACTGGATAACCTGCCTACAGTCAGCCAAAAAGACTATAAAAAATTAATAAGGCAACGTCAAGGAAAGTTGGAGAACCTTTTGCGAAGAAGTAGCAACCACTTTCGCGGCCCGAAACCTAAACAAAATATCAGCGGCTCAATCAAGGGGCAAAAAATTGTAATCCTTAACGACAATAAAGCTGTAATACAAAAAACTAGTGTTGCGACTTGAAGAATAGATAAATAGTGTTCGAGGCAAAGTTACTCTTCGCAAATCATTTAATTTGGTTACTGATTTTATATGTAAATTCTTGATTTCGGTCTCGCGACTATCATCAGAAGACATTTGAAAGCTAACTCACATCAACAAGTGCGAGATTCCTAATACTAATTGCACTAATTGCACTAAGCACTGAGAGTCTTTATCGCATATCAATTGAACATATATACGTCGCAAAAAAGAAAGAAACGCGAAAAATTGTGTGTAAAATATATGAATAGTATTGGAAAGCCACTACACAGTAACTTTTCTATAGTTGAAAATGTCAATACTCGAGAAGGGGGCAAAAACATATGACCAAAAATTCCTTTGTGCAAGTTGTTATAATGTTAAGCAAGCAGGCGTTCGTAGTGGGTCCGCCCAAAGAAGTCTACAAATTTATTATGAACATGCAATCAGTAACGATCACGCTGAGAAAACTTCCAGCATTTCTTGGACCGAACAATGTGCCAAGTGGTAGTGCAATTCGTGTAAAAGTTTGTGATATGCTGATTAACAACCCAAGAGTATGGTACTAATTCCTTGTTTCATTCGGCTACTCGAATTTTAACAAAAGATCTGCAAAGTCTTAGAAAATTCAATTGGCTCAAGAATTTAGCGACATAGATCTTTTTTATATTTAGACTACATGAGTTCTACTTCTGAGAATTCTAGAAGTGTTTATATATCACGTGCAAGTATTTTGGTAAATACAAAATAGAAAAATAATTTATGAGCAAGTTAACCAATATATTAAAGCCGTTATGTTCTAATTATTTGTTTATAAATAATTTTTCGGCTTGAAATTGATAAAATAATCCTGAAATAGAAATGATGATTGTCACTAGCCATGTATGGTTGATAAAAGAGCAAAATATTCCTGATCGATAACAAAGCAAAATCTAAATCTACATTCTTCCAAAAATATATGAATTGTGGAACTACTGTTTGAGCTGAGCATAGTATTTTGATTTTGCACACTAAGTTGCAAATTAAAAAAACTAAATGCCTTGATGACAAGTGAATTTTCATCTACAAAATAACATAATAATATAATTATCTTACCTCATTTTCCGATTCGAAAAGAATCTGATCATATTCACTTAAAGCTACTAAAAAGATGATAGACGTGACATTTTCGAAACAATGAATCCATTTTCTTCTTTCTGATCTTTGTCCGCCTACGTCTACCATCCTGTAAAGAAAACATACCCACAAAATTAGTAAAATAAAACAAGTGCTGAAGAGTTATTGCTTGCAAATAAATTATTCTTTTGTATATGATTCAGAGTCATTGAATTTGTATATTTTGTAGACTGTAAACTTTCAATATCAAAACTAAATACATGACATATTAAATGCAAAGTTTATTGAGACACCAAAATTTCCAATCTTTCAGATTTTGGATTAAAATGAGCAAAACGTTAATTTGAAAGTGATAACTCTCCAGTAACTCAAAGAAATATGAATGGTATTTTTGAACAGATGCGTTCAACAGAAAATACTATTTCCATTTTTCGTTCGTCAATTTCTTAAAGTGTGCGATTTCGACAACCGAACAAAGAAACACTTATGTATTTATCCAATTTACACAATAAGAATTTAAAAATGTTGCACTTAACGAGTTATGTCAACATTTCTAGATTCTGACAGATATTTAACATTTCATTTCAATTCTCTGAGAATTATATTAAAATTTCAAAATGAAATTAAGGTCATATTTCACCTGAAAGTGTTATCGACATCGCAACTCAGAAATTAATAATAATTTTGAACGATGACATTCACTATACCAAGAACATTAATCAACAATTCTAAACAACCGTGCACAAATACTTGTGAAAAGCAAAAAGCATAAACTTCAAAGGTCATCCATGAACATAATTTATCTTGATTTCCGGGTAGGCTCTGCACGATGAAATTACGACGTTTTGCCGAGCATTGCAAAAAAGTTCCAAATACGAATCAATCCAATTCGATAAAAATTTGTTTGACAAGATGTTTTCAGAATGATAGTAGATGAGACAGAAGTATAATTTGCAAATATCGATTGATTGAATGTTTTAAGAAAAATGGAGGAAATTATAGTAACTACACTACCAAGAAACACATAAAAACTAAACAGATCAATTGCGCAGAATTTAACCACTGTTAAAACATTTTTCAGGGGGGTAAAATATTAAAAATTTTGAACTTTAGATTTAAACAGAATGCCCATCATATCATGAATTTAAAAAAAAATCAATTGCAGAGCCATTCTTAGGAGGTTGACTTGAAAAGTGGGCGGTCTTCCAAAATCGAAGCCATTACTTGTGATGAGGTTTGTAAATAAGCCGAATCAGAGACAAGCATGAAATTTTCTCAAAAATTGTTTGCACTTATACTTATACGAAGATAAGAAACATTTATTGAGCTATTATTCGTGTCGATTCGTAAATGGGCAGATTTGAATAAGGGCGACACATTTTTGGGATTTTAAGAATTGTGTCTCCTATGCTTCAAGGAAACTGAAAAATGACAATGCTGAATATTAAAAGAGTTGAACTCGGTTATAACGTACATGGTTTCGAACTTATTTGCAAGTACGAATTTTTTTTTTACGAAATAGTCACATTGGGTATAACGAACGGCGTTTATAACTAACATACCATTTTGTCCCGACGCGTTCGTTATAACCGAGTTCAACTGTACTAATATTTACGTTCGTCTAAGCATGCCTTTCACTATATACTCTTAATATAAAAAAATAGTAAATTATTTTGAAACATTTATCATCATTTAACAAGGAAAAAAATATTGAGAGACATCTTCAGAGGAAAAATTAAAGATTAATATTAGGATGCAATAATACTTCTGTGTCCTGAAATTATCCTCAACACCGGTTGATCCGTTTTAGCATTACTCCAACAAACAACCAAGATGAGAAGATATAATATGTACTTAAGAGGTTCTGAATTCTAAAAGGGTAAAATTTCACAAGTATTCTTCAGTGTGTAATGTGAACTACATTAATTGAACTATATTAATGAATAGGTGAGAAGATAGAGTTTTGACAAATAACTCTCAAATTGAATCAGACCAATTGTTAGAAACAAGTACAACCATTTTTTTTTCGAAAGATCTTGATAAATAGTATTATTGGCAGAGATAAAATTATAACATTACTATTACTACCATTTTCAATAGTTGATTGTGGAAGCTATAAGCTTGTGGTAATTTCTTATTTTGATAATTTAACCAAACTAAACGAAAAAATCAAAAAACCAAGCAGAATTAGTTTTGTTTGTGTTATTATCAATAATATTATGTGCATCTCGTGTATACTGATTCAAGTTCATGAATGGCCCTTGCTGTTTGCAGATTTCATCAAGTAATAAATCTCTATTTCTGAGTTTCAAAGTTTGTCATAAAGCAAATTAACAAAAGCTTTTGTTGAAAGCAAACGCAGGAATAATATTGGCAATTACCTCACAGATTTCAGAATATTTAGCACCAGCCTGAGGAAACTTTTATTTAAAATGGAATATATATTCAAGAATATTACAATCATTTTAGCTGCATTTAATTAATAAGAAACTTTTCGAGAAAGATTTAGTTATATGGTAACAATAATCAAAATTCACACTACACAGTGCTTACTAAAAATAATAATTGACACAAATTGATCTCACCTATCATAATCATACCCTCCTTTTCTATTTATAACTCGTTACTGATGAGAAAGCTGGTAATTGATTGTAGATTATTCATACTGGTTTAAACTGAGACGTGTACCGGAAATCAACTGGCTTATATAAAAAAGCAACTACAGTTGATAGTACTTCAATGCCATTTGAGTTGATAGATGGAAGAGTTATGTTTCTGTGCATTTTATACCTGCTATTACCTATTCTGAATTATAATGTACAACAACTTAGAGACTCAACTAGCTTTCTAGCAATTTAGAGAATATGCTAAAAAATGAGACTATGAATAAAAATTATATTTTTCGATTAATAGAACAAATATACTCAATGTAAGATTGATTCTTTCCTCCTTCTGCACTAATTTATCTTAGCTGAGGCACATAAGTTACCTCAAGACAATGAAAATGCACATCACTAGTTCTATTTTTCGATTTTTGACAGGCCTAAGAAATATCACCAAATGATATCTGTTCTCAATATTTCAGTTTCATTCCATTAGGAACTGCATAAAAGGAACAAAGATTTCTTACATTGGCAACATTATTAACCTTTTTTATTGAACGATGTTAGTATCTACCAAAAAACATAGTATTAGCAAAGATATTCATAAAAATATAAAAGTTCTCTTATTCTTTATAATTTGGATGTAAGCCCTCATAAATGAACAAATATTAATCAAATTTTCTTCACGACAAATTAAAGAAAAACGTGAAATATTACATTCTAGATATTTTTGAACTGATTTTACAACATGTCTGTCATCACAACACGAGGCATGGAAAAAGTCACACGATTGCGTATTGGTGTTAACTCCTACGAGACGACGCATCTTCAGGAAATTATATGCCAAATCACGGAAGACAATCTCCCACGATTTGGGATCACTACGCTGGATATTATCTACAGCGCTAGCACAACACGTGCTGGATATATAAGCGTCTGAATGTCCTGTGAAAATTGGCATATATGAGGAACAATGTCTTCTGCAGTTCAATGCCATCGTATATCGTGTTTACGTTTACCCACAATACACATCGTTAGTTTAACGTTGTTAACGTAATTTTGCAACAATAATAATGCAATTTGCATTCAATATAAATCACCAGCATTTTTCGTTGGTGCGCAACACCTCGCCTTTACTAGGCTACGAGAATAGAATTATCTAGTCTAAACAGCATCAGTGATAATTTGACTCAATGAAATATACCAATGAACATTGAAGGAGAAAAATCAGTCGAAACCAAACAAATACTATCAGATCCACTACATATTCGTAAGGCAAATATCTTACCAAATCGAATTTTGTTTGAATTTCAGTAATTGCACTTCAAAATCCAAATACCGACCTAACAATAGCAATGCATACAATTATTCTGCCTCCGCCAATTGACAAATTTTACACCATCATATCTGTAAAAATCTGTAAAAATTTTGTATCAACCGTGGACGTGAAATCGGAGTCCAGCCGACATCCCAGTTCAGAAATAAAATTCAACCTGGTTGACAACTGGGTCCAGAAGGATACATTCGAATAGACCCTCAAATAATAAAAATATATGAGTAATCAAAAAGATGAGGCATTTATACAAACAACGAATAAAAATGTAAAAAAGTGTATTAAAAATTAATTGAGTTACGATGAAGCAATAAATTGAGGACACGTTTACTTTCATGTTAATACCTTTCAACTGCCATCAAGTGTGTAGTTATAGTTATAGGTTTCAAATACCTCCCAAAATTGATTAGAATTGGCCATTACGTAATGAAAATTCTGTCTCAACTTGAATGAAATAATTACTAAAATTCGATTTTGACTAATTTAATAAATAAATGTAACTAAGTTTCACTAACACCGTAGTTTCTTCAAACAAATATTACAAAGTACTTTCTAATATTTATTCGAAGAAGCTACGGTGTTAGCGAAACTTAGTTACATTTATTTATTAAATTAGTCAACATCGAACTTCTAATGGTTATTTTATTCGCCTCTCAAAACGTCTAATTTCAACATGCAATAAACATAAGCGGATTAGTATAGTTTAATGATAGAAATTCCTAAAACAACATAGGTATATTTTAAAATCTCTGATGGTGAATGATAAATTAGGCAATTTTTGTAACAGATAACGGCAATTTATTGTCCCTCTTATAAGCGAATTTTCCGGATTTAATACACTACATTCAGACGCTTGGATCTTCAGCACGTGTTGTCCTCGCGCAGCGGATAATTCCGGCGTAGTTATGCTTAAATCGTGGGATATTGTGTCCCGTAATTCGGCATTCAATTTCCTGGGAATGCGTCTTCTCATAGGGGACACCTAATATTGAAATAAAAGCTAGAGGTCAGAACTATTTTCGTACATTTTTTTTTCCGAACTGAGGTTAAATTTTTCACAAAGACCCTTCGCTCAGACATTTTCCTTTTTCCAGTTTACCGCAAAAGGGAATCTCCTCACTACCACGGTAACGACAAGCTGTGAACATATTTTGGGAGCTGTTTGTTAGATATTTTTATCAATGAAGAGAGGAACCGTGATGTCCTTTATGCCTAGGCCCTTTGTAGACATTATCCCCTAGTGGGGCGGTTTGCACCAAGAGTGCTCATGAGGAACCCAAGGTGTAAGAACAGTCAAGGTTGGGTGTTTGGATAAGTGGTGAATGATCCAAAGAGGTTTAACACCATTCTAATTTCTGAATTTCCTTGATTTCCTATAGCTCTAAAGTGCTCTAGGTCTACACAACATGTGCATTTTGTTCCCTTCTTGTTTGCACCACCTGTACCAGAATGAGTGGTTTAGATTCATTTTGAGGATGAGGTAGTTGGATGTCTCGTTGTAGTTCGGATCTGCGGCAGCAGTATGGCATCAGTTTGCTTGAAATACGAATATATAGACAACTTCATGCAGATCTATTATTTAGAAAGGAAATCTTGCAAACATGTTATTTCTTTAAGGGTGCCATGTTCCCGGCCATTTTCATGGAAGAAAGAGCATAAAAGTACTAGATAGCGTGCGCAATTGCCTCAAATGCTTTTTTTAACAGGCATTGACCTACTATCCTATTTTCTTTATACTATGGTTGAGATCTGACCCAGTTGATCGTCTATTTACGATTTTCATCGAGATGCTCACCGCTGATTCTGGATCTATTACAAGTTCCTCAGCCGCTAGATTTGAAAGCTCATCCGCTACTTCGTTTCCCCCTTTTTCCAAAGTGCCCGGGGTGCAAGAGCAGAGAGACTTTGCCTTCATTTCCACTTCCAGATTGTTTAGCGTGCTTATGCAATCCCACACGAGCTGTTTACCTTACTTATTAGTATTTCAATCGTTGACGTTTAGTAGCGACATACGTTCTATTTTTCAACTTAATTAAATTGTTTTAACAACCAAATATAGAATTAGATGAAGGTTTACCAATATGAATATTCTCAGATTATCGCAGTTTCAGTGGCTACATTTTTGAGACTCATTCCTTGGATACTAGTAAAATTTTCTGGTAAATACTATCACCAGCTTTGAGTAAGTAATGAGTTTAATTAAGATGAAACAAAACAAATTATACTACTTAATTTCCAGCAGAATTGTCAATATCTACCAAAATTCTTTTTTTTTCGTTTCATACCTAAAGATTATGGAGTCGAGATCAAAAGGATATTCTAGGATGCCCGTCGTAGGGGCTCGCGCCCTGAGGATGTCTTGTTCGGTAGGTAGATAATCAGGAGCTTGTATCCGCTCCAGGTCACTTAGATAGCTGCAACCAACACAACATGCAACATGCAGCCAACAACAAAAATATAATCCGGCTACTACCAACATACATATAATGTACAAATGCAGAATTCAAAACGGGTGCTCCCAAGGTACATCGAGTGCTAAAAATTAAGTAATCTCAATTGCAGTAACAGGCATTTCACTATTGAAATCTATATCTAAAGAGAAAACTTCGTATAGAAAAATATAACACATATGTCAAGAATTATGCAATTTTGAAGTAAGAAATGGATGTTCATGAAACGTTACAAAACGATTCAGAAGACGTGATAATAAATGCATAATCACAAATATAATATCGATATCCCTAGGAAATAATTGGATTTCGGGAGTTTTACACAAAAGGGTTTCATTGTGGTCACCGTGCGGAAATAACCCAGGAGCGTCTGAAAGGATAACTATAGATAGTGATGTAACAAACCTATTGGAGGCCAGACGAAATCGCTGAAAGAGTGAATGCGATTTCAGTTATTTTCTCTAATTATGCAACATGTTGGAATGTTAACAGTAAGAAAACTTCAAACAGAAGAAATCCTGAGTCTGGAAAAGAACTAACGAATTATTTGTAAATGGATAGTGAACTGTTAAAATGGGTAGATTCCATTACCAAACTAGTTTCATTTGTCGCAGCTTTGCTCGGGTGAAATGAAGCACTTTCACACATATATGATACGATAGTTTCACTACATTTTGAATGCAAATAAAGCCTCAGACCTATGAACTTGTTGCAAGAAGATTGTTCGAATATAAACTGAACTAATGATTGGAATTACCCAGGTATGAGTCATACTACTACATTTTTTTAATTTGTAATTTTGATTCTCACAATGCCATATTTATGATACTTACCACTAGTGGAGTAAGCTAAATGAAATTTTTGGCAGACAAACGAGTCCTGGTAAAATAGGTTTGTTTTGGTTTAAATTATAAAAATCTGTGTTTTCTACTTGGACTAGGGGGGAGGGTGGAACCCAATTTTTTGGCCATTTATAGAGTTACCTTTTCAGTTTTAATTTATTTTGAACCACTTAAACTACTAGCTAAGGTACGTAATTGGTATTCTTTAATAATAAGAAAAAAATCGGGTGATCCGATTTTGATAAAAAAATTTTAATCGATTCATGAAGTCATTTAGAAAAAACATTACCAATTTTTTTTCTTCCGATGTGCATTTTAGATTTCTACAGAGGAAAATGCATCTCTTATAATGCACTTTCAGGAGATAATATTAAAAATGTAGATCACGATTCCGATCCCAGATTTGAACTACGACACACCTGGGGCTCAGGACATCCTAGTACTATCGTCGTCTCCAGTGAATTCGTGAAATTATCTTTTGGAATGGGATGAAACTTGTGAGGGAGGTCCTTTTGACGTTGCCGATTATGACCATGACCTTCAATAGTCACCTGGTGGTCAAGATACTCTGATGACCTAGGTCATCTCCATGAATTATTTTTAATATGCTCTGAAATAAAACCAAATTCGTCTCTCCGGGGTTTTTCGGATCGCTGATAACTTTTCTGGAGTACGGACCAATCACCGGAGCATCTGGTGAACAGATATGTGATATCGACAACAAAGAATTCGAAAAATACCGTTTTCACTACAATGAAACTTTACTGAATTAATCTAATGCGAAAAAAGTAATACTGAAATATTTTAATGTTAAAAATGTTATTATCGTAGATCGAATCTAGCAACGAAATCGCATTCAGCGATCCCGAAAACCCCCAGAGACGAATTTGGTTTCATTTCAGAGCATATTAAAAATCAATCCATGGAGATGACCTAGGTCATCAGGGTATCCTGACCACCAGGTGATTATTAAGTGTCATGGACATAACCTGTATGCTCAAGAGAACCTTCCTAACAGGTTTCAAGCCTTTGCAGAAGGTATTTCTGCGAATTCACTGGAGACGACTTTAGTACCGGGATGTCTCAGGTGCGTCGTACTTCAAATCTTACACCGGAATCGTGTTCAGCGGCTTCAAGTACCCCCGAGTGAGAGAAATTATCAAAACCAGTTCACCCGATTTTGTTTTCGACCTTTTCTGCTTTATTTCCTCGCCTACAAATTGATTTACTTGAAATGGGTTGAATCTAACTAATTAAATACCTAGGATACTATTTTATGATTTACAAATCTAAATTACTATGATTATTTTATGAATCACCTATTCTATTATTTACATTTCATGTATATTAATAATAACCACGGTCGTCCATACAGGTCTGGAAACTCGAGGTTGTTTCCTATGTGAGAAGTGGGACCGCTAAGCGTCGACTTTCGCGTAGTACCAAAAGGCCATAGTCAAAGTATACAGGTCTGCCGGAGCCTCCCTTCTACTCTTTTTAAAATTCGAGTGCAAGCTGATTGGTCGTTTATTTCGTTTATTTAATGTTCTTGACGACGATATAATATGATGTTGTTACGTGCCGGCGATGTGATTGGAGGAGCTAGGTGACGTCACCTAGCGCGAGAAACGATGGAAGGGAGGCTCCGGCAGACCTGTATACTTTGACTATGTCAAAAGACGCCACGTAAGAGTATTCTCTGACAACTGTCAGTTTACTTGTCAACACAAGGAATACCTGCGTTTTTAGAAACAAATTACGAAATCGTGCATTGTGCCGAAATGCAAAACGGGGTACAAAAGTGTAAAGCAAGAAACTTCTGTTTTTAAAGTGCCGAAAGATGCGGAAATGCGAAAAAAGTGGATGCTTGCGATTCCGGATAGAAATAGTTTTAACGAGGTCTTTTATGAAGTTATTTTTAACGTGAGTTTGACAAGAGCAACAGTTATATTCCTCTCTCAAATCAGAATAGTAAATATTGCGTTACGAGAAAAATTGGCAGTGTCAACATAGCCGAGGTTTCCGGACCCGTCGAGTGTACAGTACTGGAGGTTTTAGTGTATAATGTATATATTGCAAACATAATGAAAGACAACATACTAAACTACTATACATGTATTTTGATTGTAATCCTAATTAAATTAAAACATTTTTTATATGCGATCGATTATTTTCATACATTTCCTTTTTAAATTACTACCAAAAAAAGCCTTAGATAATAAGTACATACTCCGGAAAGAATGTGTTTTAACGAGGTCTTTTATTTGTGCGAAAAAGGGGAAGTTATTTTTAAGGTGAGTAATACATTTTGACAAGAGTAACAGTTCTATTCCTCTCTGAAATCAGAATACTTAGTAACACTGCTTGCGATTCCGGGAAGAAATCGTTTTACCACTTCGTGATCCAAGCGCTAGCTGGTGGCTGAGCGAGGGACTACGAGTTTGGCGACCCGTAAGAGACCCATGTCAAACATAGAGTTTCCAGACCTGTATGTACGACCGTGATAATAACTAATCAAGTTTTAGATAGCTCTATGGAATTTTATTTCAAAACTGTCACTGTCATAAATGTAAAGTTGAATTAAATAGAGAACAGAATTCAAACTATTTGAATTTGGTTAAGTTTGAATCAGATTATTATTAAGTTTTAAAAGATTAGAATCAATTTTATTATTAACACAATTGTTTCTTTTAATTTGGATACTAATCGTTTATCATTATTTTTTTCCACATTCAAAATTTTTGTATTTCTGTAGTCTAATGAATGGTTTTGTCTTTTATGTTTACTAAGTGCAGTGGATGAATGCTTTGTATATTTATGCCCAATCAATCTTTTATCAAGGTATTGGGAAGATTGGCAGATGTATACTTTTCCACAATCTTTACAAGGGATGGAATATACAGAATGGATTATCTATTTGGAAGGTATGTTGCTTTTTGATTTAGTAGAGTTTTCTGGTTTAAATAACTTTTATGACATATATGTAGATCATTTATTACATTGCTCAATTTTTCAGAAGGACTATTAATATATAACTATATCTATTAATGGTTATCCCCATTTAGTCAATTCTATAACTAAAGACAAAATTCATATATGTTATAGCTCCTCCAGTAAAACCAATACCAGTAATGAGAGATCAGAGGAAAATTGAGCAATATAGTAAAACCTTATGATCTACATATATGTCATGAAAGTTATTTAAACCAGAAGTCTTTTTACTAAATTAAAAAGCGACGTACCTTTCAAAAAGATAACCCATTCTGTATATTCCATCTTCTAAATATTGTGGAGAAATATACAGCGGCCAATCTTCCCAATACCTTGATCAAAGATTGAATTGACATGTATATACAAAGAATTCATCCAGTGCACTTAGTAAACATATAAAAAACACAAACCATTCATTTGACTACAGAAATACAAAAATTTGGATGTTGGAAAAAAGAATGAGAAATGTTAAATAGCATCCAAATTCGAAACTTTATAATAATCTGATTCAAACTTAACCAAATTCTGTTGTCTATTTAATCCAACCTAAAAAGGTAATGTATTATCTGGCATTGTTACATATATGACAGTGACAATTTTTGAAATAAAATTCCATAGAGCTATCTTAAACTTCATTAGTTATTAGTAATAGAAATGAAATGTAAATCATATAATAAGTAATTAATAAAATAATCCTAGTTTAGATTTGTAAATCATAAAATAGTGTCTTAGGGATTTAATTAGCTAGATTCAATCCATTTCAATTTGATAATTAACCACACTCTTTCACACACAACCGATCCAATATTTCTGCAGTTTCAATTGGATTTTAAAAATCGGCTGCAGACGCATTTCATTAATCAAAATCATCTATTCTTTTCTAAATTACATGTAAACACTAATTAACATAACAATTTTCGATAAAGATATAAATAAAATATAGAAACGTCCAAAAGAAAAAATCTTATTTTATTTTTAGTCGTATTAAAGAACCAAAATACCAAGAAAACTTAACATAACATAACAAACAAACATAGATATTTGAAGGGAAGATGTTCCTTGAACATTGACAATAAAAGGGTACCAATTTGTACCTTAGCTAGTAGTTTAAGTGGTTCAAAAACATTTTTACACAAAAGGTAGCCCTAAAAATGTTCAAAATACTCCTTTTTGTCCAAGAAAACAGGGTTCCACCCCCTAGTCGAAGTGGAAGACTCAAACACATATAAATATTTGAGAGTGAACTGCAAGTAACAGACTCCGAAACGTAGTAAATATCATAAATATTGGATAAGGTGAATCAACACAACAAATTTTAACAATTTTTGAAACCGAACTGGTCATTGAAAGGTTCCTGGAAACCGTAAACATCCGTAGATATTAAATTTTCAATAGTAAAATACCCATTAATAGCTAAGCCGGATTGCAAACACAAAGCAATAATATTCAGTGGACGCTATCAAACGAGTTCTTGTGTTGACCGTACCTAAACCTGATTTCGTCCAGGTCAAATGGATATTCTATGATACCAGTAGTGGGAACTCGTACACGTAAAATGTCCTGCTCCGTTGGCAGATAATCCGTAGCAGCCACTCGGTCTATTTCCATCAAGTAACTGGAAGTTATATAAATTTTTACGCCTGTATTTCAAACTATTTTTTTTTTCAATTCTTACGTGAACCTAGGATGCACCAAATTTTCAAACAAAAATGACAATTAAATGACAACCGTCCTTTCTTTTCACTATAGACAAACAATTAGTTGCTAGGTTGCTATAAATGTTAGATTGCTTGCATATCGAAACTAGTACTGGTATTTAGAGTATTCAAATAATCTATTAAACTTAAAAAAAAAGTCTTCAGTGGAAGAAAAAATGATTGTCATTTCTTTTATTACGCATAATAACCAATTGATGATTTGTTCTTCCTAATAAAAATGCACAAGAAAGGTAGGCTAAATTACAAAGGAGGGAATAAATAAAAAAGAACTCAATTTCAGAGTAAAAAAAACATGGGTACTGAAAATAATTATAACCTATAAATTATTTTATTGGTTTTGAAACAAAACGTAGTTAAATGATATACTTAAAAAATCAAAAGTGACTATCGGAAACGCATTCCAATCAACCTCGCGTTAGAAAACTGATCTGCTGATGGCAAGGAAAAATACATGAAACTCGAATTTTGTATCATATTTTTCACTATTCTTTCATTTGATAAAAAAATTCATATTAAGACTCAAATCGTGGCCTAGTTATTGTTGACAAGTATATAACAAGTTTATCAAGAAGCAGAATGAAACCTTAATTACCTACCAAGTATGATGAAATACCATGGTATAGGTATTAAAGGGTCGGGTGGGCAAAGCCTATGATTGGAATGACATTCTAGAACATGGGGGGGGGGCTACCTGCGGCTCTTTGAAGGATTATTTGTGGCTCTCGATAAATGGGCCATCTACGACTAGCGCGCAAACTCATTAAAAATAATCCCCTTCTTATACCACTAGCGCGCGGGGTCGGTATACGACCAGCGCGCGAGCTACCTGCCGTATAGCTGCACCCGTAACCTTCTTTTATGTGATCAAAACAACATTAAAATGCACTTTTTTTTGCAAATACATTTTTTTTTAATTCATCAAATAATTTTAAAAAAGAGGATCTTATCCTTTTGTTTTTTTTTTCTAACTTGAACCAAACTCATAATATACATTGGTATTCAATATAAGCATAGATATGGTACGGCTGATATATTCTTTTGCAACATTTTTACTTTGTGTTTTTTTGGGGGGTTGTTTAGATAATTATAAACAAATGATTTGATTAAAAAAAGCCCATCATCATGATATGTTATGCAATCAATTACTATTTGGACTTATTTTCTCAATTTTCGTCAACATTTTTATATTTTATTCAGATTTAATTTTAATTTATCTATTCTAATTTTCAACCATGTTATCTATGTTAAGTGCAAAATGGAAAGGGTGATCGATAACTATATATCTAGAAAAGACCGTGCAATTCATGCAGGCCAACGTAGGAGGTATGTATGTATAAGTTGCAATGTCGCCGTCGAATCATTCACACAAGAAGATCCGAATCTCCAGCCATTCCAAGTGACATTGCAGAAACTCATGAACGTATTGATTGGATGATCCAGAATGATCAGATTTCTACTCCAGATAATGAAAGTATGATCCTTATCAACGATCCTGTCAACCAAAAAATAGTGCTTGGACCTATTCAAAGTCTACAGTTTTTATGCCAAATGAGAACGATCTATATGGACGGCACATTTGAGTATTGTGTCCAACATTTCCAGCAACTTTTTATCATCCATGGAGTGAAAAACAACAACTAAATACCGCTGTTGTTTTTTTCCATACATTTTTTCCATACAAAAGGGTATTGTGGATTTTGAATAGGCAATTCAAGATTAGTTGAGATCACGTTGGTCTGGGTTGATAAACCATGGCTGTTTTGTTTATTCCACCTCACCCAGATTTGGTTCAGGAAAATTCATGAATTTGGTCTCGTTAGAGAATACAAGAATAACCAATCTGTAATTGGAATGTGGCTCAGATGGACATTTGGCATACCTTTTCTACGACCAAACGAGGTACAAGAAGCCTATCGTATCATGGAACCGTACGTTGGTTTTTTGCCACAATTGGAAAGATTTGACGGTTATTTGAAGACAAATTACATGTATAACGTCGCAAAATATTCACCACAGATATGGGCAACAGACAACATTTGGAATTGCGAAACAACAAATGCATGCGAATCATTTCATTCGCACTTTAACGTACGCTTTTCCAGTGCGCATACAAACATTTATGAATTCGTCGGAGATTTAAAAGAATTTATTGTGGAATCACAAATATGTATACCGCAGGTAGCTCGCGCGCTAGTCGTATACTGACCCTAGCGGCTTTAAGAGGCTTTGCGCGCTAGTCGTTGAACGCCGATAAATGTACCCGAGTTTTATTGGACTTTTAAGAGATGATTCTCAAATTCCACAATTCATACCGATTCACTGCATAATTCACCGAGAACATTCGTTACAAAATATTAAAAATATATAATTTATATGTTATGAAAACATAAATATTAGGGTGGTCCTTATTTTTCGAGTTTTCAAATATTATCGCGGCACCTTTTCATGCGATTCTCTACTATAAAAGAGTAATTTTTTTTCAATTTTTGGACCAAATTTAGAGGTTGTTACCAGTTGTCAAACTAACGAAAAATTATTGTATGGTCACTTCGACTAGGAATATCACTAATTGATTAAGAGAAGTGTTAATTTCGCGTTGTTAAAGTGAAACATGCAGACACGTATAGGTAACCCTCCTGCACCTACACATCGGGATGAAGCCCGCCGAGTGAAAGAAGAACGACTTCAGAAACTGCGTGAACGTGAAAACATAAATATCTCGGCTTTGACAGAAAAGTGCTGTTTGTCTTCTTTGTCATTTCTTTTGTCATCTGCCACCGCTAGCGAAGAAGAAACTACAACTGGTTCAGAATCTCCGAAAGTGCAACCACCCCAAAAACGAGCTCGAAAAGACATTATTAGCATCCAACTAGCTTCTAGTCTTGATGTCTCTAAATTGAGTGACAGAAAAGCAACTACGGTCGTAACATCTACTTTGAAAAGTGCTGGATGTGATCCATCAGAGTTTAATGTCAACAGATCTTCCATTCGTCGGCACCGTTTGAAAAATCGAAAAGCAGTTGCAGAGTCTCTCAAAAACGACTTCGAACCTAATTTGCCATTAACAATTCACTGGAATGGCAAGTTAATTGAAGATATTACTGGGCAGGAAACTGTAGATCGGTTGCAAATTTTGGTATCGGGAGATGGGATTGATCAACTTCTTGCAGTTCCAAAACTGGAACGTGGAACAAGTGAAGCATGTGCGTCAGCAATCTACGAAACAATAAATTTATGGAATTTGAGCGATAAAAGTAAATTGTTTGTGTTTTGATACAACTGCTGTAAACACTGGTTTAAGAAATGGAGTTTGTGTTCTTTTAGAGCGAAAAATGGACATGCTTTGGCTTGCATGTCGCCATAACATAATGGAAATTATGTTATCAGCTGTAGTGGATCAATCTCTCGGTTCATCTAGTAGTCCTGATTATCAATTATTCGAAAGGTTTAAGGAAAATTGGGTCAGCATTGACCAAAGCGACTACAAAACAATAACTGATGACAGCGAATCAAGTATCCTTGTCGAATCCGCTGCAGGCAGAATTTCTTTTGCAAAAAATAATTACAAGCACATCAACCTCGAGATGCCTACAGGGAATTATTGAATCTCACAATCATTTTCTTAGGAGGAGTCCCCAAAAAAGGTGTTTCATTTAGGAAACCTGCTGGTCTACATCGAACTAGATCAATGGCAAAGGCTTTGTACTGTTCGGAAATCCTATTTAAACATCAGTTTAAACTGTCAAAAAAAGAAGAAAAAGCCGTAAGAGAAATAAGCATTTTCACAGCGATGATATATGTAAAATATTAGTTTCAAGTCTCTACCGGATGGTCAGCACCAAGAAACGACTTACAATTATTGAAAGATCTTACAGCCTTTGAAACGATAAATCAAATAATTACTACTGTTGCCCAAAAAAAATACTGGGCCGTTTGTGGTATTTGTCAAAGGAACTGGTGTCTTTTGCATTTTTCGACGATGAACTTCCAGTACAAGATAAAAAGAGAATGGTAGATGCACCAAAAATCGAGGCCATAGGAGATTGCCCAAAAAGAATAAACATTGATGTCAAGTACATCGACGAAAAAAACATTGAGGACTTCGTAACTAGCAACTCTTTACGATTCCTCCAGATTCTGGGTTTCTCATCAAAGTTTTTGAATAAAGAACTTGGAATTATGATGCTGATTTTGTGGCTGCAAAAGAAATCGTTCATTCTATGCGAGTAGTGAACGATATAGTTGAGCGTGGTGTTGCATTAATGGAGGATTATAATAAATTAATCACAACCGATGAAGAACAAAAGCAATATCTGCTTTTATTGGTGAAGGAGTATAGGAAAAAATACCCTAACACTAACAAATCAACACTTGTATCTTTATAATAAATGATTTTAATGTTTTGATAATATGCCCTAATTTGTAAAAATAACAATATTTTAACACTCTTGACTTCCTGACTTATGAATAAAAAATTCCAAACTAATTCAGAAATTTTGAGTATTTATTTAAAATTCAAACCTTGGTAGCGACCTTTTTAAGAGTTATTTAAAAATTATGAAAAAAATACTGAATTTTTCTTTCAAGGTATATAATCAAATTATGTGGTGGTGCCCTGTGAAATAGAAGAAAAAATTTGTTTTTCTTAATAATAAGGACCACCCTAATATATATATATTATGAAAACAGTGTTACACATTGTAAATTACATTCGGACCAATGCAAAAATCATCGACAATTCAAAAATTTCCTTGAAGAATTAAAGGACGAAGAACTTCCAAATGACATTAATTTCTTTTGCATTGTTAGATGGTTATCTAGCTACAACTTATTAAATCGTTTTGTAGATTTTTTCAATCCGATAGCTGCATTTCTAAAAGAAAAGGAAATAACCTATTCAGAATTAGACGATGGCGAGTGGTTACAAGACTTATTAATGTTTTTGACTGATATCATGTAACATTTGCAAACACTGAATTTACAATTGCAGGGGAAAGATAAAATAATATCTGACCTCTCACAGTGTATATTTAGTTTTCAAACTAAATTACAACTTTCTCAAAAGGACATTGAAAATAAAACATTTTGTCATTTTCTTCGAATTAAAAAATTTTGTTCCAATATTAAACAAGAAAAACTCAACGAGTATATAAAAAAGGTAGAAGGAATATTGACGGAATTCCAAAATAGATTTCAAGACTTGAAATATTTTAAATCGTCTCTTGATTTTTTCTGAATCCAAAAAATGGCTCAGACTATCAAGAAGCTTGGCCACCCCTGTTCTAGAAGGTATGTTGCAAACTTATTGGTTATTGGTGAATCATTATAACTACCCCTATCACTGGCTTTGCCGTTTCCTCGCCTCCCTTAGCGTTGTTACATCGTAGTATGTAAGGAATTTCATCTTAGGGACATCTGGCTAAAAATTCATCCTGAGGATGCCACTGTATGGTGAAACAATAATTGTTAATGAACTGTTTTTTATTCATATTTAACGATCTAGCTGTTGCGCCTAAGAACCGAGGGCAAGTAAAAACAACTACTGTAAGGATGGGATATCTTTAATTTGTGCATTTTTCTTAGGAAATGAATTCACTTGATATTAAATACCTATTTCCAAATCACACATTTCATATGTGTGTATGTGACTTACTATTTGGCAGAGTCTGTAAGCTGGTATTCCCTACGACGGTCGTAACATTCTAAAATACCCGAATCGTTCCAAAGGTTTTTAATGGCATCTACGTATGGATTTTCAAATGTGGTAACTGTTTCATAGTCGATCTCCTGAATTAATTCGGCCTTATCCTGAAACGATAACAAAGTTGAATGGAAGGAAGAATATATTCACAAGGCGACTCATTATGAATGTGAAAAACATCAATATACCGGGATATCAAAAATTATCTTGGTCAAGGGTGGTTGTGGAATCTAAAACGTGTGTCTTACTTTACGTTTAAAATAATTATGTCACTGTCACACTGACATCATCAATAACCTACAAATTTCATACCTATTTATTTCAGTTGTAAAACAATAATGAACTACAAATTAAAAATTATCTTGGTCAAGGGTGGTTGTGGAATGTAAAACGTGTCTTACTTTAAATTTTTGAATATGTTTTGTTGTGTCAGAATCTGTTAAGTCATTGTGCTGAAATTTTCTAATCCAGTTTTTGAATCATGCCTCTTACCACACACAAATTATGAAATAACGGTTTTAGTAACAAGAATGGTCGAAACGTTAACTTTGAACCTTTTACAAGGTCGCAACGGCCCCAAACCGGGTCGAAAACTGTTTTAAATTGGTTAATTTTCCGTAAATCGAATGAAGTTCACGTGAGGAGCGCGTAGCTCGCGAGTTAGAAATGTTCAAAATTTTACTCCCTCCTACGACTTGGCGACATTTGGAGTGCGGTTTTCGATCCATGTCGTTAGATTATGAACCGGGTCAACTTAATAGCATAGTCTCGGGCCCCAAAATGTAGTTTAAATACGAAATTTTAATTCTAATAGAAACAGGTACTCTCAGCTGTCAGCTACGAGCGTCTGACGTGCGACGTACCAAAGGGAATTTTCTAGCTACTAAAATATACCCGAAACGGGTAAAAGCTAGCGGCCTATAGCCGCAAATACTTTATTACAACTGGCGCCGGCCACACGGGGCACGAATCGGCCCCAAATTA
This sequence comes from Endomychus coccineus, assembly GCA_958510875.1. Classification (NCBI taxonomy): domain Eukaryota; kingdom Metazoa; phylum Arthropoda; class Insecta; order Coleoptera; family Endomychidae; genus Endomychus; species Endomychus coccineus. The sequence goes on along the minus strand of OY294067.1, from coordinate 111,419,641 downwards.
ACAAGACCGAGGTAAAAAGTATAAACTCTAGTTTATTTAATTTGTAGGTTATTGATGATGTCAGTGTGACAGTGACATAATTATTTTAAACGTGAAGTAAGACACACGTTTTAGATTCCACAACCACCCTTGACCAAGATAATTTTTGATATCCCGGTAGTTCTAACTAGTAGGTGTAGCCCCCATGAACATAAAGGTAAATTATTTATAGAGATTGAGTTTAAATCACACCGCTGATTGAATAAGTGCGAGCGGGATTCGACAAAGATGGGGATACATGGGTTTTCTATTCAAATCGCGCCTGTTGACGTCTACTTAAACAATATATTGCTTCCGAATAATTTTGTTGTTTGGTACGTAAGCATAAAATAATTATCTGAAGTTGATGCTAAAACCAGAATTGAATAAAACCATGTAGATTTGTGAAAACTAGTGTACGCTGGTTTTCAAAGTGGTTACAGGAAAAATTGACGTCAGCATTTTCCTCACAAAACAACATTTTGGAGAGTTGATTCAAATGTACAGGAAAACATTCATGATTTGTTTCCATTATGGTATGGTGAAACGCGTTCCAAAGGTTTCTTGATTTGAAAACAGGCATACATAAAAATAATTTTTCGAACTGTTTTTGAATGGTCAAAATATTAATTTCAGGCTAGAAGTATCTCGTTTTTAACACAAACCAGTAAATCTTGGTAAGGTAGGATACATTTTTTAATATTAACGATTTTCCAGTTTCTTCCGCCAATAAATCCACTTTCTACTTTGGACTTTATACCAGGGTGCCTTCACCCACATATAAATTACGGAAATGTCTCTTATTACCAGATTGTGGGTCATGTCTAGGATTTCTCCTATACAGGGTGTTTCAGTTTTTTCGTTCTAAATTTCGGTAAACGATAGAACTTTTAAAAATAAGTCTTTCATATAAAAAATCACTTACGTTTCCGAGATACGTTGAAGTTTTGAAAAACTATCACATTTTCCTCATTATCTTTTAAACAAATGAGGATTTTTAGTTTAAATTTGGTACACTTTGGTTTTACTGAATGAGAATTTTTTTGGCTGACAAAATGTTTTTGAGACAAATCCAGTAGCGTAGTTATGGGGTTTTGTACACATTTAAACTCCTTAAACTTCTATGACAATATTATTGTATACGAATTTAGAAGCTTTGTTTTATTTTCTATAAAAAAGTATTCTTGATAAATTTCACTAGAGGCTTCCTGTTCGAGTTATTTTGATTTTTCTAATTAGAATAATCTCATGGAATTACACCTTCGTTAAATACGATATTATTATAGTAGGCATTGCATTAAATACAATAGTATTGACAAATGTTATATAAATCACTATTTATGTTTGTGTTATCGATATTCTTTGTGGAAGATACTCAATTAGTATAATGCAATTTCGATTTACGACTCAAGAATACGCAAATATTCATTTTGTTTATGGGATTCGGTTGCTGCGGCAACAGAGTACCGTATATGTTTTCCAAATGCAAGACATCTTCAGCGGTATTTAGAAGAATTCATTTGATTTTTTGGAAAATGGTCCTGCACGTCTTAGGAGAGAACAAAACATGTTTTAGTAAGGAATAGGAACACACGACGTATGCTTACATTATTTGAAGAAACAAGATCAATGAGTGTTCGCAGAGCTGCTCGTATTCTAAATATACCTCACGTAACAATTTGGAGAACGTTATGTAGAAATCGTCAAAGAGCTTACCGTCTACAACTAGTCCAATCTTTGCACCCAGGAGACAACGAACGGCATTTACAATTTTGTAATTTATTATTGATTCGCTGAACAATAAAGAGAACTTTCTCCAGCAAATATTGTGGACAGATGAAGCACATTTTACTCGACGTGGATTTATTAATTTTCACAATTTACGTTTATGAACCTGACAGACTAACTGCCACTGCATTTTTAGAATTTTTGGATACTAATCACGAAGACATATGGGAGGAAGCACCACTCAATGAGAGAACAAATGCATGGATACAACTGGATCACTGTCCTGTCCATTTTGGAAGACAAGTACGGGAATGGCTAAATAGGAAGTACGGTGAAAGATGAATTGGTGGAGGTGGTCCAGTTCGATGGTCTCCTCGATCACCTCACCTTAGTCCTCAACTTTTTTGCTTGGGGTTATTTGAAAGACAAAGTTTTTGTCACGCCGGTTCGTAATAGAGCAGATCTACTGAATCGTATTCGAAGAGCTTGTGGTAAAATAAATATTAACACATTCGAACAAGTCGTTGAGAAATCGATGTCGCCGTTGCGTTGAAGTAAATGGATATCATTCTGAGCATTTATTATGAAATATTATTTTTTATCGTTACCAATAAATAGATATTCGAATAAATTTTTACTTTATAAATAGCCTTTCAAAAGAAATTCCACAACATAACCCTGATTAGAAAAATCAAAATAGCTCAAACAGAAAGTCTCTAAGTGAAATTTATCAAGAATACTTTTTTATAGAAAATAAACCAAAGCTTTTAAATTTGTAGACAACAATAATTTCCGAACATTATTTAAAAAGTGTATAAGTTCAAAGAGTTAAATGCGTACAAAACCCCATAACTACGCTACTGTATTTGTCTAAAAATACATTTTGTTACCAAAAAAAATTCTCATCCGGTAAAACTAAAGTGTACCAACTTTGAACTAAAAATCTTCACTTGTTTAGAAGATAATGAAGTGTAATAATTTTTCAAAACTTCAACACCCATCCTGCATCTCGGAAACGAAGTGACTTAGAGAAAAATTTTAGACCCGTATTATTTTTAGAAGTTATCGTTTACCGAAGTTATGAATGAAACAAAGTGGTATAATGAAAGATGACTCATGACTGCACATTGATAAGGATTGGAGACATGCTTGAGAGTTGGGAATTTTCACATGTTGCTTCATTGTAAATACAGTTTGATGATCATTTGTTCAATGTTCTATTGATGTGTTAAAAGATAAGGAGATAAATATGAAACAGTTTCATAATGAATCTTTTGAAAGATGTGAAATATAATATCAATGTATAATAATGATAATAGAGTCCACATAAGCCCACTTAGGGTTTATTTATGTTATACATTCATGCCAGAGGCCTACTGTTCTGCACCCACAACAATCCAGCGTTTGAAATCACATCACCATGTGAAATGGTACTTTCATATACTGCAACCATAAACTGGTCATCCGTGAAAACTAAAAGCTCTAACTTACTTGGCTGGAAGACTCCGCGTACTGGATTTTCAGGAGATCCATAGCCTTTATCATACTCTGCATAGCCATGAAAATATTTTGATAGACCAATTTGATGAAACCTCTCTTATCTTCGTCGGAGTAACCTGCGCCATGGATAATTCGCATCTGTTTAATGAACGTAGATTTGCCTGACTCGCCAGTTCCTGAAATATAAATCATTAAAAATTAATATAAGATCAATTTTCTTCGTGCTATGTAAAGACATAATAATGAGTTAATTGGCTGTACATGAGGTATTAAAAAATAATATAGGTAGATCAACAAAATTATTCAAATTATCATAATAATAAAATTATTTATTCAGTGTGTAAGTTGTTTCAGCGCCAGTCGTGTACATCTTTGGGAAATATCATATTATATTATTGTATTGTTAATTATTGAAACTCGCTTTTAATAAATAAATAAAATAAGGATGGTAACAATTACGATATCAAAACTCATGCTCTTATTAATTCAGAATATATTTTTTCTCTGTTCCGTTGGTTTTTTAGTGCGTTTCACATAAACATCATCATTAATCATTATAATCGGATTAACTTATATAAATAACAAAATAACCGGATAATGAAATATAAATTATGAAATTGGTTGAGTAATTCAACCAAATCCAGCACATGCTCAATTGATCACAACTTTTTATGATTATCTACGCAGGGTACCTGTCAGGTTGTTGTCAATCAGTCAGTGGTGTTTATCTAAACTGATTATTTTTACGAGATGGGAACTTTCTTATTTTTGTGTTATTTAAAGAATTGTAATGTTCAGAATTTTTGTTTATTTCGATGAGTTCTATACAGCTATAAAAAAGTATCAACTTAGGAATCACCTGTAAACTGGGCATAATTTATTTTTGTTTTGTTTGAGAATGAAGATGGAGTTTCCAAATAGGGGAGCAGCAAAAGGAGAAGAGTTCGAAAAAAGACCAAAAATACGGTTGATATGGATTTTTTCAACAAGTATACTTGTCTTTTCTGACCTAGAATGAATGGCTGATAAATGATTGTAGGAAGAGAAGATATACCGGAAATGGTTAAGAAACCGCTAATGAAAGACGTTGAATTATACTCTATGTTACATTGAAATTTAATCGAAATGTATTTCACAACTGTATATGTTTCATACTCTCTGATATCTGCTGTCAGGTTGACTTTCGCAATTCACACTATAATGTGTAACCTTCTTTCATACTGACACTTGCTGTAACATGAACTATCAACATGTACCACAGAATCAAGAAGTCTAGGACATCTTGCACAGAATAAAGAAATAAAATGGATCGTGATGCCACCAGTGGCGGCTCCTCGAAGGAGGCTAAGGAGGCTCAGCCTCCTCACCAATTTATCTTAATGATCATTCTCCATTTTATTTCCTGTTTCTCTGATAATTCTTTAAATTATATAATTAATTCCCCGCTCTCAGTAGTTATTTTTAATCTGGCAACAGTGGCCAGAGGCTAGATTCTCTATCTATCTCAAACGCTAAATACGTGTGGTCAACACAGTTGCCGTTTTTCCAACCAGTCCAATTGCCAAATAGGGTAAAAGAGCGAATATGGCAACACCCTATGTAGGCTAGCTTCTCGTTCGAACTCGATCGGTCGTATGAAATACGATTACTTGCTTCCGTTGCCTCTGCTAGAATGCGACACGTGCTCCGTCAGCTATTGTTTTTGTTTCGCGACGCGAAGTGAGGTTAAGTAGTTAAGTTATAATTTATCTAATCGGTATTATTAAACGTTAAAATGAGCAGTGATTTGACTGATTTAGTTGCTGACTTCTTAGAAAATGCATTTAGTGGATTAACATATGACAGAAAAGTGTGTTTTAAAGAAAAACGGCCTTTACCAGATTTGAAAGGATTAGTTATGACAGGTAAATTTCAAAATCGATCATTTAATATAATCATTGATAATTATAAAAAATAAGTATGGTTAACGGGATCTGAGGTACACAATAAATTATATTGCTGGTATTGCTTGCTATTTACATCAGATACAACTTCATGTTGGGGGCACTTGTGTTATAATGATTTGAAAAATTTAGCTCGTGGTCTAGACAGACATGAAAAATCGCAGGAACATATTACATCGAGTATTAAGTTTAAATTAATCGGTAAACAGAATATTGTTAATGTGATTGATTCTGCACGAACACGCGAAATCGAAAATCATAATAATACAGTTAAAGAAAACCGCGAAGTTTTAAAAAAAAATCATTGATTTCTTATTGTATTTATCATCTCAAGATTTGGCTTTTAGAGGGCATGATGAAACTTAAAATTCAGTTAATTATGGTAATTTTAGGGAATTGTTAGATTTGTTTTGTAAATACGACAGTAAGCTTCGCGATTTTATGACTAACGCGTCAGTATTTGCAGGCACCTCAAAAACAATACAAAACGAAATTCTTGGCAGGTTGACGAAACAACTGATATAACGTGTAAATCACAATTATCAATAATTTTTAGATTTGTAAAAAATGGACAGCTAGTGAAAAGATTTTTAGGGTTTTACGATGTTAGTTCGGGAAGAACAGCGACCAATTTATTTAATTTCTTAATGGAAACATTTCAACGATTTGACTTTGCGAATAAATTAATTGCTCAAACCTACGACGGCGCATCTGTAATGGCGGGACATTTAAACAGTCTTCAAACAAAAATAAAATCAGTTTCGCCTCAGGCTATTTTCACCCATTGTTACGCTCACAACATGAATTTGGTTTTAAGTAATGCATGTAATTCCATTAAGGAAGTTAGAATTTTTTTTTCCAACTTATCGTCATTTTCAAATTTTTTTAGCAAATCCACCAAACGAACTGAAGTTTTGAATAACATAGTAGGAAACAGAATTCCCTGTAATGCTCCAGCTCGATGGAATTTTACATCACGTGCAGTGTTTACTATTCACAAAAATAAAGACAAATTAATTGAAACATTTGATTTTATATTAAACAGTGAAGAATTTTTGTTTTTTCTTGATACTTTTAAATTAATGTTTCAACAAACTGATCTTATTTTTCAAATTTAACAACATAAATTCACTGATATAATTTATTCAAGAGATCGTTTGAAACATCTCATTGATAAAATTTCGAGTTTCCGTAATACAGAATTTCATTTTAATATTTTATTTGAAAATTTTTCAACTGGTAAGGCTCCTCCCGCGAAAAGGAGGAAAACATATAATTTGGTAGACAAGAAACTACATTATAAACAACTTTTTTATGAAATTTTAGATACTATTAAAGGTCAAATTGAGATTCGATTTTCCGATTTACATGAATTGAAGTTTTTCGACTTGACGAATAGAAGATTTTTCGAATCTTTGTCAAAAGAGTTTCCCAATACACTTTTAGATAACTTAGTTTTCAAATATAAATTTTATACAATGTTAGTTTGATATCTATTGAAAAAGATTTAGTAAAACATCTAAAACAAAATGATACATTTTATGATAATATTATTGATCATTTTTCGCAAACTAAAGAGCGTAGAATTCCGTTAATATATAAAAAAAAGTTAATAAAATTAATAAAAAAAAAACAAAATATGAAAAATTCCAAAAAAAAGAAAAATTATCAAAAATCCAATAAAAAACAAGCAAAAAAATTTTTTGCCAAGAGAACCTCCACGTTTGTTCTTGCTGGGCAACAATTAATTTCGTCACTGAAGTAGCTGGTACGGTCGCTGTGCAAAAGTTAAATTAATTGGCTGAGTAGAGTATATTTAAAAAAAAAAGTTTTATGTCCAGCCTCCTCTCTTAAAACGAGCCGCCACTGGATGCCACATCAATGCCACATCGATGCCTCACTTGAATCGTAAAATGAGAATTTCGAACACTGTTAATTATATACGTATTATACATTTATAACCATAAAAATACGGTTATCCTTATGGTTAAATGAAATATCATAATTCGATATTGAAAATTTAAGATGTCAGAAATACCTCTCGAAACGGGGCTACCGCGCCTAAAAATTATACAGTTCTTATGTTCGCCACTTTAAAGCGATCTGCAAAATTCCAAATTCCTCCGACCAGTAGGAACGTCGCAATCGTCTCCACAGAGAGTTACGAACGATTCAGAAAAGCTGAAAACGAATATATCCATGAAAATCAGGAATTTTTTTTGGCCGATTATAATTACTTCCCTTACACTATACAGAATGTTCCGGAACTGCCTAGTAAAAATGAAACGGTGTTTCATATAACCCCTATTGAATTTTAGAAAACAACTTTACCGTTTATTTTTAAATTCAAAAATATTGTTTAGGTAGCCCCATCAAACACAATACTTTTTATCTCTACAAAAATTTCATTCTTTTGTAGTTTCTGCCAAAAAATAAAACACGAACTACGCATCCGAAGGTTGGGCAGAAAATAAAACCATTTTTATCATATATGCAAAGATGTAGTACACATTTTAATTCATGACAATATTATAAAATTAACACTAACTAAAATCAGATTTTTCGTTATCTTGAATGTCTCAAAATAATTTAATTTATTCGGTAGTATTCGTTATGAATAAAATAATTGCGGATGAAAATCCCAAATCGTTATCCTTACTTCCTAGCAACTTATATAAATTATACACAATAATCTGTTATATTTCGTTACAAGTTACTCACTCTACTGGGGTTATGCGGCGGCGTGCAGTCTTGCAAAACCACAGATTACTTGACGGTAAAGACGTTAGCAGCCATTTAACCAGCAAGGAAAGTTCTATAAATAATGTGACGAAGTACTTTGAGGACATAATATATTATTCAATAAATTAAAATTGAGGGCAAACGTCCATATAATCAGGAAGGAAAGTTCTATAACTTCTATAAGTAATGTGATGAAGTACTTTGAGGACATAAATCCATATTGCAAATGATTTGATTTGACAGCGATATCTATGTAATGGGGTGGTCAACAATCTATGAGCTGCCTGTACAGGAAGTAAATGACCTAACTGCTAGTGTTGTTAGTTTGTGAAGAATTTTAGCATCTATCATCATAACAGTAACGGCAAAATATATTATTCAATACTTACGAAGATAGCAATTTTCCGAGTATATTTAAATAATTTATTTGTCTTTGTTCTGGCCACTCCAGCCTTCACCGAGAGTTTTTGCAGTGATGAATTTCAACATTTTTTTAACATCCAATGCGATGAGGCACAAAATGTATTTGAGTTTGATAAAAACCTTATTATTATTGCCAACGGTGAAAAAATGTTTTTAAACATAAATAAACGATTGGTAATTTCTTTTATTCATTGTACTTCATTTATCGGGGTCATTTACATCTATATACGTTATTAGAGTTGGAAAAAGGTGATAACTCTTGTTATATCTTAATCATCAGTCCAAATTTCGAAATATCCACCTTATATTGCCACAAAATCTATATCATTTGAACCTTGAGTATTTTGCATTTGTATACAGGCTATCTTTTATCGGTTTCTGAAAGTATATTGTCGTTCTATATATCATGAAATTCCAAAGGTGAGTTCACAATCGCATTTTGATTAGTCTATCTCCAAATGTGAAGCAAATTTCTTGATAACGTCCAATTCTCTACTCAACACTGTTACGTATAAAATCACCTATCGTCGATAAATGGAGCATTTTAAGTACATGGATTACTTGCACTAATCATCGTGACCATGAACTAAGCAACACAGCGATACATAATCGTCTTAGTATCCGAATCCAATTAGCAAGACACTTGCATCCGTTACACCGAGTACAATTTTATAATTTATTCAATTAATTTATTTGCGGTTTATTGATAATTTTGAAATTTTTTGGAAGATGGTCCTAATTTTTTCAAGTCTTATTTAAATGAAAAATAAATACTTTGATACAATCGTTTCAGGAGGAAGCCCGTTGGTAGGCACAGTATCGGGGTAGATTCGCAAACCTTCAAAGACATTTAGTGGAGTGAATCTGGCAAATGGTTGGCGAAAATTTTACGATGCATAGCGACCCGGTGGAGAAGTTTTTTTAGGGTACCAACAACAACCTCCTGAAATTTTTATTTCCCAAAGTGGGTTAACCCTTTTTTTGGTTTTTGGTGAAAAAGGTTTTTTTTGACATTTTTAAGGGTAGTTTAGCAACAAAAAATTAATATCTCTGGTTGTATTGAAAATTAAGAAACCAAAGTAGTACCCTTTTATTTTTAATGTCCAAGGAACTTCCAGTCCAAATTTCAAGTTGAGCCGATCTCCCCCCACCCCGTAATAGATATATATATATATATATATATATATATATATATATATATATACTCATATATGCAAGGAATCTTGCGTAACGGCTAACTCGGTCATTTTTCAACCGATTTGGCTGAAATTTGAACTAAAGATTGGTATTTTGGTCTTAAAACTACCATCTCAATTTCTAGTGAAAATATTGAATAGTTTTCCAGAAATTCAATTTTAAGTCAATTTTTTAGTTATTTTTCAAATTAAGATATCTCATGTCATTTACATCCGATCGGGATCTGCTTTGCGGGAAAATGTAGGTATTTGCATATAGTTTTATGTCCTGGAACTCATTTTCCAATTATTTTTTTTCCTGCCTATATTGGCCATTTTGGTTAATTTGAGATAAATCGAATAACGTTCACGTGAGGAGCGCGTAGCTGGCGAGTTAGAGAAGTGCAAACTGGTTGTACCTAATACGGCTTTACGACGACTTTTCGCGCGCCGTTTTCGGTCCATGTAGTTAGATTAGGTATCGGGACCGTGCCCG